>CM047522.1:28217829-28245329 GCA_026122265.1 Ammodytes dubius | reverse complement strand
GGTGGCTCCGTCAGACGCCTGGGTGTCAATGTCTGCACCTGTGTGTGTGTGTGTGTGAGAGAGTGTGTGTGTGTGTGAGAGTGTGAGTGTGTATGTGTGTGTGTGTGTGTGTGTGTGTGTGTGTGTGTGAGAGAGTGTGTGTGGTGTGTGTGTGTGTGTGTGTGTGTGTGTGTGTGTGGGGGGGGGGGGGTCAGGGAGAAGGGAGAACGAATGCTTAAACAGGTGTCTGACCCCTGCTCCATCTTTTCTGAAAGCAGTTTACACATGAAGCTGAATGAAGACAGCAGAATGTGCTGTGGAGGAACCCTGCCCCCCCCCCCCTCCTCTGGCTATTATCCAGGGATTGAGTTTAAAGTGATTCTGCTTACATACAGAAAACAACATGGACCAGGACATTCTTATTTATCAGACTTCAACACATCTATTCCCCAGTCGGCCCTACGATCCTAAAAACTCTTTGGGTTAATAATCTGTTTCCTCTCAGACGGTGGGTCACCTGTTACATGACGGTTTATTCTGCAGACTACATATCGATGCATACGGTCTGTGGTTGATGAGACTTTCTAGTTAGTGGCGAAGCAGTGAGTTCCATACAAGCCCCAACCTCAGCGATTTATACCAGCATCCAATAAGGAAGTGACCACAACTGTAGTAACCCATCCATATTATTTACTATCTATGGTTCCACAGCAGGTTTCCTGGTTCTTACCGTGTTTCAGGAGGAACCGGAGTGCGTCCATGTTCCCGCTCTGCGCGGCGGTGAACAGCGGGCTGATGCCGTACATGTTCTTCAGGTTGTGTTTGGCTCCGGCCTTCAGCAGCATCTCACAGATCTCCACGTTGTTCTTGCCGGCGGCCTCCTGCAGCGCGGTCCAGCCCTGGATGCAGTGAGTGTTCACCGCCGCGCCGCGGCTCAGCAGCGCCGCCACTATGGAAGCATTGTTCCTCTCACACGCTGCACAGGGGAAACAAACTACTGTCACATCATAACCCTAACCAAACTACTGTCACATCATAACCCTAACCAAACTACTGTCACATCATAACCCTAACCCAAACTACTGTCACATCATAACCTAACCCAAACTACTGTCACATCATAACCCTAACCCTAACCCTACTGTCACATCATAACCCTAACTCTAACACTATGGAGCATTGTTCCTCTCACACGCTGCTCAGGGGAAACAAACTACTGTCACATCACTGGAGGGATTATTCTATTCATAATGACCACTTCAGACCATTACCATCTCCACACAACTGTCTGAGTGTAGGTCAGCTGTCTGTTAAATTCATATCTGTGTGTTAAATCAGAGCTCTGTAAGCTAGCACCACAGCCATTGGAGATTTCAGAAGGTAACTGACTGAATCTCTAGGCGTGCTGCCCCCAGTGGCTCCACAGGGTAAATGCAGTAGGAGCAGGTGTTGTACCTTTGTACAGCGGCGTCTCTTTGTCGTAGTTTGGCGTGTCGATGTCCGCTCCTCTCTCCAGAAGAACCTGAACACACTCCAACTTCTCTCTGTTGACCGCCACCATCAGCGCCGTCTCGCCGCGCTCCGTTCGCTTGTTCACCATCCCCGGTTGAGCTGAGTCAGAAACACACACGTTCTGATGTCTCTATGTCTCTATGTAAACAGTCAAAATGATTCAACCCCCATCTAGCCCTAACTCTCTAACCCTCTAACCCCCTAACCCTCTAACCCTCTAACTCTTAACCTACCCTCTAACCCCTAACCCTCTAACCCTCTAACCCTCTAACCCTCCTAACCCTCTACCTCTAACCCTCTAACCCTCTAACCCTCTAACCTACCCCTAACCTAAACCCTAACTCTAACCCTATCCCATTTAACCCTAACCCTCTAACCCTCTATGTCTCTATGTAAACAGTCAAAATGATTCAACCCCATCTAGCCTAACTCTCTAACCCCTAACCCTCTAAATCTCAACCCCTAACCCTCTAAACCCTCTAAGTAGTTTCTCCAAATCCAACACAAATGAACCTCTTTGCTTTTATTAGAAAGGCTTTTGGAGAGACAGAGTTGAAATGTGGCAGAGAGGGGAAGACATGCAGAGAACGACCCGGGCTGGATTTGAACCCGTGTCTGCTGCGGGGCCTTGGGCCGGGGGCGCGCCCCACACATGAACCTTTAATGACTTCTCAAAGCTTCTAACTCTGATTAGGATCCCACATCAGAGCACATTTTCTAATCCGGTGTTGTCATAATAACACCAGTGTTTCATTAGTTTAGTGTTTGATCGAGGGTCGAGTATTCTTTATGACACACCAACACACAAAAAACAAGTTCTCAGATGTACACAACGGGTTAACCCTAACTCTGACCCTGTGAAGCATCGGAGCGCTGTCATAAAACACTCGCTATACATTCAATAATGTTTCTAACTTCTTCAATATAATTGTCTAGCTTTTCTCGGAGGACACAACGTCCAGGATTTACAAAAATAATTTCAAATGTAGACTCGTCAGACCACAGCACACTGTTCCACTTTGCGTGTTCCATGTAGAGATATCCTTTTATAAAATCATGTAATTTTTTAATGCAGTGCCACCCGAGTCATTGGCATTACATTTTTATTTTAGACCCTGCCTTACATGCAGAGATTTCTCCGGATTCTCTAAATTATATTTGGATTGTAGATGGTGAAATCCTTAAATTCTTTGCAGGAATGTTGTTTTTAAACTGTTGGACTGTTTTCCTCTGCAGTGCTTCACACAGTGGTGAGCCTCACCCCATTATTGTTTGTGAAAACTGAACCTTTACGGGATACTCCTTTTTTTTTCATTTATTTATTGAGTTTTTTTAATTGAGTTTTTTAATTACATCACACAAAAAACAACAAGCCCCCACACAAAAATGCGCACAAATAGACATAAAAACTCCACAAAAAAACAAAACAAGCAGCGACTAAATAATAAACAGTCAAAAAAAAATGAAAAAAGAAAAGGGGGGGGGGGGGGGGTTCAGTCCCGGGCCAGGGCCGATAAAGAACAGAAATAAGCTACAAAAGAATCCAATTTTTTTGCGAATTTGCCAGCACAGCCTTTCACTGTTAACTTTATTATTTTTAATTTTACGGGATGCTCCTTTTAAATCGATCATGATGATATCACTGTTACCAGTTACAATGCTTATGTGAGTAATGTTTTTGGATTGTGGTTGTGTGTGTATAGTAACCTGCTCTACCCAGTGGAGGTCCTGGCTGGTTTGTTGTTAAACTGAAAGATGCACCCAGTGAGGGTTAACCTAAACTAACCCTAACCTCTCTAACCCTCTCTAACCCTAACCTCTCGAACCCCTCTAACCCTCTCTAACCTAACCCTCTCTAACCCAACCCTCTCTAACCCTCTAACCCTAACCCTCTCTAACCCTCTCTAACCCTCTCTAACCCTAACCTCTCTAACCCTAACCCTCTCTAACCCTCTCTAACCTAACCCTCTCTAACCCTAACTCTCTCTAACCCTAACCCTCTCTAACCCTCTCTAACCCTCTCTAACCCTAACCTCTCTATCTCTCTAACCCTCTCTAACCCTAAACTCAGTCTGAGGGGATGTGCCAGTGTTCAGTGAGGAGGATAGCAGTCTCCATGGCAGAGGGCAGCCTCTGAAATACGCTCTACATGGATGGTCTGGTGGTTTGACCTGCTGGGTTTGGGTCAGTCTCAGTCAAACCCAAAGCTAATAACACAAGGACACCAGGGTCAAGTGCAAACATAGTGATTTATTCTATAACACAAGGGGTCTGATGGGCTGGCGGACCAGAGACTCTAAACACAGCCAGTCCCATTCAACAGGATGAAACCTAAAGACCCAGAGAGCGGCGGCCATTAGTCTGGACAGAGGAGAGGGAGCTGGGAGAGCTTGGGTTAACCCTCACCCTGCAACAAGCTGCAGCCTGGGCCGGGAGCACTCACTCAGGTCAGCCAAGCAGCAGCAGCTAGCAGCTAGCACCAGCCTAGCTAACACCAGCAGCTAGCTAACAGCAGCAGCTACTGTTGGTCTGAGCTACACACAGCGCAGAGCTATTGCAGGCCAAGCCAAGGTTTTGTCAGACTCCAGATTTAGTGTTTTATGAGGAACAGGGTCTGAGTGATGACGGGACTCGTGGGTCCACTGCAGCACAGAGCGACTGAAGCCGGGACAAACAGCTGCTGCTGCTCTAACCCCCGAACCCGATACCTGGATCAGAACGCGTTCTGAAGCTGCTTTTGTCCCATAACACGTTCCACAGCACGAGGCCGGAGCAGGGGGCCGGCTCAGGCTGAGTGTCAGGCTGAGTGTTGTAGGAACCTGGGACAGAGGGTTAGGGTTAGTCTCGGACAGAAAGGGAAAGTTAAAACAGAACCGCCTGGCTGGCCAACCAGAGCAGAGCGGTGCAGGAAAGGTTCCTGTGGTTGGTTCACGCCCTCCAGCCAACAGTTCTCTGTCCAGACGGGTCAGACTGAGAGAGAGGGGGGGGGGGCTGATTCACTGGGCCCTGGTCTGAGGTTGGACTGCAACAGGGCTGAGGTGAACAGAGCTTGATGCCTTATCTCTTCAGTGGACCAACAGAGCTGGTGCTGCCTCTCTGTGGCTGGATCTAGATCTTCTCTGAGCTGCTGATGAGAGGCGCACGACCGGACGGACCCGACGGACCCGACGGACCGACGACCGCGACCCGGTTCCTGTTCACTCCGCGACGACAGAAACAAACCGGTAAGATGAGAAACAACTTCATGAATCCCCCGTAGGAGAAAGGACGTCCTGTCACACATCTCTGACGAGGGCCTGGAGACAGCAGGGGCCCGAACGGCTAGAGCGAAGATGTCCCAAAGATAGAAGATAAGGAAAGTTAAATGTTGTCTTCCATCCGTCTCCCTGACGGGCGGTCGAAGTGGTGGGATCCAGTTGAGACTGTCGCCTCTTGAAGGAGCTCAAAGGCCAAATAAATGAGAGGTAATGTCTGTAAATGTGTGTGTTTGTGTGAGTCTGTGAGTGTGTTTGTTTCTGTGTGTGTGTGTGTGTCTCTCTCTGTCTCTGTCTTGTGTGTGTGTGTGTGTGTGTGTGTGTGTGTGAGTGTGTGTGTGTGTGTGTCGTGTGAGTGTGTTTGTTTCTTGTGTGTGTGTGTGTCTCTCTGTCTCTGTCTCTGTCTTGTCTGTGTGGTGTGTGTGTGTGTGTGTGTGTGTGTGTGTTGTTGTGGTGTGTCTGTCTCTTCGTGTGTGTGAGTGTGTGTGTGTGTGTCTGTCTCTGTCTGTGTGTGTGGTGTGTGTGTGTGTGTGTGTGTGTGTGTGTGTCTGTCTCTGTCTGTGTGTGTGTGTGTGTGTGTGTGTGTGTCTGTCTCTGCTCTGTGTGTGTGTGTGTGTGTGTGTGTTGTGTGTGTCTGTCTGTCTGTTGTGTGTGTGTGTGTGTGTGTGTGTGTGTGTCTCTGTCTCTGTCTCTGTCTGTGTGTGTGTGTGTGTGTTTGTGTGTGTGTGTGTTGTGTGGTGTGTGTGTGTGTCTCTGTCTCTGTGTGTGAGTGGTGTGTGTGTGTGGTGTGTGTGTGTGTGTACCTGACAGCAGCTCCCTCAGACAGTGTGTGTGTGTGTGTGTACCTGACAGCAGCTCCCTCAGACAGGCCTCCTGTCCGTACCAGCGGCCTGGTGGATGGCGAGCCAGCCCGGTTTGCTCGGCATCATCAGGTTTGTTCCTGAACGTGTCATCAACGTTTTTACCGTCTTCACGTCGCCATCTTGGATTGCTTTGAACAGAGGCTCCTCCTCCTCCCTGCAGGACAAATACCCATCAGCCACCTGGGCAGGTGATATACCGGCCTGTATAACATGTATATAACATGTGTATATAATAACCCCTGAATGATTGGTTTATGACCACTGATTGTTACTGACTCCTCTGTCTCTGACACACACACCACACACACCACACACCACACACACACACACACACACACACACACACACACACACACACACAGTGACTCACTCTTCGGGCTCTGGCCCGCTGAAGACCAGCCGGCCAGACGGATCGCGGTACGCCACAATTCTCTTCCCACTTCCCGTCATGAAGCGACTGATTGTTCCATCGAACGTCTTCCTGCCTCAGCAGCCAATCACAGAACAAATGGGACTTCATTGTAAAATAAAGAAGAAAAAAGAAGCGACAGCGTGATTGCCCTAATACCGTTCCATGTCTCACTATGCTTAGAGCAGTAAAGTTACCTGTGTGAAGTCTGTTCTGGGACGTGTGGTTTGGTCGACGAATGTCTTAAATCCGTAAAAGCTATGATGGATTCCTCGCTAGCGAGCGTCGGTTGGTCGCTCGTAGATTCCCCCGGCCGAGCCCTAACCCTAACCCACGCCGGGCAGCGCTGCAGCGGCTTTGCCCCGGCTGCGGTGCATAAACCATGTGCTAAGCCTAACCCTCTAACCCTGCTAACCCAATGTGCACTGTGTGAGGACACGTGCCTCCTAACCCTAACCTACTGAGGGGGATATGCACTGGAGCGCGGAGCCCCCAACTCAAACAACACAGTCACACGGCACATATGAGGCCGGTGTTTTTTAGGTCATTTCAAATGCTGCTGCAGAGTAGGCCTACTTCTTATTGCCAGTGTGCCATGAGTTTGCTGCTTAGGTTTAAACTCTCTGCTGACTCCTTACTATATCCTGTTACAGGTAAGGGTTTATTTCAGGGTGATTTTGGTTCCCTTCCAAACCCGAGTCCTAATACTGGGCTGAAGATGTAATGCCCCCCCAGACCAGACACTCCTCCTGTGCCCCTAAATTATATGAATACATGACCCTCTCTGAATGATTAATATTTATAATGGAAATACAATAGTAACCCAGTCTCTACACATTAGGAAACCCCATACAGACCCCAGGCCCATCAGACATCGTGGACTTATATATTGAAAACAAATATCCAGAAAAGTCAGACTGACTAATATTCAATCTTTCCGTTATAAATCCGGGACTTTGTTTCTCTGCAGAGCGCATGTCTTGTCTTTTGCATTCTGCACCAAATCATTTAAATGAGCTGATTGTCATTGAGGCCCTGATAGGGTTAGGGTTAGGGAACCCTAACCCTAACCCTTAACCTGAATACAGTGGAGGTATTACAAGGTATTAAAGAGTCTCTGGCTTTCCACTCTCAGACGTGGTTTTACTCACAACATTAAAACTTGGTCACATGACTTACGGATCCGGAGGCTTTTCACAGGGAGGGTTTGGAGAGCTGTAGAGAGGGGCTGGAGGAGGGTTGTGTGCAGCAGCCTGTGGGCCCCTGCGCCGGGCTGCCAGGCTGAGGCCGGTGGGAGGGTTTGGAGAGCTGTATGCGTGGGCTGGAGGGGGTTGGGGGTTGTGTTGGGGGTTGTGTTCAGCGGCCTGTGGGCCCCTGCGTCGGGCTGCCAGGCTGAGGATGGTGTTAGAGGCTGGGGGGTCCGGGGGGTCCGGGTTAGCCCTGGGGTTAGCATTAGCGTACAGACAGTCCGGCTGCGTGTCCGATCCCAGGCTGCGCTCGATGGCCAGGCTCAGCAGCTCCTCGTCGCTAAGGTTACTGTACAGAGAATAATCTTCGAAGGCCAGAGCCGTGGACGCCATGTTGGATTCCTGAGGTCGAGAGACACAAACAGTTTCACATGTTGATTCATGATCGGCCAAGGTTAGTCTTGTGCGAAGACAAACAACTTTTTTTCCGAAAGCTATATTTCTTAAACAATTTATTCCAGATCCAAAGTTTTTATTGCCAGGGATGCACAACATCCTGAAATATATGTACATATTTGAGTTGGAGACATAACTGTCAAGGCCTCACTTTAAAATCACTTTGAGTAAAAAGTTGCACAACTTAGGCCACTCTCCCCTATAGATATTATTTTATATATTTTTATGGGGAGAAATAATTCTGAATCAGCAAAAAATTGCAATTGGCAGGTTAGATTCTTTTGTCTAAATTGCAATCAGTGCACCCCTATTCATTCTTCTATAATTATTACTGCACACACTAGGATATAATATTAATTGAGAATCTCAAATGAGACCAAGATGACATGCTCAAAGGTAATTAGAGCGAAATGTAAGGGTTAAGGTTATGCACGTTTTGGATCATACTTGTGTGCTACCAAATTTATTTTTGTGCTACTGAATTTTTTTGATTGCTAGCACAGTGCTACCACCTAAAAAAATAAGCGTACAGCCCTGCCCTGGACCCTGTCTGGATATGTCATTCCATACGATGTGTTGGTCACAGGAGAAGGAGCAACACAGGAGGAGGCACAGTGACAGAAACTGAACTGGGAAAGTTGAAACAGTGAAGACAGGAGGGTTGTGTGTGTGTGTGTGTGTGTGTGTGTGTGTGTGTGTGTGTGTGTGTGTGTGTGTGTGTGTGTGTGTGTATGTGTGTGTGTGTGTGTATATGTGTGTGTGTGTGTGTGTATGTGTGTGTGTGTGTGTGTGTGTGTGTGTGTGTGTGTGTGTGTGTGTGTGTGTGTGTGTGTGTGTGTGTGTGTGTGTGTGTGAATGAATGAATTCATTTTTATTATTGTGTCATGTCCAAACAAGGACCCATCCCCTTCGGGATTATAAGACACCAACAACTGTATCAAATTCAAATGATAACATTCACTTCCTGTAAATGGTGATCACATTTCACAGTAGGACAACAAGGAAACAGACGCAAACAAAATAAAATAATATAAAATAAAAGCAAACATAAAGATCTCATTTATAAGTGTTTTTTGTTCTCTTGGCCCAGGTCTTCTCCAGATAGCCAGCAAGGACAAATACCTTAAAGTCAAAGAGCCACTTTAGCCTGTCTGCATCATTCATCCACATGAAATCAACATCACCACACTGATCGAACAATCTCTGACGCAACCCATGGTACAGAGGGCAATAAAACAGAAAATGAAACTCGTTCTCCACATCAATGGTACAATAATGGCAGAGTCTTTCCTCCTCTGGGACCCAGCGGTAACGTCCTGTCTCCAGGTGCAGGGGCAAGATTCCAGAGCGTAGCTGGGCGCACAGTGATCTTTGCTTTTTAGATAAAGGAGCACACACATATTTCTCCTTCCTGTAATAGTTCTTAATCGTAGCATAAGTCCTCAATTTTGGTTTAAATAAAAAGTCCTGTGCCCATTTATCTTGATACGTGTTGGAAAGAGTTTCCTTAGCGGACACTATATTCACTATATTTACACTTTGGAAAAGGTGAGTGGCTCCAATATCTGTGAATATTTCCTGCTCCTCACTTGCCCATGCACCCTTCACAGTCACGTCCCATTGGAAAACCTTCTTGGCAACCCTCCTCTCTGGGATTGTTATTAAACGGTTCCATAGAGCCAACATGCAACCCTTCCACTACTTCACTTGGCTCCCATCCAATGTCTCCCGCTAGTGCAAGGACTGGGGCAAACCTGTGAACTCCCAGAAAGTATCGTACCGCTCTTTTCTGCACTGTCTCTCCTTTCACGTTTACTTTAGCATCCCATATTCCCGCCTATAGTCCAAGACTGGACACACACAGCTATGAAACAATTTAGAGTAGGTAGCATATCCCAGATATCCCAACTGTTTAGTTTTAGCTATAACTCCACCAAGAGCCCTACTCGCAGAACCAGCCAGTACCTGTGTGCCATGCTGGAAATCCATATGATCACCCAAAATAAAACCCAAATATTTGTAAGTTTCAACATAATCCAGTTTGTGGTCACAAAAGTAGAACAGAAAAGTGCTTATTTTGTGCGTGTGTGTGTGTGTATGTGAGTGTGTGTGTGTGTGTATGTGAGCGTGTGTGTGTGTGTGTGTGTGTGTGTGTGTGTGTGTGTGTGTGTGTGTGTGTGTGTGTGTGTGTGTGTGTGTGTGTGTGTGTGTGTGTTGTGCGTGTATGTGAGTGTGTGTGTGTGTATGTGAGCGTGTGTGTGTGTGTGTGTGTGTGTGTGTGTGTGTGCTCCTGACCCTAACCTTACACAGGACACCTGAGTCCCATGGGACAGATGGCAAAGGTGAGCACAATGTTGTGATGTTTCTGTGCAGAATGTGAATCCTGAAGGTTAAACTCGGTAGAGAATCGTTTGTACTCACCTCGCTGAAGTCTTTCTTTATAAATCCAATGTTTTATCCTTTAGGTCTGTCCGTTTGTGTCTGTGTGTGTCTGTGTCTGTTTATGTCGCTGTCTGTGTGTGTATGTGTGCGCCTGTCTGTGGGTGCATCTCTGTCCACGTGTGTGTGTAGGTGTGTGTGTGTGTGTGTGTGTGTGTGTGTGTGTGTGTGTGTGTGTGTGTGTGTGTGTGTGTGTGTGTGTGTGTGTGTGTGTGTGTGTGTGTGTGTGTGTGTGTGTGTGTGTGTGTGTGTGTGTGTGTGTGTGTGTGTGTGTGTGTGTGTGTGTGTGTGTGTGTGTCTTGACACACGACACGGTGCTGGCAGCAGTGGGTGAAGGGTGGGGGTCACTTACGGTTATTTTAAGAAACTGCAGTGTAAACTTGTTTACCAGTTGGCCTCTCTGACCTCAATCTGTCACTCTGATGTAAGTGTTTGTAAACAATAAACATTTGTATTGTGGATTAATCATTCATAAAAAGTAATAAGGTGTTTCATAAACTGTAATAATAAACAGATCTGTGTTACAAGAATTGAAGAGATCAGATTACAGATGCAGTCAGACCAACACTCACCCAACGTGTGACCTTGGCTGGCCTGGTTCTGTTGGAGGGAGGCCCAGACCCGGCAAACCATTACCTCATTAGATGAATAAATAAATCCTAATGTGATAAATCTATCGATAATCTGTAACCGTTTAGAGAAGTTCAGACACCAACATGTTCTTCAGTTCAAAGAACAGCAGGACAATAACTGATTCATCCATTTCATTATCTTTATCTGTTTTAATTCATTTAATGCAGTTTAAAAAAAGGTTTCTCTGCCTGATTGTTACTGTATCTAGATTCAAGATGTTTATTGTCATATGCACATTAACAGCAGCATGCAGCTCCTAACAGGCTGTGTGTGTGTGTGTGTGTGAGTGTGTGTGTGTGCAGCAGTCATTGGCTATGCAGCTCCTAACAGGCTCCTCTCAACAATGTGATATAGAAGAATAAACACACAAGTGAAGAGAGCAACACCTGAGACACACACACACACACACACACACACACACACACACACACACACACACACACACACACACACACACACACACACACACACACACACACACACACACACACACACCACACACACACACACACACACACACACACAGTAGTGAAGGACACAGTGCAAGGGGCACCATAGAAATATAAGATATTTAGAATGCAAAATAAAATTTCATTTTCATTTCATTTAACCTTTATTTATCCTCGAGAGACCAATTGAGGGGTGACCCTCATTTACAATGACGTCGAGTCAAAACAAATTCAAAACAATACATACAAAATATTCAGTGCAAATACATCAAATACACAACAAAAAACATTTAAAACATGTACAAGGTGGTGAAGAGTGGCAGCAATTAAAAGGAACAAAGTAAAATATAGTCTAATTAAAACAGTTACAAGTAGAGTTTGGCAGATCCAAGATAGTCTGTTTAAATTGGCCAAAGGATATGAATGTATTTAGTTTAATTTTTAGCTGTAAGTTGTTCCAGGAGTCGGGGGCACTGAAGCTAAAAGCTGTCTTTCCCAGCTCAGACCGGGCTTGTGGGACATAAAGCATAAGCATGTCAGTGGAGCGGGTCTGATAAAGCCCATCTGAAATGTGCAGCATTTCTGTTAAGTAACGAGGAAGCTTCCCAGTCAAGGCTTTGTAAATAAAAATGTGCCAATGTGTGTCACGTCTCTCTTTAAGGGAGGACCACCCAACCTTTTCATATAAGAGACAATGGTGTGTGTCATAAGCATCTCCTGTAATGAACCTTAAAGCAGAGTGAAAAACAGAGTCCAGGAGTTTAAGGCATGAATGTGATGCATGCCGGTAGACCACATCACCGTAATCAAGGACAGACATGAAAACTGCCTCAATAATCCTTTTCCTACTAAATAAGGGGAAGGTGGTTTTATTCCTATAAAAATAGCCAATTTTTTGTCGTAGTCGACAAACAAGATTATTTATATGAAAATGAAAAGTGAGTTTATCATCTAACCAGATGCCGAGATATTTATACTCTGTGACTCTTTCAATTAAAAATCCATTCTTTGTATACAAATTAAAATCATTAAAATTTGTAGTTCTTGCTCTGGAGAAACACATATATTTGGTTTTGTCTGTATTAAGAACAAGCCTGAGGTCCACTAGACAGTCCTGCAGGGTGTTAAAAGAGCTTTGTAGGTTCTCAATAGATTGGTGCACCGAATCGGAAATGCAATACAGTACTGTGTCATCAGCGTATAGATGGGCGTGACAGTTTTTAAGCGATGAAACAATGTTATTTATATAAATTGTGAAAAGAACTGGACCTAAAATTGAGCCCTGTGGGACACCATTTGTAACAGTTAAAAACTCAGACTGATATCTTCCCAGTTTAACTGACTGCTGTCTATCAGAGAGATAGTCCCTAAACCAGCTACATGCAGACTGATCAAAGCCAATGTCATGCAGCCTCTGTAAAAGCAAATGGTGGTCAACAGTATCAAAGGCTTTTGACAGATCAATAAAAAGTGCTGCACAGTGCTTTTTCTTGTCTAAAGCTGTAACAATGTTGTCTGCAACCAAAGTCACAGCAGAGACAGTACTGTGGCCTGCCCTAAAACCAGATTGGAATGGGCTCAAAATGGAAGCACTAGTCAGAAATGTTTTTAACTGATTATTAATAAGTGATTCTAGAATTTTTGCGAGGCATGGGAGTTTGGAAATTGGCCTGTAGTTATTTAGATTGTTCTTGTCACCACCTTTATGTAAAGGGATAACATGAGCTTTTTTCCAAATTTTAGGAACTATTCCAGAGGAGATGGAAAGATTAAAAATATGGGTAATTTGTTTTGATATTATATGTGTAGAGAGCTTGATTGAAAAGGGGTCCAAATTGTCCTCTCCCATGTACTTCTTGGGGTTGATGGCGAGGAGTGCATCTACAACAACACTTGTGGGAAGAAGATCAAGGCTGAAAAGAGGAGTTTGAGAGACAGGCGGTATGTTACTACTGGTGGTAGAAGGCCTAAATCCTCCATTCTGAAAGAGTTGACCAGCAGCTACAAAATGTTTATTAAAAGCTAAGCCAATCTCTTTTTGATCATTGAGAGTGTGACCATTTAATTTGATCTGAGTGGGAACTGTGCTAGAATTGTTTTTATTATAGTTCACAGCTTTCCAAAATAGTGCAGGGTTAGAGTAGCAGTCGGAGATTAATTCAAGGTAGTATTCAGATTTGGCTTTCCTGACCATGGCTGTGCACTTATTCCTAAGGTGTCTAAAAATTGTCCAATTGGTATTATCTCCAGAGCGTCTAGCTACAGACCATGCTTTATTTCTCTCGGAAAATAAATCAGACAGTTCACTTGTAAACCAGGGGTTTGATCTATTTTTTACTCTATGTTTTTTTAGGGGTGCATGCTTGTTTATAATTGAGGTGAAAATATTGATGAAATGGTCTAAGGCTAACTCAACATCCAAAATTTGCGTAGTCAGTTGAATGTCACTATGATAGAGATCACTTAAAAAGGCTTGCTCATTAAAACCCTTAAAATTACGCTTAATTATGATTTTAGGTTGAGATCTTTTTAAATTAATACTTCTGATACAGGCCACTGGGCAGTGATCACTAATCCCAAGCTCAAAAACACCAGCTGAGGCTATTTTATTTATTTTATTTGATAGGATTAAATCAATTAAAGTTGATTTTGCTGGGTTTTTTAGATTAGGTCTTGTGGGCTCAGTTATTAATTGTGTAAGATTAATGTTGCTGCAGATGTCTTTGAAAGATTCAGAGGCACCAGAGAGCCAGTCAACGTTAAAATCACCCATCACAATTACCTCTCTATTTCCATAACTGGAGAGCATATGTGCTAGATCGTTTAAGGAGCTAGTTACAGCTGAAGGGGGCCTATACACACCAATTACAACAAAACAATCATTTGACGATAAAGATAATTCTAGCGCGATAAATTCAAAGCAATTTGGAACAGAGACAGCATGTAAAAGTGTTACAGAATAACAGGATTTAACATATACAGCCACTCCCCCACCCCTTGTGTTTCTGTCTATTCTGAATAAGTTATAATCATTTATTGTAACAATGGAGTCATCTGTACTCTTCTTTAACCAGGATTCAGTCAGAATCAAAACATCTGGATCTGCCTGGGACACTAAAATCTTTACGTGGTCTAATTTATCATGCTGTAATAAACTTCTAATATTTAAATGTATAAAACCCAAGCCCTTTCTTGATTTAAGAATCTGTGGTGAATTTAGCTTACTAGATAGTGACCTTATGTTAAGTAAATCACACCTAAGGTCAACAGGGAGAGTAGCGAGAGGGACAGGAACTGTTTTAATGTTAATTAGATTAGAACTCATCCTTCTATGAGGGCTGGAGCGAGTAACTTTTGTAGGATCAGGGTCGATGCTATGAGGGCAGAGAGAACGTTTTGTATCACGCCTATCAGTAACTCTAATAGGAATATGAAAGTGAATAGGGGCAGAAATTAACATAGGGAAATGGGTCAGGGGATGAGCTATAGGTATTACAGCCACAGAAGAACAAGGTGGAGTAAGGGGGCTGAATGCCGGGACAGCGCCCATACTAGAGATGACAGCAGGACCCGCACTGTCAGAGACAGTGTTGTGACAGGAAGACAACATGAGCAGGGCAGGGTCAGGGTCATTCTGGGGAAAACATCATTTCAGGCTAAACGCAATGAAATTAATGAAATTCTTTGTTAATCTTTCGGACCCCTTCCTGTTCAAATGCAGACCATCAGCTTTAAAGAGGTCATGCTCAGTCCAAAAGTAGTCGAAATTGCTAATAAAACCAAGGCCTGTTGCAGTGGTGAAGTTTTGCATCCATGTGTGCAAACTAAAAAGACGGCTAAAGCGCTCTGAGCTCTTGAAAAGGGTAGGAATAGGGCCAGAGAGAACACATCTTTTACCAAGGCTTTCAACAGTGAGAATCAATGACTCAAGATCATGGTAGAGTTTGAGGGAGCGCCTGGCCATTACATCATTTGTGCCCATGTGCAACAGAACAGTGTGAACAGACGGATAGAGATCAATGAAGACAGGTATCAGCTCTATAAAGTCAGTAGTGATCCCACCAGAGAGACAGTAAGTGATGGCGCCAGGGAGATGTACATTTCTGATGATAGAGTCACCAAATAAAAGAATTTCAGGAGTCAGATTCTTACAGCCATTGTCATAGAATGACAGTTTAGAATGCAGGGAGACATGGGAGGGGCCAGAGTTATGCAGAGCAGTAGAAGAGGGATTAACGTCACCTGCGCAGATGACGTCATCATTGAGCGTCGGGGGGAGCGCACCAAGCGGGAAAGGTCGCTGAGGGTCTGGGAGAGGAGGAAAGTTTTCTGAGAAGGATGCAGATGAAGGGGATGAGCACCTTTGACGTTTGTCCTGGGACATCAGCGGGCTGGATGGAGGGGTGCGACGCTTTCTGCGTCGGGAGTTTGGAGGGATTGGCTGCTCCGAAGCGGTGCTTGAGGAAGTAGCCGGTAGCTCAGCTAACTTCTCCAGGGGAGAGAAGAAGTTTGACAACGGGATGGAATCGTTTACACATTCAACCATGTCAGGGGAAAACAAGGGGAGAGAGACCCGCCTCCCCTTCTTAGCAACGCTTGTCCAGGGGGGAAGAGGGATATCCGATGTGCGGTGGACAGCATTGGCCGAGCTGGAATCATCCTGCTGTAGCGCTTCCACCCGGGCGAGGAGCGAGGATTGACGCAGGAGGACATCATCCAGGAGGGTCGCAATGGAGCGGAGCTCAGACTTCAGACAGGACAGCTCATGGTCCACCGGGGCGAGTGGAGGCATACTCGGGCAGCGAGCGGGAGCACTGAAACAGAGGGAGGAGAACAGCAGCCAGCGGACAGCCAAAAGACAGGGAGCTACGTGCCGGGGGAGCCGAAAACAGCAACCGAAGGCAGAGGGAGACTTACCGCCACGGCCCAGAGACTGGGCCGGTGATTGGTGATGAACTCAGTCTCCGTTTGTGATGGCAGGACACTCCGGAGTTCCTTGCTGAGGAATTTCTCAAACTGGCTGACCCAGGCTAGGAGAGATAGCAGGTAGACAGGCAGGCAGGGAGGGAGGAGGAGCAGCAGGTGAGCGCTGGCTGCAGGTGGAGAACGCCAGCGAAGCAAAGCAGAGCAACAATCCACGCAGATTTCCAAAATTAATCCATACAGCAAGGCAACGATAGCGAAGTGAAGCAGGTTTAAAAGAAGGTTTAAAAGGTATAAAAGCCAAGTAAAACCCAAGTAAAACCACATTAAAATCACACAGAGACAGAGCATGCAACCTAACGAGCTGCCATCTTGAGTTGTTATCCCCAGATGAATTCTGGAGAACAAAAAGGGATGAGAACATTCACACACACACACACACACACACACACACACACACACACACACACACACACACACACACACACACACACACACACACACACACACACACACACACACACAGTAGTGAAGGACACAGTGCAAGGGGCACCATAGAAATATAAGATATTTAGAATGCAAAATAAAATAAAATGAAATGGACACGAAATAGGATTTTGTTTATAACACTAAGCAGTGAAACAAACCACTATAACCCTAACACTGTAAAAAACACTGTTCCCTTAAGTAAACTGAATCCACAACACAAAACAGAAGGACTGGTTCTAATGAAAAAACACACTCTCAGGTTGGTGTTCTCAACTTCTCCATTTCAGAGAGAGAGAGAGAGAAAGAGGGAGGAAGAGAGAGAGAGAAATAGAGAGAGACAGAGAGAGAAAGAGGGAGGAAGAGAGAGAGAGAAATAGAGAGAGAAAGAGAGAAAGAGGAAGAGAGAGAGAGAGGAAAAGAGAGTGAGAGGAAGAGAGAGAGAGAGAGAAAGAGAGAGAGAGAGAAATAGGGAGAGAGAGAGAAAGAGAGAGAGTAAGAGAGAGAGAGACAGAAAGAGGGAGGAAGATAGAGAGAGGGAGGAAAAGAGAGTGAGAGGAAGAGAGAGATTTTTGATTTTTGAAACCATTTTTATTTGCCGCTCTTTTTACATCACATTTTAAAGCCTAATAAACACATTTAAAATAAACAACATGCACACACACACACACGCACACACACACACGCACGCACGCACCCACGCACGCACGCACGCACACACACACGCACGCACGCACGCACGCACGCACGCACCACACACACACACACACACACACACCCCCCACACATACCCTTTGATGACGTGGTTCTCAAATGGTCGAGTTTAAATGCATGATAAATGCCTCTATCTGGTGGTGACCAGTGGTAGTGACGCAAAGCCTTGTAATCAGGTCAGTGATTGTAGGCAGGTGTGCAAACAAACAGTGAATGCTGAGAGAGCTCACAGTCTTTTACTGCTCCAGACACACTTTGATAATGACAGAGTATAACAAATTTTACAGTGATATTAACGTAAGTTTAGTTTATTTGTACTATTCAGTTTATTGTGCTGCATGTTAGAGCTGAGAGCCAACACATGCACACGCTTACACACAACCTACCGGACAGACTACAATCAACTTCAACAAACCAAATGAGTGCATAAAGGCTTTAGCTAGGCACCAAACTAAGAAAGCTATTGACCTAACACCACTGAGAGACAGACTTATAGGAGTATGTTTACAAGCGGCTGGGTTAAAGTTACCCTGACCCACCACTGCAAGGTTTCAATCACTTACACAGAATATAATGCTTTTTAAAGATAAGCAGGGGATGCTCATGTTTCAACAGTCTAAATTTAACTGTAAGGGATATTAAATAAAAAGTCATATTTAACATCAATTAGTGATGTATGTGCTTTAAAACAAGTTAAAGTGGTGATGCTCATCAACTTTCAACAATCTTACTTTAACTGTAGCACATACTGAACCCCATTCTGTCATGAACCGTCACTTCTCCTCAGTCCATAACAGAGGAACTAATGGGATAACTGGGGATGGTGATTGGGTGTTACTCTTCCACATGCCCACTGTATAATGGGAGGACACCCTTCAAAATAACCACAGTACACATTGTGTTTAAATGGTTCTTTATTGATTGGTCAAACATGTTTTTCATTTGGCTTCCATAAATGTTTGGGTTTGGGGTTAGGTCAAAGTTCAAACACAGATTTTGTTTTCAGTCAATATTTCCCTCTGATGTTTAGTAATAAAAACCACAAACAGGGTTAGGGTTAGGTTAGGTTAAGGGCTACTTACCACTTTTCAAAAGTAGTTTTTTTGGACCTAGCTAAGACAAACAGATGGGCAAAGAAATTCCGAGACCACCCTCGGATAGCTGGGGGCCAGACAGACCCGCTCCATAAATTTGGCGCCCCTTGTGGCTTGTTTGGGTACTGAAATCTTGATTTGAAAACTTTGAAGGGCTGCCATTCGAAGAAACAGCTGGGCAAAGAAATTCCGAATAGTGCCTGTGTTAGGGTTAGGGTTAGGGTTAGGGTTAGGGTTAGGGTTAGGGTGGGGTTAGGGTTTGGGTTAAAAGGTTCATTGGTTGGAATACTGTTGCACAGGCCTATTGATCTAAAAACTGGAGTGTATTGGTGGTGC
Source organism: Ammodytes dubius (assembly GCA_026122265.1). Taxonomy (NCBI): domain Eukaryota; kingdom Metazoa; phylum Chordata; class Actinopteri; order Uranoscopiformes; family Ammodytidae; genus Ammodytes; species Ammodytes dubius. The sequence continues at coordinate 28,226,595 of CM047522.1, read as the reverse complement.
GGTTGAAAAGCTCTGCCCCTTCACCCGGGAGACCAGGGTTCGATTCCCAGGCAGGGTGTCTCTGCAGTGGACAGAAGAAGAGGGTGCTGCTGACCAGGGTTGAATAAAAAGTTAAAACAACTTGAATAATGATTTAAAAATGCTAAGAGTATTTAGTAAATTAAAATAATGAAAAGATTAAGAATTAGAAAATTAAAAGAATTAAAAAGTTAAAATAATTTAAAAAATAATAGGAAGGCAAAAAAAAAAAAAAAAAAAAAAAAAAAAAAAAAAAAATAGAACAGCTAAAATAGTGGGAATTAAAATAATTAAAAAAAATTAGCGTAATTAGAATAAAATTAGAATAAAATTAGAAAAATTGAGAAAATTCTCAAAAAAAAGGGGGGGGAGGTTGGGAAAATAAAAACCAAGCATGTTGGGAGCGGGGCGGGGGCTCTGGTCAGCAGCGTGGATGGTCCAGGGTGGGAAGAAGTGGGGGAATGGATTTTGTTGCAGAGGATGATTATTTATCGTTGAGGCCTTTTGGTATTGTGGTGTCCAGTTTATGAATCCATATTTTTTCCGCCCTCTTCCTCTGTCCGGTGGTCCAACGGTTGTTAGATTCAGTTCCGGAAATGATGAGGTTGGTGACGGGGTGTTGTTTGAAATGAGTGACCAATGGGGTGGTGAGCTTACCTTCCCCGATATTGTAGAGGTGTTGTTTGAGCCGGGTGAGGATGGTGTGTTTAGTTTCTCCGATGTAGTGTTTATTGCAGATGGTACAGGAAATGATATAGACTACGTTGCTGGTGTTGAGGGTGAAAGAACCAAGGGTGGGGTATTGTTGTTGACTGTGTGGGTTGATAATGAATTTTCTATTTTTGTACAGGGTGCTGTGCTGTGTGGTGTCGGGGGGTCTATGGTCATTGTATTTGGAGCGGATGAGGATGTTCTGGAGGCTGGGGTTCTTTCTATAGGCAGAGATGGTGTTATGGTTCGTGAAGGCCGGGTGTTGTGCGAGTGTCTGATTGTAATTTTGTTTGACTGTGTGGTGTAGACGGGTTATTATGTGGGAGAAGGTGGAGACAAAGGGGAGGATGCGTATGGGCTCTGAAGGGGTAGAGACAGCTGGTTGTGGTGGTAAGTGTGAAGTGGGGTCGGAGCGGTCCCCAACCAAAGAGGGGGGGAGGTGGTTAGGATTAGGGGTAGGTTGGGGGGCAGGATACAAACCCGGTTTAGGGTATGGGGCAGGAAGGTTAGGGTTAGGGGTGGGGTGGGGGGGAGGATACAGACCCGGTTTAGGGTAGGGGGAGGGAAGGTTAGGGTTAGGATGAGGGGTGGGGTGGGGGGTAGGATGCAGACCCGGATTAGGGTAGGGGGAGGGGAGGTTGGGCTTAGGGTTAGGGTTAGGGTTAGGGTTAGGGTTAGGGTTAGGTTAAGAGCAACTTACCACTTTTCAAAAATTGTTTTTTGGACCTAGCTCAGGCAAACAGAGGGGCATGGGAATTCCGAGACCACCCTAGGATAGGTCTGGCCCCAGCAGACCTGCTCCTGAAATTTGGCGCCCCTAGCGGCTTGTTTGGGTACTGCAATCTTGATTTGAAAACTTTGAAGTGCTGCCATTCAAAGAAAAAGAGGGGCATGGGAATTCTGAATAGTGCCCGTGGTAGCCCTGGGCCCCCTCTTCATGCCTGCGAAATTTGGCGCCCCTAGTGGCAACTTTTTTTAACATGGGATGACATTTCAAAGCGTTCCCATGGGAACAGGGAGAGGGGCATGGGAATTTCAACCACATGGGGTGGGAGGTATGGATCAGGGCTACGTCTGTGCACATTTCTGGCCCCCTGGTGGTTTGTTTTGGTATAGAAAATTGAATTTTAAAATTTCAAAGTTGTGCCACTGGGCGAGGAAGATAGGCACAGGGATGTGCTTTGGTACGGGAGGTGCCCCAGCCCCATTGGAGCTGTGTGCGAAGTTTTGGAGTTCTCGCTCACTTCCTTCATATAGCTGCCATTGACCCCCATGTAATTTTTTTGTGAACATTTTTCTAAGTGCTGATTCAAAAAAAGTTCCCACAGAAAGTGTCTAGGAGCACGTTTCATACACATGCAAGGGTACACATTAAGTAGTAAGGGTACAAGTTTAGTATGCAAGGGCAGGAGTTAAGTATGCAAGGGCACAAGTTAAGGGTGCAAGGGCACACGTTAAGTGTGCAAGGGCACATATTTATTATGCAAGGGTACAAGTTAAGGGTGCAAGGGTACAAGTTAAGTATGCAACGACACATGTTTAGTATGCAAGGGTACAAGTTAAGTATGCAAGGGCACACGTTAAGTATGCAAGGGCACAATACAAGTTAAGGGTGCAAGGGCACATATTTAGTATGCAAGGGTACAAGTTAAATATGCAAGGGCACATATTTAGTATGCAAGGGCACAAGTTAAGTATGCAAGGGTACAAGTTAAGGGCGCATATTTAGTATGCAAGGGCACAAGTTAAGTATGCAAGGGCACGTATTTAGTATGCAAGGGCACATATTTAGTATGCAAGGGCACAAGTTAAGGGCACATATTTAGTATGCAAGGGCACAAGTTAAGGGCACATATTTAGTATGCAAGGGCACAAGTTAAGTATGCAAGGGCACATATTTAGTATCAAGGGTACAAGTTAAGGGCGCATATTTAGTATGCAAGGGCACAAGTTAAGTATGCAAGGGCACATATTTAGTATGCAAGGGCACGTATTTAGTATGCAAGGGTACAAGTTAAGGGCGCATATTTAGTATGCAAGGGCACAAGTTAGGGTTAGGGTTAGGGTTAGGGTTAGAGGGTTAGAGGGTTAGGTAGTTTGAGCTATCTCGGTGACCCCCCCCACCTCATCCAACGACTGGGCAGTTGAACTGGGGAGCCAAAGGTAATGCACGGACCAACGCACGTTATCTGCAGCTACTCATTCCATATTACCCAAAGTGATTTGTTAATGACTTAGGTTTGCCCTAAAAAGGGTTCTGTATTTCAGGTCTTAGAATTAACCCAGAGTGATTAGTTACATGACTTTGGATTGCCCTAAAAGGGTTCTGTTTTTCAGGTCTTTAGAATTTGTCCAGAGTGATTTGTTCTTGGATTTTTCTTCTTTTTCTGGTCTTTAGAATTTATATAGAGTGCTTAGTTACATGACTTCGGATTGCCCTAAAAGGGTTCTATATTTCAGGTCTTTTGGTTTTATCCAGAATGATTTGTTACTTGACTTAGGTTATTCTTTTGCCCTAGAAAGGGTTCTGTATTTCAGGACTTCGAATTGCCCTAGAAAGGGTTCTGTATTTCAGGTCTTTTTTGAATTTAAGCAGCGTGATTATTTACATGACTTCGGATTGCCCTAAAAAGGGTTCTGTATTTCAGGTCTTTTGAATTTGTCCAGAGTGATTTGTTACTTGACTTTGGTTATTCTTTTGCCCTAGAAAGGGTTCTGTATTTCAGGATTTCGAATTGCCCTAGAAAGGGTTCTTATTTCAGGTCCTTTCAGAATTTAACCAGAGTGATTAGTTACATAACTTCGGATTGTCGTAGAAAGGGTTCTGTATTTTAGGTCTTTTGAGTATTTTTATTCTAAGCTTGAATAAACGTGTTTTAATAGCTAGTTATTTTTAGGATAAATTCTAAATTTAGGGATACATTTCATCAGTAGTGGACCTCGGAATCACGGAGTGTTTCGGCCATTTCTCACTAGACACTCTCCTCCGAGGGAGGCCCTCCCCGTGGTGATCAACTCACGGGGTGTATCCGTTTTTAGGCCAATTGTATTCTAAATTTCCTAGTTTTTGTTTTTCCCTTATAGGGTTTTGGTAGAAACTTTGAGAGAATAAGTGTTAAAGTAAACCAATGTCAGCATTTATTGGATAAAATGGGTTGTAAGCGGGTTTGTTATTTTAGAGTGGTTAGGGTTAGGTAAGTGTCGGTGATTAGGGTTAGGATAGAGGTCATGGTAGGGTTATAATCGAGACGCCAGGGTTAGGTTTAGGTAAAAGTCGGAATTTAGGGTTAGGTGAAGGGTTAGGTTTAGGTAAAAATCCGCGATTAGGGTTAGGTAAAAGTCGGTATTTAGGGTTAGGTGAAGGGTTAGGTTTAGGGTGAGGTGAAGGGTTAGGTTTAGGGTTAGGTGAAGGGTTAGGCTTAGGGTTAGGGTTAGGGTTAGGGTTAGGGTTAGGGTTAGGGTTAGGGTTAGGGTTAGGGTTAGGGTTAGGGTTTAGGGTTGGGTTAGGGTTAGGTAGGTTAGGGTTAGGGTTAGGGTAGGGTTAGGTTTAGTTAGGTCTGCCCACTTTTCAAAAGTGGTTTTTTGGACGTAAATTTTGAACGCAGAGGGGCAACCTCATACCGAGACCATCCTCGGATACCTTGGGACCAGCGCATTGGCCGAAAAAGTTTCGTCCCCTGGTGCGATTGTGGGTACTGCAATGCGATTTGAAAAGTTTGAAGCTCCGTAACTCCCCAACGCAGAGGGGCAACACAATTCCAAGCAGTGCCTGTTGTAGCCCTTGGCCAGGACTACATGCTCACCAATTTTTAGCCATTTCCGAGAAACTTTTTTTAACATGGAAAAACAGTTTTTTGGGAATAACGTCCGGTAGGGAGGGGCAACTGCACAAAGATTTTAACCAAGATACTAGGCGTGGGACGGATCAGAATCCGTTGAAATTTTGGTTCTATGTTGTTTCTATCCCGAGTTATGGCCGATTTAGAAAATTGAATTTTAAAATTTCAAAGTTGTGCCACTGGGCGAGGAAGATAGGCACAGGATGTCCTTGGTGTGGCAGGTGCCCCAGGCCCCTAACAGTTCGAAGTTTGGAGTTGTTAGCTCACTTACTTCATGTAGCTGCCATTGACCCCCATGTAAAATTTTGGGAAAATTTCTTTAAGTGCCGAGTCCTAAGAAAATAATTTTTCCAAAAAGTATTTGGAGCAGTTTTAGGCCATTTGATATATATGATTTTTTTTTTTTTTTTTTTTTTTTTTTTTTACACCACTAGTTGGCGCTAACATGACCAAAAATTATGGGTATAAGGAACTCCCCGTCACTTTTTTAAAAACCCTATAAAAAGGGAAGAGTTGGAATTGATGTGAGAATATGGATTTGGAGTTGGAAGTGGATATTGGGTTGGAATATGGAGATTGATAGGTGGATGTGGTTGTATATGGTTAGTTAGGAAGTAGGGTGTAGGGTTAGGGTTAGGGTTAGGGTTAGGGTTAGGTTAGGGTTAGGGTTAGGTTAGGGTTAGGGTTAGGTTAGGGTTAGGGTTAGGGTTAGGGTTAGGGTTAGGGTTAGGGTTAGGGTTAGGGTTAGGGTTAGGGTTAGGGTTAGGGTTAGGGTTAGGGTTAGGTAGGGTTAGGGTTAGGGTTAGGGTTAGGGTTAGGGTTAGGGTTAGGGTTAGGGTTAGGGTTAGGGTTAGGGTTAGGGTTAGGGTTAGGGTTAGGTTAAGAGCAATCTGCCCACTTTTCAAAAGTGGTTTTTTGGACGTAAATTTTGAACGCAGAGGGGCAACCTCATACCGAGACCATCCTCGGATACCTTGGGACCAGGCGCATTGGCCGAAAAAGTTTCGTCCCCCTGGTGGCGATTGTGGGTACTGCAATGCGAGGAAGATAGGCACAGGAGTCCTTTGGTGTGGCAGGTGCCCCAGCCCCCTAGACATGTGTGCGAAGTTTTGGAGTTGTAGCTCACTTACTTCATGTAGCTGCCATTGACCCCCATGTAAAATTTTGGGAAAATTTCTTTAAGTGCCGAGTCCTAAGAAAATAATTTTTCCAAAAAGTATTTAGGAGCACGTTTTTAGGCCATTTGGAGTATATATGATTTTTTTTTTTTTTTTTTTTTTTTTTTTTACACCACTAGTTGGCGCTATCATGACCAAAAATTATGGTGAGTAAGGGGAACTCCCCGTCACTTTTTAAAACCCTATATAAAAGTGGAAGGTTAATGGAATGTGAATGGAATATGGATTGGAAGGTGAATGTGGAGTTGGAATATGAGTGGAAGGTGGAATGGGTTAGGGTTAGGTGGTTAGGGTATAGGGTTAGGGTTAGGTTAGGGTTAGGGTTAGGGTTAGGGTTAGGGTTAGGGTTAGGGTTAGGGTTAGGGTTAGGGTTAGGGTTAGTGGTTAGGTTAGGGTTAGGGTTAGGGTTAGGGTTAGGGTTAGGTTAAGAGCAATCTGGGGGGGGGGGGGGGGGGGGGGGGGGGGGGGGGGGGTTTGAAGCTCCTAACTCCCCAACGCAGAGGGGCAACACAATTCCAAGCAGTGCCTGTTGTAGCCCTTGGCCAGGACTACATGCTCACCAATTTTTAGCCATTTCCGAGAAACTTTTTTTAACATGGAAAAACAGGTTTTTTGGGAATAACGTCCGGTAGGGGAGGGGCAACTGCACAAGATTTTTAACCAAGATACTAGGCGTGGGGACGGATCAGAATCCGTTGAAATTTTGGTTCTATGTTGTTTCTATCCCGAGTTATGGCCGATTTAGAAAATTGAATTTTAAAATTTCAAAGTTGTGCCACTGGGCGAGGAAGATAGGCACAGGGATGTCCTTTGGTGTGGCAGGTGCCCCAGGCCCCCTAGACATGTGTGCGAAGTTTTGGAGTTGTAGCTCACTTACTTCATGTAGCTGCCATTGACCCCCATGTAAAATTTTGGGAAAATTTCTTTAAGTGCCGAGTCCTAAGAAAATAATTTTTCCAAAAAGTATTTAGGAGCACGTTTTAGGCCATTTGGAGTATATATGATTTTTTTTTTTTTTTTTTTTTTTTTTTTTACACCACTAGTTGGCGCTATCATGACCAAAAATTATGTGGTTAAGGGGAACTCCCCGTCACTTTTTTAAAACCCTATATAAAAGGTGGAAGGAGTTGGTAATGATGGAATGTGGAAATGGAATATGGAGTTAGGGAATTGGGGTTAGGAAGTGATGTGGAGTTGGAATATAGGTAGTTAGGGTATAGGTTTAGGTAGGTGGTTAGGTTGGTTAGTTAGGGTTAGGGTTTAGGGTTAGGGTTAGGGTTAGGGTTAGGTTGGTAGGTTAGGTTAGGGTTAGGTATGGGTTAGTTAGGGTTAGGGAGGTTTAGTGGTTAGGAGGTTAGGGTTAGTAGGGTTAGTTAGGGTTAGGGTTAGGGTTAAGATAGGGTTAGGGTTAGGGTTAGTTGGGTTAGGGTAGGGTTAGGGTTAGGTTAGGGTTAGGGTTAGGTTTAAGAGCAATCTGCCCACTTTCAAAAGTGGTTTTTTGGACGTAAATTTTGAACGCAGAGGGCAACCTCATACCGAGACCATCCTCGGATACCTTGGGACCAGGCGCATTGGCCGAAAAGTTTCGTCCCCCTGGTGGCGATTGTGGGTACTGCAATGCGATTTGAAAAGTTTGAAGCTCCTAACTCCCCAACGCAGAGGGGCAACACAATTCCAAGCATGCCTGTTGTAGCCCTTGGCCAGACTACATGCTCACCAATTTTTAGCCATTTCCGAGAAACTTTTTTAACATGGAAAAACAGGTTTTTTGGGAATAACGTCCGGTAGGGGAGGGGCAACTGCACAAGATTTTTAACCAAGATACTAGGCGTGGGGACGGATCAGAATCCGTTGAAATTTTGGTTCTATGTTGTTTCTTTTCCCGAGTTATGGCCGATTTAGAAAATTGAATTTTAAAATTTCAAAGTTGTGCCACTGGGCGAGGAAGATAGGCACAGGGATGTCCTTTGGTGTGGCAGGTGCCCCAGGCCCCCTAGACATGTGTGCAAGTTTTGGAGTTGTAGCTCACTTACTTCATGTAGCTGCCATTGACCCCATGTAAAATTTTGGGAAAATTTCTTTAAGTGCCGAGTCCAAGAAAATAATTTTTCCAAAAAGTATTTAGGAGCACGTTTTTAGGCCATTTGGAGTTTTATATGATTTTTTTTTTTTTTTTTTTTTTTTTTTTTTTCACCACTAGTTGGCGCTATCATGACCAAAAAAGGGTTAGGGTTAAAAAGGTTAAAGGGTTAGGGTTAGGGTTAGGGTTTTGGGTTAAGGGTTAGGGTTAGGGTTAAGGGGTAAATAGTTTGAGACGGGTTAGGAATGTTTTTTGCAATAATGGATAGGAATTGTATTATTATTGGAAAAGGGTTTTGGATTCTTGGCCCAACCTTTCCAAAGGTTGGTGTTGGGGGTTGAGTGGAATTTGGGAAATTAATTGGGTTTTAGGGGTTTGAAACTTTTAAAATGGCATAAAATTTCCGGAGGGGGAATCTAGAGACCTTGGGTTTAACCTTTGGGGTTTCGCCCCCATTTGTGGACGCCCCCGATTTAAAAATTAAGCCTCTCCCCCCGAAGGGCCCAAAACAATTCGGAATTCCTTTTCTTGGAAAAATTCAACCTTTTTAGGAACCTTTAGAGAACTTTTTTAACTGGAAAAAAGGTTTTTGGGGCCGGTAGGGGGGGAAGCACAAATTCCAAACTAGGTGGGAGGTACCGTTGAATTTTGGCGTGTTTATCCCCAGATACATTAAAATTGAAAAATTTTTTAATTCAAAGTTTTCCCTGGGCCGAGGGAAGAAAAGGCGGTGATGGGCCTTGGTGTCTCCCCCCCTTTACATGTGGCTGCAAGTTTTAGTTGTGGGGCTCACTTCAAAGATTACCCCCTTAAATTTTTGGGAAAAAATTTTTTTAAATGCTGAGTCCTAAGAAAATAATTTTTCCAAAAAGTATTTAGGGTAGGTTTAGGTTTGGGTTAAGGGTTTTTTTAAAGGGGTTTGGGTTATAGGGGGAAAAAA
>CM047522.1:28205697-28217729 GCA_026122265.1 Ammodytes dubius | reverse complement strand
AAGTGTTCAGGAGTTCCTGGCTGCTCTTCATGTCCATCTGATGTTCATCAACTCTGGAGTCAATCTGATGACAGAAGAACAAACATCTAAAGTCTTCAAACTGACACGCATCTTTGAGAACAAGGCTCAGTTGTCTAAAGAATCACCTGCCACCGACAAAGAATCTGCAGAGGCACAGTTCTACCAGAGTGCTGTGGACAAGGCCTTACAGAGTCCAAATGGACACCTGGACTTGTTCCTCCGCTTCCTCCTGGGTCTTTCACTGCCGACCAATCAGAATCTCCTCAGAGGTCTGCTGACACAGACAGGAAGTAGCTCAGACACCAAAAAGAAAACAGTAAAGTACATCAAGAAGAAGTTCAGTGAGGATATGTCTCCAGAGAAAAGCATCAATCTGTTCCACTGTCTGAATGAACTGAATTATCACTCTCTAGTGAAGGGTATGCAATACGTCCTGAGTAATGGAGTTTTCTTCCAATTTAAGTTGTCTCCTGCTCAGTGGTCCGCTCTGGTCTTCATCTTACTGTCATCAGAAAAAGATCTGGACGTGTTTGACCTTACGAAATGCTCTGGTTCAGAGGAGGCTCTTCTGTGGCTGCTGCCAGTGGTCAAAGCCTCCAACAAAGCTCTGTAGGTGGAGGAATGAAACATTTCAATGGTGCTTAATTCTTTATGACAAGTATTTATGACAAATAGTTTTTATTTGACTTTTTTTTCACTAATTCTCCTCCAGGCTGAGTGGCTGTAATCTGTCAGAGAGAAGCTGTGAAGCTCTGTCCTCAGTTCTCAGCTCCTCCTCTAGTCTGAGAGAGCTGGACCTGAGTAACAACGACCTGCAGGATTCAGGAGTGAAGCATCTGTCTGCTGCACTGAAGAGTCCACACTGTAAACTGGAAACCCTCAGGTCAGAATAAATGTTTGTTTAACAAATTATATTTTAAATCCTGCTCATCCAGCTTTAGGCTCTTGTAGGGATGTTTTCCCCGCTGACATGATTTTCTAAAATACTGAATTCATGATATTTCTCTAATTCCAGTCTGTCAGGCTGTCTGGTGACAACAGAAGGTTGTGAGTCTTTGGCCTCAGCTCTGAGCTCCAACCCCTCCCATCTGAGAGAGCTGGACCTGAGCTACAACCATCCAGGAAACTCAGGAGTGAAGCTGCTGGAGGATCCCCTCTTGAGACTGGAGACTCTCAGGTATGAACAGACAACAAGAGCTCACACACTGCTGCTGTCCTTCCAACATACAGTACATAACATACAGTAAAACACAAGTACCAACATTAAACAAGCATGGTCACAGAGGGAGTACGGTCCACAACTTAACATAGTACAAGGTTAAAAGTTAATCAAAAATAGGGAATAAATAATAGCAGTTAGCACACATGTTGATAGAAAATCATTCTGACTGTGTTTCTTCCTCCAGGATCGACCCCGGTGGAGAGCAGTGGCTAAAACCTGGTCTGAGGAAGTGTAAGTGTGGATTCAGTTTGACTGATGGGCTCAATGGTGTTTTGTGCCCCCAACGGAGCCTCCCAGGCGCTGCATGGAAGGATCTGTTGGGTCACAAAAAAAACATCAAAATCAAAATAATAATAATGGATAGGATTTATATAGCGCTTTATTTAAATCACACTCAAAGCGCTTTCCCACCTTATTCCTAGTCCCCATGTAAGAGCCTGTTAATGTGGCCCAAAAAGGAAGTTTGGGGTCCCCTTCTGGAGCTGTTGCCCTCCTGAAACCTGGTGTTAATACAGAGCCTAGGCTCCGTAAACTGGCATGTAAACAAAGGGGCCCACCGTAGCTATAAAATGCTAGGTTAGAGTCTAGGCTGGATGTTCTCTAGAATATTAACATACCCCTTAAATGCTACTTCCACTCACCAACCTGAAGTTACACCCAGAATAATTTCCACATCAGCGCCTCTGATAATAAGGAGGATAGAAATAAAAACATCAAAACACAAACACAGAATAAAGCCTTCAGGTGTCTGATGATAAACTGCTGCTGTGTCTTTTTCTCTCCATCAGATTCCTGTGAACTCACACTGGACACAAACTCAATACACAGACAACTCAAACTGTCTGACAACAACAGGAAGGTGACATGGGTGGTGGGGGAGTTTCAGCCATATCCTGATCATCCAGAGAGATTTGACTACTATCATCAGCTGCTGTGTAGTAATGGTCTGACTGGTCGCCATTACTTGGAGGTCGAATGGAGTGGATGGGTTGGTATATCAGTGAGTTACAGAGGAATCAGCAGGAAAGGAGACAGTCCTGACTGTATGTTTGGAGGTAATGAACAGTCCTGGAGTCTGGGCTGCCATGAAGATGGTTACAATGTCTGGCACAATAATAGTCTGACACACATCTCCCTCAGCACTCGCTCTAACAGAGTAGCAGTGTATGTGGACTGTCCTGCTGGCTCTCTGTCCTTCTACAGAGTCTTCTCTGACTCACTGAGCCACATCCACACCATCAACACCACATTCACTGAACCTCTGTATCCTGGGTTTAAGTTCTGGACACATGACTGCTCTGTGTCTCTGTGTGATGTGTAGGAGGGAGATAACTTCCAGTCCTGAGGTTTAAATGTTGGTGGTGGACGAGGCTTCACTCAGTTCATATCTGACTCACTGACTGTGACTTTAATGTCAGAAATGAGTTTTTCTTAGAGATGGTTAAATGATCTCCTCAGGGCTGAACTTTTACAAATTGTGTTTACTTTGATTTTCACTTTAATACATTTATTCTTGGATCAGAACGTAACTATGAATGTATTTCAGTCAGGGATACTTTAGTCAAAAGAAACATGTATTTCAATTAGCAGAAGTGACTTTGCAGTAAACCAACCTTGGCACTGATCTGGGATCTCCCCACCATATCCTCACACGTGGAAAGCTTAAGACAGAGAGAGCTGCAGCAAGGACCCCCTGGGGTTCAGAACAGAGCAAGCAACAACAGAAATGACATTGATAGACAATTACAGTCAAGGAGTTCTATATCTCTAGTTGAGTGTTCTATCCCAGTAATGTCAACTAGAACTTTTACTATTGTTCTGTGTTTTAATTTGCTTTGAATGTTTGCTTTTACGTGTCTTTATGATGTTTTGGATGTAATGTTGTATTTGTGAAGTCAGTGATTCTGGAGAACGTTTGTTATCAAAATCAATTGTTGTCAAAATCAGTGAAAATCTTGTCATGATCCCCTACCTTTCCGTACTGTGTGCACAAAAAGAAATCCAGTGTTAATTCACAGGATTTTAAATATTGGATTCTTTGGTTTCTAATGACTGTAGTTGTTATAATTTCATTCAATAAAGATTTAAAGACCAAAAAATTAGTCGATTTGTTTCATTTCTGTAACGTGAAATTTCTACATATTTTCACACATAAAATCTATTTGTCTAGATTCTATATATAAATTCTATCTGCTTCACCTTGTCGGTCTAATAATTCTCGAGAGACTACACGTTCGTTCTAGTCTACACAGTGATGTCCTGATGAATCACACCAGCCCTCATGGTGGCACTGGTGGCGACATAACTATTGAACACTGTATGGCCAAACAGACATATCATACTTAACAGCCTGAAAGACTCTGCACGCCTGAGGCCATTTTCAAACAGTATAGGAGTGTTTAAACGATGTGTGTGAATGGGTTGTTGAACTCCCAGCCAAGGGCAAGCAGAGTATGGACTAAACACTCACACACCTTCAAGTCCCCTTTTGGCAAAAGTTATAGAAATTCACCAGAAGGTTTCAGACATGTTTTAACCATGATTTAAATCATGTCCAAGAGGGGACCTAAAAAATGTCCACTGTTAGATCTGTAGTCCACTGTTGGTGTGAGTATTACAACACTCAGGTCCACTGTTATCCCTGTGGACCAGTGCGCGCACAACACACACACACACACACACACACACACACACACACGCACACACGCACACACACACACACACACACACACGCACCACACACACGCACACACGCACACACACACACACACACCACACACGCAACACACACACACACACACACACACACACACACACACACACGCACACACGCACACACACACACACAGCTAGACGTGTGTTATGAAATGACAAACTAAGTATCACACTGAGAATGTGCATTCAGTTTGACACAATTGTTAAATGCATTGGCTAAAAATTGTTTGAGAAAATGGCCTTCAGAAATCCCTAGTAGTGTTTAACCATTCAGAACAAAAAACTGTAATCTACAAAGTATAAATAGATTTTTTTTTAAATGTAAAAAATACGAGTTCTATAAAGTATAAAACTGCATGATAAGTTGTATCCAAACATTTGACTGGTTCTGTGTACTGTAGTAATGTGTAGTTACTGACAGTTACCACTGGAGAGCAGCACACACTCACTTACACACAGACACAGACACACACACAGACACACACACACACAGAGACACACACGCACAGACACAAACACCTACAGAATGTGGTCTGTCTTCTTCATTCCTGAGACTGTGTGTTTCTCTGTTTATCTTTCTGTAAAATCAGATCTTTATCATGAACAGGAAACAAGACACACTGACTGAAAAACAAACTTCAAAAGAATCAAATAAATATCTGCCCTAATGAAGTCCTTGTCTTTCCTTTGGTTGGCGTCCTAGCATTGTGTTGTGTATGTGTTGGTGACTTCCCTGTGTACCCTACTTCTTGGTTTTGGTTCTTTTCATAAATTGGTCATATCTTCAAGCCGTCTGGGTCCTACCTGCCTGCAACCCACAACCGTAACAGTTACAGCCCATCCAATTGTACTATGATGAAGTCTCCTGTACGTTTTCTGTATTAATGTTTATTAATGTCTATTTATTTATTTATTGTCTGATGCCGATTTCTACGACTGTATGCAAACCACACTGCCCTACTGGGACGATAAAGATCAGGGGCCGTATTCACAAAACATTTTAAGGCTAAGAGTAGGTCCTAACTTGCTGATTTAGGAGTAACTCTTAAAAATATGGGCCTTTCCCTCCTAATTTTAGGACTCCTAACTTTTTAAGATAAGTGTAATTCACAAAGCATTTTAGCGCTAAAACTAGCTCCTAAATCTATGAAAAGCTAAGAGTCCTCGAGAGGACTTCTTAGTCACTAAGAGTAAATCACAGACAATCATTTGATGGCGTTTTGGAGAGATTTAATTATAGTGAGCTTTGTAAAAGGTACTTTACTAATTGTGAGGGTTTAATGATCTTAGTAAAGCTATGTTTAGAAAGTATAGACACATTTATATTTTATATTTATTTACAGTTTCTGTCAGTTTACGATGCACTGAAAGTTACTGTTGGTGTCACGTTTGGGTTTAATTTCCTACTACAGTAGGCCTATATGTGGCGCTTCGCAGCATCTCCTCTGTTCCACAGGTCCGCTACACATATATAGTTGAGCGTCTCGCCTTTTTCCTTCCGCATGCACTTTACGATTTTGCCGGCTCTTGTTTCTAAATTGTGAATTTCCCAGTTCGTCACTGTCTGACTACTGCGACACAATATGGATATCTCCACAGTGTTTCTATCATAAATTCACTCTTAGCTCTCATTCCCTCTCAGCCAATCACTGTGGGCATAGAAGGTATGGACATGACATCATCCATAGCAACAGGGTCAACCCCGCCCTCTAGTCTTAGCTTAGGGGCCAATCCGAAAAGTCTTTTTTGCATAGGAAATTTCCTTTCCTATCGAGATGAACCGGAAGTACTCGGCGGATAGGTGATCCGAATTCTCAAAATGCTTAGGAAAGGCATGGGAAAGGAGCCTCAATTCATCCTTTAACCCTCCTTTAGCATAGGTTACTCCGGACCAACCTATGCGAAAGGAAAGGAGATACTGGTGGTCCTTTACGGCGGCAAGATTTAAAGCAACAGGCCACCGCCGAAGTTTACCGACTCTACATGAATACGAACGAGAGGTAAAACAGAAGAGAGGAGAGGAGAAGAGAAGAGAGGAAGATTTAACTCGGCTAAAACAAAATAACCCCCTCCCCGCCCTCCCCCATAAAGATAATAAAGAACTCATAAAAGACCAACATCATAATAGTTATTTTCGTAGCACATAATTTACACCATAAGAAAATAAAATACCAACTTCACATTTAATGAAGTTACTGGGGGCAGTTAATTTCAACATCAACATAGGCTAAGTGTAGCCTCTTTTTATTCCACATGTGAAATGGGATATATTGCCCTTGGCCAAGTCCGATCTAAGTGATTCTCACTCTGTTGGCGACATCCTGATTAAAATCAATATGAAAAGAACGCATGGATCAAACGAGCGCTTGTTGTAGTCCATTTTCGGAGAATAGTGTAGTTTCAGCTAGTGACTCACGTCAGCAATACTCGCCGTCGCGCAATGACGTCGGTTAGGAAAAGTGGAGTGGAATTCATTTGAAACAGTGCTGTCTTTTCCTATGTTCGATAGGAAGCACCTTTCATCTCTCCTTAACCCCGATGACGTTTAGGGGTTAAGGTATAGGAAAGGAGGCTTATAGGTTAGGAGATTGGACTATTCGGATTGGCCCCCGGTCTTAGCAGCTTGGTGAATAGGTTTTAAGCAAACTTAATGATTTTTACCAGCATCCAATAAGGAAATGACCACAACTGTAGTAACCCAGAAGTGCTACTAGGGGTGGTACCAAGACTGAGCAGTTTTTCTTTGACTCACTTGTTAGACAGGCCGTTTTCAAAGTCTTATTAAACCTATTTACAGCCTGGGCCACAAAACCATTTGAGTCTGTATGTTTAGGTCATATCTCCATGACAACACTGAGGGAGTGAATTTTTTTGGAGCACGCTAGTTTTTATTCTTCTGGAGGTTAAAATGTATTGCCGCGATCTCTTGAGTGACAGCTCTCTGCCCATGGTCCCTCACTTTGCCTCGGAGGTATACGTCAGCTTTCTCAAAATGGCGACGCGCACAAACCAGGATTATTGGATGCCGTGTGAATAACTGAGGTCAGCCCGGATGCTACATCTATATTATTTACTATCTATGGTTTTAAGAAATTACTCCTTACTAAGAACTTTTAGTGCTCCTTAGTGCTAAGATCAAATATTTTGTGAATACGGCCCCTGATCATCGAGTAACGTGAGTCGAGCCCGAGTCCACTTGACCACAGCTCAGGTGTTCTCTCACCTGGCCCGACAGGTAAGATGCCCACACACACACACACACACACACAAACACACACACACACACACACACACACACACACACACACACACACACACACACACACACACACACACCCCTCTCTCTCTCACACTCACGCACACACACACACACACACACACACACACACACACACACACACACACACAATGTTGTCTGTCTTCTTCATTCCTGAGACTGTGTGTGTCTTTATTATCTTTCCATGAAATCAGATCTTGCTCACGAACAGGAAACACATTTTATTTTTCTTTCTGGCTATGAAGGAAATGATCAACATAAAGATTATAAAATCTCGTGACTCAAGTCCACGTGAACACTGCTCAGGTGTTCACTCACCTGGCCCAACAGGTAACACACACACACACACACACACACACACACACACACGAGAGTGGGCGGTGATAATGTTCAGTGTATAACTGGTTGTATAATCTGATCAGAGCCTCACAGCGCGGTGGACTCTGTGAGAGGACGGACTGTCACAACTCAGCAGAACTTCAGGTGAGCTCAAATCTCTGTTTTCATTTGGAATCAGCTCAGAAAACTGAATCTGTATTTAACTCTTTAATGGTTTTATGGTTCTTATGTTTCTTTCATGATTACGGAAATCTGCAGCAGTTACATTGTACATTTGATCTTTATCTTTTCTGCCTGTCTGCAGTTTGTCCCTCTAATATAAGTCAAACTTTATCTTGTCTTCAATAATTTTAACCCATCAATGCCCGAAGAGGAATTTTATTATTGTATCATAATGTGTCATCATTATTATAGGTGCTACGAGGATTTTTTTTTAAATATTTCTGAAACAGTCTAATTTTTCCTCTGATGATCATAAATTAAATGTAACAGCAATCAAGACCATCAGTGCAAAGAATACTACTAGTATATAGTTTTTCTTAATGCCTTTGTCATGGGTAAACTCACCCAGGAACAACAGCTGCCGAAGTAAAAACATTACCGCTCTTGTCCAAAGGGGCCGCCAAAATTAACACACACTGAAAGTTACTCATAGCCAATTTCAGGGCGTTTGAATAAAAACTTTGAAAGCAGACGGCCTCTGTGTCAGCCTGAGGTTCTAGAGGTTCTGGTTCCCCTTTGTTAGGAACCAGGACTGAGGAACACAGTGAAAGGCCTTTAAAGCAACATGTGGTTAATATAGTAGTGAACCAATGGGATCCACTCTGCTGCTGCAACACATCTGTCAGCTGAGCTTTGTTTCATTAGCTGTTAATTAGCACCATCTAGTGGACAGACAGGAGAACTACAACATTACAAGTGATTAGTTTTGTTCAGGATTTTAGTTTTTTTAACTTCTTGATATTTTTACATGTATTTTACTGGTGAAAATACTTTTGTGTGTGTTTTATATAGTATTGCAATTTTTTTTGCATTGTTGAGTTTCATTAAACCTGCAGTGTGTAGAATTTTGGGTTTTATTTCCTAGCAGATTTTGTAGAAAGTAATTATAATATTCATAAATACATTTAGTTTAGTGCATAATAGCTGAAAAAAATGTTTTGAATTATTTTTTTTTCCTTTAGAAAGGATCTCATATGTCCATATTTCTGCATATTTTGGACCAAGGCCTAGTGCCGCCATCTTGGAAGTGTCATAGTTGGAATGTCATCAGGTGCATTGTTAATAATTTAGAATTGTTCTTGTCCTTGAAGGCCACTGTAGCTTCTGTTATTATTCTAAAGGGTTGGGGTTACCCAGGGAGCGTTGCATTCTAGAACTTTGTAGAACTTTCTTGATGATGTCATATTACACACTGCACCTTTAATTTAAAGGCTGTTTGAATGCTGTAGGTTCAGGTGTGGAAACTGGTTTTCACATTGGTAGTAGTTATATTTTCTAGACATTTCTTCATTTTTGTTCTCATGATAAATACAGTACGTCAGAATATGTATCAGGTGTATTACTGACATTCTTTGACATCCGTCCACAAAACCTCCAATCACTTCTGAAAAAGCAACATTCTGAATCAGACAAGCTGTCAGTTTGCTTCAGTTTGAAATGCTCAATCTGTTTTTGTCTTGACTAAACCAAAACGTTCTCAATTGTTTTTGAATATACTAATTCATTACTACAATGATTGACCCAATTTGAAATGTTGCTCCACATCATATCTGCTGCTGATTCACTTTGAGGGACAATAGCACCATCTAGTGGACGGATACTGGAACTACACCATCCGAGCTGTGATTAATCTGACACTGATTCTATGCAGGAAAGGTGCAACACAATATAAACAGCAATTATAAATCTAATTTTAAGTATGAAAGCATCAGACTCAATGCCAAACAGACCACAGACAATATAAACACATCTCCATCAGTCAACACAGGTGCAGAGATCCACATTATCTTCAGGCAGGTAAAGCAGAGGAGGACAGACTGGACCCGGGTTCGATTCCAGCCCGCGGTCGTTCTCTGCACGTCACTCCCCTCTCTGCCCCATTTCAACTATGTCTCTACACTATCAATAAAGCATAAAAATACCAAAAAAATATCTTAAAAAAGTGGTGACCATGGTAACCTGAGATATTAAAGTTGAAGGAAGAAAAAGAGTTCAAAAGAGAGAAAAGTAAACGTGTGGAGGACAGGGGCCAAGATGAAAGACTGTCTGGAATAACTAAACATAAAACGATTTTCTAGAACATTTTATAGCTTTCAGCATTGAAACATTCAAGAGTCAAAAAACAATAAGTCTGAGTTACTCAGATACGAAGCAGAGTCAGTGGGCTGTTCATACACTGTACAAGTGAATATTTCCTTTTTGTTTCTCTCAGATCTTGACAGAGAGAAAACATGGCGACAACAGCAGATAACAACAAGATCATCTTGGGAATTTTGGAGGATTTAAGTGACGGCGACTTTGAAAAAATTCAAGTTGTTTCTGCAGAAGCCAAAGATTATTGGCAACTTTCCAGCAATCCCTAAGAGTCGACTGAAAAATGCAAACCGGTTGAAACTGTGAACCTGATTGTCCAGATCTACTTTGCCAAATCTGTTGAAGTGACCAGGAAGGTTTTAGACAATATACACAGAAAGGATCTGGAGACAAAATTACCAAACACCAGTTCGGACCCCAAAGGTAAGACTTGTAAAGATGGAACAGGTGATATCACAACACCAACAGCAGTTGTACAGAATAGAGAAACTGAATTTGATTATCTTTTAAAAGAAATTGAATTAGAAACATTTGATGATTGGCAGGAAAATATTAATTAAAATGTTTATGTTTTTACTAAATTAATCTGATAAGTGTTCAGCTGAATTACCTCTGGTTTGTCTTGAACCTAAACCCTGATATCAGAAATGTGTTATTAGAAAGTGTTTCCATGACTAACGTTCACTAGCATCCTCCCACTGATGTCATGTTGCTTTGTAGCTTCCAGGAAACCAGACAGACCAGAAACAGAGGAAGATCTGGACCAGTCCTCTGCTTCTGGGGAGGCTCTTCAGCCAGGGCCCAAGGCCTCCAACAAAGCTCTGTAGGTGGACACATCAAACATTTCAATAGAGTTCATTTTATATGATCAATATTTTGTTATTTGTGTTCACTAATTCTCCTTCTGCAAATCCCTGATTCCGGTTCAAACCAGGAAATGTTTCTCTGTCACACTGACAAACTGAGGAACACTGCTTCATGTTGAACAGCAGTTAGGATCATGTTGATAAAAAATCATTCTGACTGTGTTTCTTCCTCCAGGATGGACCACGGTGACGAGCAGAGGATAAAACGTGATGATCTGAAGAAGTGTAAGTATTCAGTTTGAGTTCAGTTTTCGTAAAGGTGCTGCGAGGAACTTTCAGTGTATGTTAATTCTAGCGCCCCCCTTTGAATGAAAGCAGTAGTGTTTTTACCACGCCAGCTGTTGTTCCTGGGTGAGCATACCCGGACAAAGGCATTAAGAAGAAATATATGGGGGCGCCCTTAGCTCAGTTGGTAGGGCGTCACCTCCCCCGGGCCGGGCCCAGCAGCAGACCCGGGTTTCGATTCCAGCCCGCAGTCGTTCTCTCTGCATGTCACTCCCCTCTCAGCCCCATTTCACCTCTGTCTCTCTGCACTATCAATAAAGCATAAAAATGCCCAAAAAATATCTTTAAAAAAAATAAGAATTAAGAAGAAATATATAGAAATAGCAATCTTTGCAATGATGGTCTGGTTTTGCTGTTACATGTCATTTATGATCATCAGAGTAAAATAGTTAAAGTTCCTCGTAGCGCCTTCAAATAGTCAATTTACACATTGACATATTTCCGAGAGGAGATACCGAGTTCAAAGCAAGGGATGAACATGAGGCCACAGTAATCTTGATCTCCAAAATCTATGAGTCCATCTTTGAATTAGATCAGTGCTCCTGATAATAAGGAGAATAGAAATGAAGAACATCAAAGACAAACACAGAATAAAGCCTTCAGGTGTCTGATGATAAACTGCTGCTGTGTCTTTTTCTCTCCATCAGATTCCTGTGAACTCACACTGGACACAAACACAATGAACCGATACCTCAAACTGTCTGACAACAACAGGAAGGTGACACGTGTGAGAGAGGAGCAGCCATATGCTGATCATCCAGAGAGATTTGACCGCAGGGCTCAGCTCTGTGTAGTAATGGTCTGACTGGTCAACGTTACTGGGAGGTCGAGTGGAGCGGAGCAGTTTCTATTTCAGTGAGTTACAGAGGAATCAGCAGGAAAGGACGCGGTTCAAGATTTGGAGATAACGATCATCCTGGAGTCTGGACTGCACTGATGATTTTGGTTACTTTTTCCGTCACAATAACATAGCAACATCCATCTCCTCCTC
>CM047522.1:28195697-28198197 GCA_026122265.1 Ammodytes dubius | reverse complement strand
GCTGCCCATCCCCCTAAGCCTGTGTGTGTGTAAATGTATGTAAATTTCAGTCACTTATTGCACTTTCTGCTCCTACATTCGCATACTAGACCTCTTCTCACAACAGACAAGGTGCTACTGGTCCCTGAATTGTTTTTAAATTAATATGCCGGTCCTTGGAACAAAAAAAGGTTGGGAGCCCTGCTATAATGCTTCAGGTATTTCACTATAAATAGGCTACATTAAATTTTAACGGTTAACCGGTTAATAACCGTTAATTCTGGTGGTTAACCGTTAAAGACAAAATACTAAATGGCCATCCCTATAGTCTGTATAATTACCTAGACTCTGTAAACTGGCGTGTTACTATAGCTACAGTGGACCCTTTGTTTGTAGCAGATAGTGACGAAGATATACATACAATGATTTTGACAACAAGCGTTCTCCAGAATCACTGACTACACCTTTAAAGGGACACTGTGTAACATTTTAAGTTATTTATTAGCTAAAATCAATATCCTCATTCATAAATATGTCCTCATTGGTGTAAAATCACCTCTGCCAATAATCTGAATTATCCTCCTGAGCGGAGAATTACAAATATTAATATTACATTTTGTACATTGAGCAGGCAAGTCTTATGGAGGCATCCATGTTGGAAGCGTCATGGTTGGAATGTCATCAGGTGCATTGTTTAAAATGTAGAATTGTTCTTGTCCTTGAAGGCCACTGTAGCTTCTGTTATTATTCAAAAGGGTTGGGGTTACCCAGGGACCGTTGCATTCTAGAACTTTCGCCACTAGATGCCAATATATTATTATTCAGATATTACACACTGCACCTTTAAAGGGGCAGTGTGTAATATGACATCATCAATAAAGTTCTAGAATGCAACGCTCCCTGGTAACCCCTCCCCTTTTGAATAATAACAGAAGCTACAGTGGCCTTCAAGGACAAGAACAATTCTACATTCTAAACAATGCACCTGATGACATTCCAACCAACATGGATTCCTCCATACGACTTACCCTCTCAATGTACAAAATGTAATATTAATATTTGTAATTCTCCGCTCAGGAGGATAATTCAGATTATTGGCAGAGGTGATTTTACACCAATGAGGACATATTTATGAATGAGGATATTGATTTTAGCAAATACATTACTTAAAATGTTACACAGTGTCCCTTTAAATGTATTTTCTCGTCATGTGAACATCAGTGAGTGACTCAGCTGGAGGACGGACAGAGAAGCTTCAAAGCTCTGAGCAAAGGGCAGAGGTGTGTGTGTGTGTGTGTTGTGTGTGTGTGTGTGTGTGTGTGTGTGTGTGTGTGTGTGTGTGGTGTGTGTGTGTGTGTGTGTGTGTTGTGTGTGTGTGTGTGTGTGTGTGTGTGTGTGTGTGTGTGTGTGTGTGTGTGTGTGTGTGTGTGAGAAGGTGTGTGTGTGTGTATGTGTGTGTGTGGTGTGTGTGTGTGTGTGTGTGTGTTGTGTGTGTGTGTGTGTGTGTGTGTGTGTGTGTGTGTGTGTGTGTGTGTGTGTGTGTGTGTGTGTGTGTGAGAAGTGTGTGTGTGTGTTGTGTGTGTGTGTGGTGTGTGTGTGTGTGTGTGTGTGTGTGTGTGTCGTGTGTGTGTGTGTGTGTGTGTGTGTGTGTGTGTGTGTGTGTGTGTGTGTGTGTGTGTGTGTGTGTGTGAGTGTGTGTGTGTGTGTGTGGTGTGTGTGTGTGTGTGTGTGCGTGTGCGCGTGGTGTGGTGTGTGTGTGTGTGTGTGTGTGTGTGTGTGGTGTGTGTGTGTGTGTGTGTGTGTGTGTGTGTGTGTGTGTGTGTGTGTGTGTGTGTGTGTGTTGTGTCTGTGTGTGTGTGAGATTGTAGATTTCCATCCACCAAAGCACACACAGACAAACACACTAAACAGTCGCACTAGATAACGTAAGAATGAAGTTAACCCTCCATCAGTGCAGAGAAATAAAATGTTTCTAGCTATTTGTTTTTCAAACCAAATCAAATCAGTTTTATTTGTATAGCCCATTATTACTAATAGACATTTGCCTCAGTGGGCTTTACATTCCATACAGCAGGGCTATTCAATTGGCCCGCGAAGGAATATTTACTGGCCCCCGCCTTGACTACCGACCAACCCAAAAAAAAAAAAAATAAAATGTTAGTGCTGCACAATTAATGTACTAACACGTGCGCGATTGTACCGCACCGCGCGCGACTACGGCATGCACGCGGGAGAGTTAAACGAGCAGAAGCAAACCGACACTTAAAGGTGCAGTGTGTAATATGACATCATCAAGAAAGTTTTACAAAGTTCTAGAATGCAACGCTCCCTGGGTAACCCCAACCCCTTTAGAATAATAACAGAAGCTACAGTGGCCTTCAAGGACAAGAACAATTCTACATTTTAAACAATGCACATGAGGACATTCCAACTATGACACTTTCAAGATGGCGGCACTAGGCCTTGGTCCAAAATATGCAGAAATATGGACATATGAGACCCTTTCTAAGGGTAAAAATAA
>CM047522.1:28188197-28190697 GCA_026122265.1 Ammodytes dubius | reverse complement strand
TCCACGTCAATTCTAGTATGCTGAAAATACATAAATGCCCCCACTAACTCCTAAAGCATTTAGTATTCGTCTTTATTCTTGACATTTCTCAACATTTCTTGACATAATGAAAAAAAAAGAATCTTCCTTCTCTGATTTTTTTTTCTCTCCGGTCTGTGGCCCTAAAACTCTTCTGTACTTTAGTATGTAGTGTAGGAAAAAGAAAGAGTATGAGATTTGGAACACAGGGAATGTCCAGGCAGCCAGAAAAAAAACTGTTTGTGTCTTACTGAGGAAACTAAAGCTGCGTTCCAAATCTCATACTCTTTCTTTTCTCTATTCTACATACTACATCTGATCATAAAAATAATCTAGTTAGGATGCAGTATGCTACACTTCGGACATACTTTAACTTATTCATTCCATACTAACATGGCTCCTTGATCTTGCCTCTTGCTTTTATATCCGTCTCATCCCCGTTTGTTTTCATATGGAGGCTCCGTGGATGTGACGTCACTTCCGGTCCGCACTGGATTGTGGGTGCTGTTTTCAACACTTAAAAAATCTCGGCCGGATCTAGTAGGACATCTGGGTATTTCAAACCATACTAAATCTGGCCACAAGAATCAGGACATCCTAAAATCTGTTTTCTAGCATACTAAATAGTAGATAGTATGGGGATTGGAGCACAGCCATGGTGTTATATAATTGGTGAAGTGATAATATTTCCCGTGTGTGGCGATCTCCCGACCTTTGACCCGAAGCAGCTCACAGAACAACAGACGCATTCCTGAGTAACGGCTCAACTCATCTATATGAATGGATGCTAACACACACACACACACACACACACATCAAACACTCACACACACACTCTCTCTCTCTCTCTCATACACACACACACACACACACACACACACACTCTAATCAATAGCCACATTAGCAGCACTTTGCTTTCACATGTTAAAATCTCATTTTACTGCAGTCGGAGCTTTAACATGAAAACCTCTGACACTGCAAATGTTTCACTTTTTCACTTCAAAACTTTGAATTAAAAAACCTGACTTTGCATTCAGACAATATAAATAAATCATAACAAACTAAACACACTTTTTGTGTGTGTGTGTTAAGAGCATTTCCTTGTGAAATACAGAGGCTGCATTCTTTCTGCTGTTTAGTTTGGTAGAAAAAAAAGATTTAGGATGGTTAGAAGTACCCGGATGTCCTACTTCATCCAGCCGAGATTGTTAGTGTTGAAAACTGCATCCTATTTGGGCGATTCTGACCCACAATCCAGTGCGCACCGGAAGTGACGTCACATCGACAAAGCCTCCGTATGAAAACAACCAGCGATGAGACGGATATAAAAGCAAGAGGCAAGATCAAGGACCCATGTTAGGATGAAAAAAATAAGTTGAAGTATGTCCCAATTGTAGCATACTGCATACTAACTAGATTATGTTTATGGTCAGATGTAGTATGGAGGATAGAGAAAAGAAAGAAGAGATTTTTTTTTTAGTTAGTGTGTTTGATACTAACATCATATTATGCAAATGTTAGTCATCATACAAAAAAGCAATACAATGTTTTGGTAGATAGTTATTAGCTTAATAATTGAATCAGTTCATCTGGGAGGTAATCCGAGGTTAACTGATCATGTCACGTTCACATCCATGCACAGTGTGTATTGAGTTTATTTAAACACATTTGAAAATGGGGCTGCCCTCAGTTGCCCATGCACTGTGTATAGTCTATAGCCTATTTCAGCCTTGTCTGTAAAAAAAAGATAACTAGACAACAGAGTTCTTCTGCTTCGTTCCTCTCACTGCATTTAAATGCATTCACTGTATTACAGAGAAATATGTCCCGTAAAAGAAAAAGAGCTCCAAGACCAACCCAGAGGACCCTCCATAATACTCCATTTTAAATTAATATTTTTATGGAAAATCCATGTGCCTTTCTTCAATAGCTTCTAATTCATCCGACCCAGTGTCTCCAAATATTTTGTTCACACAACATTTCTCAGATTTAGCCTCTTAATTTTCCTCTCAAAGTGCACCAGATTCATGCATTTCCCTTTAAAAACTTAAAAATAAATCTCCCGGGGGGGCATACCCCCGGACCCCCCTAGGAGGGTCGGGATCTCAGCTGTCATATATTTTCACCCATCTGGACATTGGATGCACTAGCAGAAATCACTGGGTGTGGGGATAACATTTAACAATGGGCAATAATTTGGGCAGCGCTACGGTTGGAGAGGGGCCCCCTGATCATATTCTGCTCAGGGCCCCATGAAGGCTTGGGCCGGCTCTGTGTGCATGCGTACGTGCGAGTATGCATGTGTGTGTGTGTCTGTGTGTGTGTCTGTCTGTCTGTCTGTCTGTCTGTCTGTCTGTCTGTCTGTCTGTCTGTCTGTCTGTCTGTCTGTCTGTCTGTCTGTCTGTCTGTCTGTCTGTCTGTCTGTCTGGGTTTTTGTGTGTGTGTCTGTCTATGTGTGTGTGTGTGTGTGTGTGTGTGGTGT
>CM047522.1:28175697-28183197 GCA_026122265.1 Ammodytes dubius | reverse complement strand
TCAATCATTTTAAAAAGCATACATAACATAACCACATTAAAGGTGCAGTCAGTGATTCTGGAGAACGCTTTCTGTCAAAATCAATGCATATTTCCTCACAATCTGCTACCTGTACTGTGTGTCTGTCTCTGTCTGCGTGGCAAATATTGTCAATAAAGCTACTTTTATTTTTTTTAAGATATTTTTTGGGCATTTTTATGCTTTATTGATAGTGTAGAGACAGAGTTGAAATGGGGCAGAGAGGGGAGTGACATGCAGAGAACGACCGCGGGCTGGAATCGAACCCGGGTCCACTGCTGGCCGAGGCCCATGGGGGGGGGGGGGGCGCCGCCCTACCAACTGAGCTAAGGGCGCCCCCCATTCCACCATTTATAAGAAAAACACATTTCTGTCAACACCAACATTTACCAAAACACTACGAGTGGGTTTGAGAAAGTTGTTTAAAAACAGCCCCCCCCCCCATAAAAAAATGAAAAAACTGCATAACCCTAATACTTCTATATAACTAACCTTCCTTTCCTTTCCTTTCCTTGTCTCCTTCAGCCTCGGTTCGGGCTCCGACAGCGTCACTAACGGCCGTCGTTTCTACAGCTTCAAGAACATCACGCGTCAGAGCACATCCTCCAGCAGCCCCCCCTACCAGCCCTCGCTCTCCCCAGGATCCAGCACCTCCGACCTGGACGAAATCCCCCTGAATTCAGCCTCCTCCAACGAACCCTGGAGCTTCACCAATAGCACCAGCGCTACCCCAAACACCCCCAACCCCAACCCCAACCTCAGCCTCTCCCTGTTGGTTGACAAAGACTTGGACTCGTGCAGCAGTGAAGGTAGCATTGGATCACACTTTGATTTCCCGGACTATTGCACACCAGAGCTCAGCCAGATGATAGCTGGCAGCTGGCTGGAGGCTAGCTACTCAGATCTGGTGTTCACTTACTGAGCGCGTGTGAAAAAAATACTCTCAAAATCCATACCACACTATAATCGCTTATATACAGCCCTCGGAAAAAAATTAAGAGACCAATCTGGATTTTTTTTCTTCTTAAATCTTCATCTCTATATTATTACTTATTGAAAATGCTCTAAATGACAATATTTTTATTATGAATTTGGTAGAAATGTCGTTAGTAGTTTATGGAAAAAAAATCAAAATGTTCATTTTTACTCAAACATATGCCTCTAAAGAGTAAAACAAGTGACACTGAAAAATTTGGAGTGGACTCTTTTTTATTTTTTTCCGGAGCTGTATTTAGCATCTGCCTCAATATCATAGGACCATACACTAAAATCTGTGACCCAGTCGAATGTGTGCCTGTGTAAGGAGCTGGTATTTATTTATTCGGCTTATTTTTATATATATATATATGACAAGCAATGGACTCCATATTATGAAAATTGAAAAGAAAAATTGGAAACATTTTTAATGTAGTACTAATTTTGGTGCCATATCGCTGACACAACCATGTTTTGCGCTGTGGACAAATGTAGTTATTACACATTTCACTTTAGAGTCTGAGTTTATATATATATTTAATATCTATCTCCTAAAAACCTAACAAATAACAAAAGCCCACTGCACACACAGTCACACTTTCAAACGGGTCACAGATTCCATTGTAACACCTCCAGAGTGGACACACACTGCGGCACTGATGCAAAAAAAAAACTGAATTAAATTAAATAAGTACGGAAGCCCTGAATGGACATGGATGGAGAAGCTAGCATTTAACTGCCTCTGTTTTTACCGTGTAGCGATGTAGTCTGGGACCCTTTGGCACGACTTGGTACCCCAAACCAAAGTGGGCTAAGGCACGGTTTACTTATCTTGGTCCCCTTCACAACTTTTCAAAGTGGAAACACAAATACATGCGAACCGTACCACAACACTCATTTGAAACAAGGCTTAGTATTTAATATTCTAAAGGTGCTACGAGGAACTTTCAGTGTGTGTTAATTCTAGCGCCCCCCTTTGGACAAAGGCGGTAGTGTTTTTACCACGCCAGCTGTTGTTCCTGGGTGAGCGTATACCCCATGACAAAGGCATTAAGAAAAACTATATAAAAATAGCATTCTTTGCTCTGATGGTCTGGTTTATTTGAAAGTTCCTCAGAGCACCTTTTTTTAAGTAGCTATGTTAAGTATCTCGTTATCAAAAGAGGAAAACTGATTAAATACCATATCTGATTCCATGTCCCTTCAGGGCTTCCGTACTTCACACACAGGGTTTTATGGACTTTGATTTTTCTGTACTAGAACCCGCTCTATGCATTCCCCCATACAACACTAATATCAGGAAAGGGTTACTGTTCACACACACTTTTATGACACATTTCAGATTCTTAAGAAGCCCTACTAACGTCCTACTCATACTAAAATCCTACTCATACCAATGTCCTACTCATACTATTGTCCTACTCACACTAATTTTGACATCAATCTGAGTATGTTGTGGTTGTGTATGCAAGTTTATGTAGGCGAGAAATGCCCGGATGAGTACTTACTTCCGGGAAGATTTTGTGTATGGATCGATATAGGGTACTTTTCCTACTCAACCGCCCCCACAATGCAGTGCGTCATTTCAAACTACACATACGTTTTTTTTTTTGCTTCTGTATACTTCAGTGTAAACGGTCCGACGAACCTCGCACACACAATGGAGGGTTAAGCAGACTGTATGTAGTATGTATATGTTGAGTATGTAGGAGGGAGGACGTCAGTAGGGCTTTTAGTATGCAGTATGTACATGTTAAGTATGTAGGAAGGAGGACGTTAGTAGGGCTTTTACAACACAGACTGTCTTCGATATCTACATGAACCAATCGTACCTCATTTATTTTTTCTACAATATCAAAAGAGAATATTTTTTCACGTATTTTTGTACAGTTTTCAGGGTTTTTTAGGCACTTCTTCTTCTTCCCCTTCTCCTCCTTCTCCTCCTTCTTCTTCTTCTTTTTCTACCACTACATATTCTGACCAATGAATATACTTTTTTATTGTTATTATTATTATTATTATTATTATTTGTAAGTTGAGCATGTGAGGGGTTCAAATCGCATCCGTCCTGCCTTGCTTTAATGCCTTTGCTGTTTTAAATGAGTAGACAGACAGACAGGGAGAGAGACAGACAGACAAGGAGACAGACAGACAGGGAGAGAGACAGACAAGGAGACAGACAGGGAGAGAGACAGACAGACAGGGAGAGAGTCAGTCAGACAAGGAAAGAGACAGACAGACAGACAGGGAGAGAGACAGACAGACAGGGAGAGAGTCAGACAGACATACAGACACACAGACTGACAGTCAGTTACGAGATCCAGGAGTATTGTATATGTTGTGTAAGATAGTTCAAGTTTAGCAGTTAGTGTATATTGGAGTGTGTGAGTCCCTGACAGAAGGAGAGAAACTGGATCTTCTGTTTTTTTTTTTTATTCATCAACGGCACATATTCTTATTTTGTTTTTCTTCATTATTTTTGTGCAATATATAAAAGAAAAAAATCCATTCAAGGGCCGTCCCAAAAGTTTTCTTTATTTTGTAGCAGAATGAAAAACTGAAAAGTCTGTACACGTCTCAACTGAATAAAATCAGCTGGAACTGAGCGAGGCTGTTTACTCTGTTATTAAGTGTGTGTGTGTGTGTGTGTGCGCAATAACTACAAAGGGTAAAATAAGATGAAATAAGTAATATTTACACTAACTAGATTCTAAATAGTTCAGAAGACGAAACTAAATAAAAAGTAAATAATTGAAATGCAGTTAGCAGTCCCCTCCCTCGTCCCTACGTCACCACATTAATGCACTGCGGTCTTTAAGCAGCGAGTTATCTAGCATCATCTCAGATCCATAAGTGTGATAAAACATGATTAAAAACAATCAAAACAGACATTTAACACTTATATTAACATAAATAAATCGCTTACTTCACCTTTAACTGAAGCAATGTAAATGGGCATGTTGCTATAGCTACAGTGGGCCCCCTTTGTTTACATACCAGTTTACAGAGCCTAATATGAGTATTAACACTGGATTATCTTCAGCACACACACACACACACACACACAGTCACACACAGACAACACACACACACACACACACACAGTACAGACAGGTAGCGGATCATGAGGAGATATTCACTGGATTTAGACAAGAAAAAATCACCAGGATTGCTGAGTCCATCGTTTAAGACTTTAGACTAACGGTTTCACAGCAGGACTTGTCTGAGAAACAACAGGCTGGACACACACACACACACACACACACACACACACACACAGAGTCACACACAGTCTCTCTCTCTCACACACACACACGCACACACACACACACACACAGTCTCTCTCTCTCTCACACACACACACACAGTCTCTCTCTCTCTCACACACACACACACAGTCTCTCTCTCTCTCTCACACACACACACACACACACACACACGTGTCCTCTCCTCTCACACACACACACACACACACACAGTCTCACACACACACACACACACACACACACACAGTCTCTCACACACACACGTTTGTTTTAATCACCTCACAGCTTCACCAACAGTAGAGCAGATTAACTGGAGCCTGATCATCTGTGTAACTGAAGACAGATTAAAGGTGGAGTCAGTGATTCTGGAGAACACTTGTTGTCTAAATCAGTGAATATCTCCTCATGATCCACTACCTGTCTGTACTGTGTGTGTGCTGGAAAATAAACTGTTAATACACAGCCTAGGCACAAAGGGCCCCACCATAGCTACCAACATGCCAGTTTACAGAGCCTAGGATGTGTATTAACATTTTTTTCCAGCACACACACAGTAAAAAGAGGTAGCGGATCATGAGGAGATATTCACTGATTTAGACAACAAGTGATTTAGACAACAAGTGATTTTGACAACAAGCGTTCTCCAGAATCACTGACTCACACCTTTAAGTAAAACTATGTATATTAAGTATGTTTTTTTTTAAAGTCCTAAGAAACTGTTTAAGTTTGAGCTCATTTTAACTCAACTTTATTTTTTAAAGATAATTTTTTTAAATATCAGACAGTGTGTAGAGACAGAGATGAAATGTGTCAGAGAGGGGAATGACATGCAGAGAACGACCCGGGCTGGATTCTAACCCGGGTCTGCTGTGAAGAGGACTGAGACTCTATGGAGGGGGAAGGGTTTTTTTTTTTTTGTTAACTCATTTCAACATACAGCCATGGAAAACATTCAGAGACCAGTCTGGATTTTTCTTCAATCTTCATCTCTACATTACTTAATGAAAATGCTCTTAAATGACAATATTTTTATGGTGAATTTGGTAGAAATGTTGCCAGTAGTTTATATTATAAAACCAAAATGTTCATTCTACTCAAACATATGCCTATAAAGAGTAAAACGAGAGACACTGAACATTTGGAGTGGTCTCTCTTCATTTTTTCCCGGAGCTGTAGATATCCACTCTAGAGTGTTCCCAGGCCAGTGTGCGTCCCCCACTCCGCCTTTGTTTACGTTACCCACAATGCAAAGCGTCGGATTCTGAGGCTCCGTCAGACCGGAGACTCAGCGGTCAAAGGTCAGGGGGTCAGGAGGGGGGGAGGTTCACCGGGGGGGGGGGGGGGGATCAGGGGGGGTCGCATTGATTAAACTCTCTCTGTGTTCAACATCTCAGGCTGTAGTGGAAAAGCCCTACTATCTTCCCACTCATACTAACGTCCTACTCATACTAAAAGCCCTACTAACGTCCCATTCATACTAACGTCCCACTCATACTAAAGCCCTACTAACGTCCTACTCATACTAAAAGCCCTACTATCTTCCCACTCATACTAAAAGCCCTACTAACGTCCCATTCATACTAAAGCCCTACTAACGTCCTACTCATACTAAAAGCCCTACTCATACTAAAAGCCCTACTAACGTCCCATTCATACTAACGCCCTACTCATACTAAAAGCCCTACTAACGTCCTACTCATACTAACGCCCTACTCATACTAACGTCCCATTCATACTAACGCCCTACTCATACTAAAAGCCCTACTAACGTCCCATTCATACTAACGCCCTATTCGTACTAAAAGCCCTACTAACGTCGTACTCATACATTTCATTTTTGCTTTGCTCACTGGTTGCCTGTCTGTCCTCTTCCAGTTTTCCCTGGTCGTGACGAGACGGTGTGGATCTGGTCCCCCCTCCGGTTTCATCTGAGAATGGGCCATCAACGCGGAAGATTTTTTATTTTTTTTTGTTTTGTTTTTACCTTTATTTCTACAGGTAAATCCCACTGAGTCCGAAGACTCTTTTACAAGGGAGACCTGTTCCCATTTACACGTTACCATTCACACACACATTCATACACCGATAGCAGGCTAACTATCGACATTCACACGAGGCAAGTTGGGTGAATTGTCTTGCCCAAGGACACAACAACTATGACACAGGTGGCAGGGCGGGGATCGAACCTCCAACCCTTTGATCATCAGCCGACCCGCTCTACCAATTGAGCCACAGTCGCGCTGGAAACCTTAGTTTTCCCTGGTGGAGACGAGACGGTGTGGATCCTCTGGCAGCATCTGAAGTCTTCCTGCATCCACACTATTCACACTTTACTTTAGTATTACCATGTAAACATCTGGTCAATGATCAAATTCATTTGTGATTTTTCTCTACTTATGACATCTATTGCAGTATGTCCGTCCTGGGAGAGGGATCCCTTACTCTGTCGACTCTCCCTGAGATTTCTTAAATTTTTTTCTTTATTCCCGGTAAAGGGTTTTTACTGGAGTTTTTTTCTCAGCCGAGCTAAGGTGTAAGGGCAGGGTGTCATATTGTATCATATTGTATGAAATGTAAAGCCCACTGAGGCAAATGTATTTGTGATTTTGGGCTGTACAAATAAAACTGATTTGATTTGATTTGATTTGAAAAGCCCTACTAACGTCCTACTCATACTAAAAGCCCTACTAACGTCCTACTCATACTAAAAGCCCTACTAACGTCCTACTCATACTAAAAGCCCTACTAACGTCCTACTCATACTAAAAGCCCTACTCATACACAAAAACACACAGACACAAACATAGAGGGAAACACACACAAACAATCTTGGCTCGATCTAGTAGAAAAGGCATTTGGCGGTGGGTCCATCTTTTCCAAGGAAAAAAATACTTGAATAAAAACGTCAATGATTCAGTCAGCCATGTGTTTATAGTCCAATCAGAGCGAGCGAGGGAGAGACACACCCCCACACACACCCACACACACACACACACAGAAAGATACACCCACACACACACACAGAAACATACACACACACACACACATACACACACACAGAAACATATACTCACACACACACAGAAACGCACACACACACAGACACCACACACACTCACACACACATACTCACACACACTCACACACACATACATGCAAACACACACACACACACACACTCATGAAACATATACTCACACACACAGAAACATACACAGACACACACACAGAAACACACACA
>CM047522.1:28158197-28160697 GCA_026122265.1 Ammodytes dubius | reverse complement strand
GGGGCAAGAGGAGATTAAATTATATCTTATCTGAGCTCCTTTAAGGATACAAATAAAATATATGAAATGCAATGGTTTGTCTGTCGTCATTTTAACTTAAATAAACTTTAACATGATCAGCACTACATCTGAAACAACAGATTCATAGATTAGTGTTAGTGTTAGTGTCATGTTAAAATAAACACACATGTTTTGGTTTGGGACATTTTAAGACTTCGTAAACTGGGACATATATGTTAGTTAAGGTTTTAATGTTGAGGTAGGTTTGGGTTATTTTCTCTTAGCAGCAGTAAGGCTTTTCCAAGACTCGTTGGTATGGAGGCATTTTCACACACACAAACACACACACCCACACACACACACATACATACCCCCACCCCCCACCCCCACACACCAAAAAACACTTATAAATGAGATCTTTATGTTTGCTTTTCTTTTCTTCTGTTTGCGTCTGTTTCCTTGTTGTCCTACTGTGAACTGTGATCACCATTTACAGGAAGTGAATGTTATCATTTGAATTTGATACAGTTGTTGGTGTCTTATAATCCCGAAGGGGATGGGTCCTTGTTTGGACATGACACAATAATAAAAAATCATTCATTCATTCACACACACAAACACACACACCCCACACCACCCCCCCCCCCCCCCCCACACACACACACACACACACACGCAGCCCTAGTCATCAGTTTAGTGTGTGGTACTTACAGCAGTGTGTTCTCGGCTGCAGTAGGCTTTAGGCGGGCGGGGGTGGAATGGTGATGCACGGGGCAGCTGGTAAACATGGTGGGGGAAATATGGCTGAGGGGAGGGGGGGCAGAAAAACCAAAATAATGAAATAATGACCATGGAGATGATTTAAAACTATAGTGCGTAACTTCTGTCGCCTCCATGAGGATTTTTTTTTTAAATTTTTTTTTAGATTTTTTTTTGACATTTTTATGCTTTTTTTTATTGATAGTGTAGAGACAGAGTTGAAATGGGACAGAGAGGGGAGTGACATGCAGAGAACGACCACGGGCTGGAATCGAACCCGGGTCCGCTGCTGGCCGAGGCCCATGGGGGGGACGCCCTACCAACTGAGGTAAGGGCGCCCCCACCCATGAGGAATTCTGAGTAATTACAACAACACTGTCTGTCTGTCTGTGCATCGCCATCTACATGAGGTAAAGCCTTCAGTGATGGCACATGGATTTTATACCTTCTGCTGTACGTCCAGGTTTTTTTTTCTTAGCAGTAGAATCAACAACTGAAACATTTCTTGGGATTTTTCTGAGCTCCTGCACCAGTGTCAGGAGGGGGGGGCATCAGTTTGTAAACGCTGCCATACTGAGAAATACAGAGAGAGTTTTGTGGAGCTGATAATAGGCTTAATAAACTTTGTGGCAACTCGTTTGGGCGATGGCTTGAATGTAACAGACATTCATTTATATGGTAAAGTTACGCACTGTAGCTTTAACATGCAACAACAATAATAATAATAAGGAATCAACTTAAAAACAACACAGTCAAATCAAACATGCTGATTGGCTGTTTGTGTTGTGAGTGACAAATGAAAACCCAACATGGCGACAAAACACAAATGATAAAGAGTGAAACTGATGGTGGAAGTGTGTGTGTGTGTGTGTGTGTGTGTGTGTGTGTGTGTGTTGTGTGTGTGTGTGTGTGTGTGTGTGCGCGTGCGTGTGTGCGTGCGTGTGTGTGTGTGTGTGTGTTTTTTCTCCAATTTATCTTTTTGTACATTTAACCAAGTTTTTTAGTTTGTTTACATTTGAATACCTTGCATTTCTGTGTGTGTGTGTGTGTGTCTCTCTCTGTGTGTGTCTGTCTCTGTGTCTGTGGTGTGTGTGTGTGTGTGTGTGTGCTCTCTGTGTGTGTCCGTCTGTGTGTGTGTGTCTGTCTCTGTGTCTGTGTGTGTGTGTGTGTGTGTGTGTGTGTGTCTGTCTGTCTGTGTGTTGTTTTGCACTGACCCTGTTGTAGTATGGATGCTGGGGTCCGGCCATTGTGTGTGTGTGTGTGTGTGTGTGTGTCCGCCTGTCTCTCTGTCTGTCTGTCTGTCTGTCTCTCTCTCTGTCTGTCTGTCTGTCTGTCTGTCTGTCTGTCTGTCTGTCTGTCTGTCTGTCTGTCTGTCTGTCTGTCTGTCTGTCTGTCTGTCTGTTGTTTTGCACTGACCCTGTTGTAGTATGGGTGCTGGGGTCCGGCCATGCCACTGTAATAGCTGCTGTGAGGAGGCGGGCTCAAAACGCCGCCTTGCGATTGGTTGAAAGCTCCGTTGAAGGAAGCGGATGGAGGAAGCACAGAAGAGACCTGAGAATACATGGACACTGGTCTAACCTGGATGGAGAGAGAGAGAGAGAGAGGGAGGGAGAGGAGAGAGAGGAGGGAGGGAGAGAGAGGGAGAGAGGAGAGAGAGAGAGGGAGGGAGGAGGGAGAGAGGGAGAGAGGAGGGAGGAAGAGAGAGAGGGAGAGAGATGGAGGGAGAGAGGGAGGGAGGGAG
>CM047522.1:28150697-28153197 GCA_026122265.1 Ammodytes dubius | reverse complement strand
GCTGTTTAGGAAGACCGGAGCGGTGGACGATGTTACGCATATAATCGTGACCGTTGATATTCGAGTCCCTCAGAACACTGTTAAGGTTCTGATTGATGGCCTTGATAATGATGTGCGGGTCGCTCGCAAAGATGGAGATGAACGGGCCTTTGGAAAACAACACACGCACCTGAGGGAGAGGGAGAGGGAGAGGGAGAGGGAGAGGGAGAGGGAGAGGGAGAGGGGAGAGGGAGAGGGAGAGGGAGAGGGAGATGGAGAGAGGAGGGAGAGGGGGAGGGAGAGGGAGAGGGAGAGGGAGAGGGAGAGGGAGAGGGAGAGGGAGGGTGAGGGAGGGGGAGAGAGGGGAGAGGGAGAGGGAGAGGGGAGGGAGAGGGGGAGGGAGAGGGAGAGGGAGAGGGGGAGGGAAAGGGAGAGGGAGAGGGAGAGGGAGAGGGAGAGAGGAGAGAGGGAGAGGGAGAGGGAGAGGGAGAGGGAGAGGGAGAGGGAGAGGGAGAGGGAGGGGAGAGAGAGGGAGAGAGAGAGGGAGAGAGAGAGGGAGAGAGAGAGGGAGGGGGAGAGAGGGAGAGGGGAGAGGGAGAGGGAGGGTGAGGGAGGGGGAGAGAGAGAGAGGGGAGAGGGAGAGGGAAGGGGAGGGAGAGGGGGAGGGAGAGGGAGAGGGAGAGGGGGAGGGAGAGGGGGAGGGAGAGGGAAAGGGGAAGAGGGAGAGGAGAGGGAGGGGAGAGGAGAGGGAGGGAGGGAGGGGAGAGGGAGGGGAGGGAGGGGGAGGAGAGGAGAGAGGGAGAGGGAGAGGGAGAGGGGAGGGAGAGGGGGAGGGAGAGGGAGAGGGGAGGGGGAGGGGAGGGGGAAAGGGAGAGGGAGAGGGAGAGGGGTAGAGAGGGGAGAAGGGAGGGAGAGAGAGGGAGGGGGAGGGAGGAGAGGGAGAGGGAGAGGGGGAAGGGTTTAGGGGAGGGGGAGAGAGAGAGAGGGAGAGGGAGAGGGGAGGGGAGAGGGGGGAGGGGAGAGGGAGAGGGGGGGGGAGGGAGGAGGGAAAGGGAGAGGGAGAGGGAGAGAGAGAGAGAGGGGAGGGAGAGGAGAGAGAGAGAGGGAGAGGGAGAGGGAGAGGGGAGGGAGGGGAGAGGGGAGAGGGGAGGGGGAGGGGGAGGGGAGGGAGAGGGGGAGGGAGAGGGAGAGGGGAGGGAGGGGAGAGGGGGAGGGAGAGGGAGAGGGGAGAGGGAGAGGGGGGGGAGGGGAGGGGGAGGGAGGGGGGAGAGGGAGGGTGAGAGGGGGAGGGGAGAGGGAGAGGGCGAGGGAGAGAGAAGGGAGAGGGAGAGAGAGAGGGAGGGGAGAGAGAGGGAGGGAGGGAGGGAGGGAGGGAGGGAAGAGATGGGTAAATACAATGATATTTAAGCAATATCAAAATGAGAGGGAGCATGTTGTCGCTCTATATCAGCACTGCTGTGATTTGGTCGTAGGTACGAGGCCGCAGGGCCGAGTGCGAAGAGAAACACAGCAGTGCTGATATAGAGCGACAACATTGCGACCTCGAGTGTGGATATTGCTTTTATACAGCAGTTTTTACAACTTAAATTCACAGGTTACCTTTAAAATGTGATCTTTAATCATTTAAGAATGTATTTGCTTCCGCCAACACAAATAGTCCGACAACAGCAGTCGGGAGCGGAGCGCGTTGCTGAGCAACAACTTGACGGGGAGCTCGTCCTGCAGTGTTTACTTTGGTAACATTAACCACGGCGGCCCCATGTTTTTGTTAAAATCACCAAAGTAAAGGAACGGCGGATCTTAATCTAGTTGGTGATAGGTCCGCTGCCCAATCCAAACCCCCACGCTTCATTTCCCAGAGTTTATGAGTGTATTTCTGCCCAGGGGAACGTTATACAATGAGGTGGGAAAGCTAGGCTAGGCTGCGCCGCCGCTATTATTTTCAGCAGCTTGAGTTTATCTCCACACATTACTTCTGTCTTCAGTAACGTGAGTGACTACCGCAAACTGTCTGTCTGTCTGTCTGTCTGTCTGTCTGTCTGTCTGTCTGTCTGTCTGTCTGTGAGTCTGTCAGTGTGTTTTTACCGTGTCCAGCATTTGCAGCACTTTGTCCTGCTCACAGGAGTCCAGTCCGTCGATCACCACGTCATGTCTGGTCTGGTGCTGCGTGAAGCTGTCTATGGTCCGCGCCATCCGGGCCATCAGCTCCACCTCCAGCTTCAACCTGGGGGGCAGAGGGGGGGGGGGGCATTAGCCTGGGGGTCAGGGGGGAGGGTTAGTGTGTGTGGGGGGGGGCATTAGCTGGGGGTCAGGGGGGAGGGTTAGTGTGGGGGGGGGGGGGGGGCTAGGTCTGGTGCTGCGTGAAGCTGTCTATGGTCCGAGCCATCCGGGCCATCAGCTCCACCTCCAGCTTCAACACCTGGGGGGCACAGGGGGGGGGGGGCATTAGCTGGGGGTCAGGGGGGAGGGTTAGTGTGTGTGGGGGGGGGCTTAGCTGGGGGTCAGGGGGGAGGGTTAGTGT
>CM047522.1:28138197-28145697 GCA_026122265.1 Ammodytes dubius | reverse complement strand
GATCAGTTTTGTTTATAAGAACACTTAAGATTCACTGTGTCACAAAAGCACACTGATGTGTTTTCATTTGCATTGTGTCCTGTACAGTTAGTACAAGAGTGAATTGGATTTGTTATTTTGATGTTAAGCAGCTGCAGCAGTGTTTGATCATTTGCCAAAACCAAAAAAAAAGGAAGAAAATAGTAAAGGAAGTGGTGAATTAAATAGTTTTGACTTTTGACTTCATTTGTCTGTGCAATTACCAATATATTGTGCTGTTATGTTTGACAAGGCAACTTGTTTATGGAATATCGCAATATATCGTGATATATCAAGCTACGCAATATATCGTGATATATCAAGATACGCAATATATCGCGATATATCGTGATATATCGTATCGTGACCAGTGTATCGTGATACGTATCGTATCGCGAAGTCCTTGACGATACCCAGCCCTAGTGTGTGTGTGTGTCTCTCACCAAAGAACAGGTACAGTATATCAGAGTGTGTGCGCGTGTGTGTGTGTGTGTGTGTGTGTGTGTGTGTGTGTGTGTGTGTGTGTCTGTCTCTCTGTGTGTCTCACCAAAGAACAGGTATATCAGAGCCAGCAGGCTGAGTGACGCGGCAACGGCCAGTTTGGTATCCACGGTGAACCCCAGCACCATGGCGACGCAGCCGCATAGCAACACGGAGAGAAAGACGACGAGCCACGAAAACCTGAAGAGAGGTTCAATCTGCTGCCCTGCAAAGGTCTTCATCTCATCTGCAACACAAGAACCAGTGTGTGAGGGTCTGTCTGTCTGTCTGTGTGTCTGTCTGTCTGTCTGTCTGTCTGTCTGTGTGTCTGTCTGTCTGTCTGTCTGTCTGTCTGTCAATCTGCTGCCCGGCAAAGGTCTTCATCTCATCTGCAACACAAGAACCAGGGGCGGCCTTAATGATCTGGGGCCCGTTTCAAGAATTAGTGTGGGCCCCCCACTTTTTTTCTTTAAAAAATAAAATAATGCTTGTGCATGCTCCCCGCGAAAATAAAACAGACTGTGGAATCCAGTTGGTTCATAGACGGATTATGAGATAATGGCCCCGGGCCCAGACTCTTAAAGGGCCCCCCCTCCCCCACTCCTCCCTATCCAGTCAGGTACACTGACTATTCCGCACAGATACAATGAATGGCAAAAACATATTAAGGAAGTCAGTGTTTCCCGAATGATTTTGGAATACCGTGGGTCTGTCTGTCTGTCTGTCTGTCTGCGTGCCTGTCTTACCTTCTAGTTTCTTGAGCAGGAATGACTTGCCGCTGCCCCACTGTGCGTACAGACCCACACAGATAGGAGGCTGCATGGTGGGTTCACTCAGTATATCGGCCAGAGCTGAACTGTAAAGGTCATATCCCAACATGTCTCCATCCGATTCGGTGGGGGAGAGGTGGCCTGAGGGAGGGAGAGAGAGAAGGAGGGAGGGAGGGAGGGAGAGAGAGGGAGAGGGGGGAGAGGGAGAGAGGGAGAGGGAGGGGGAGAGGGAGGGAGAGAGGGAGGGAGAGAGGGAGGGAGAGAGAGAGAGGGGGGAGGGAGAGAGGGACGGAGAGAAAGGGAGGGAGAGAGAGAGAGGGAGGGAGAGAGAGAGAAGGAGGGAGGTTAAAATTTGAATTTTTCGGGCATATTTTGGATTAAAAACGTTAATCGTTTGACAGCCCTAATAATGACGGTACAATAAATGAATGTGTGTGTATTTCCTTACGGGCTCCAAAGATCTGCGTCAGGATGCTCTTCTGGTGACTGCAGTCTGTGTGTGTCTGTGTGTGTCTCTCTCTCTCTCTCTGTGTGTGTGTCTCTCTCTGTGTGTGTCTCTCTCTCTCTCTCTCTCTCTCTCTGTGTGTGTGTGTGTGTGTCTCTTACGGGCTCCAAAGATCTGCGTCAGGATGCTCTTCTGGTGACTGCAGTCGATGTTGTACGGCGTCTCCCGGCTTTGTTCGGTCTGTACAGCAGGCGGCCATCTTTAGGGTTCCTTAGCAACAGCTCAGCCAACCGGCGGCTGCGACCACGGATAGCGATGTGGAGGGGCGTGTCTCCTCTCTGAAGCAACACAGACACACAGACACACAGACAGACAGACAGACACAGACAGACACAGACAGACACACACACACACACACACACACACACACACACACACACACACACACACACACACACAAAGTACATGAGGTACATCAATTTTCCTTTGGACTTCACCCATATGGAACCAGCGTTCTCTCATTGTAAAATCACTATTATAATATAATGAATGAGGTTTTTCTTCCCTCAGTCTTCCCTCAGTCTTCCCTTGGCCCAGCTGTCCTGTTAATCCTAACCCTACATTTTTACTGGTGTGATGTCACACATAGGAAAATGTAGGGTGAGACCATAAAACACTCTTTCTGCCTTTTCTCAGACTAGGATGAACCGATTTCTAAAATATTTGCACATTTATACTACATAGGATCTCAGAGTTCAATACACCTTCATATTTCCACCGGTGAAGTAGGCCTTTACGAATTTAAGAAGTGTGTGTGTGTGTTTGCGTGTGTGTGTGCGTGTGTGTGTGTGCGTGTGTGTGTGCGTGTGTGTGTGTGTGTGTGTGTGTGTGTGTGTGTGTGTTGTGTCACCTTGTCCACTGCAGACACTTTAGCTCCTTTGTCCAGCAGCAGCTCAACGATCTCGATGTTCCTCATCTTAGTGGCTTTGATGAGCGGGGTCTCTCCATCCTGAAAACACACAGTGAGTGGGACGCTGTGTCAAAAAATCGAAATATCGATATATCGCGATACTTAGTTTCGCGATATCAGTATCGATTTTTATAACCAAAAATCAATATTTTTTTTATTAATTTTATGATTTTTTTTTTTGGCATTTCCATGCTTTATTGACAGTGCAGAGATACAGATACGAAATGGGGCAGAGAGGGAAAGAAATTCAGAGAACAACCACGGGTCAGATTCAAACCCATGTCTGCTGTCAGGCCTGAGCCTCTAGGATATGACTATTGAAGTTAGATCAGTTTTGTTTATAAGAACACTTAAGATTCACTGTGTCACAAAAGCACACTGATGTGTTTTCATTTTCAGTGTGTTCTGTACAGTTAGTACAAGAGTGAATTGGATTTGTTATTTTGATGTTATGGCAGATGCAGCAGTGTTTGATCATTTGCCAAAACCAAAAAAAAAGGAAGAAAATAGTAAAGGAAGTCATGAATTAAATAGTTTTGACTTCATTTGTCTTTGCAATTACCAATATATTGTGCTGTTATGTTTGACAAGGCAACTTGTTTATGGAATATCGCAATATATCGTGATATATCAAGATACGCAATATATCGTGATATATCACGATATGCAATATATCGTGATATATCGTATCGTGACCAGTGTATCGTGATACGTATCGTATCGCAAAGTCCTTGACGATACCCAGCCCTAGTGAGTGGTACGCTCTGTGTGTGTGTGTCTTTCTCTTTGTGTGTGTGTGTCTCTCTCACCTTGGTGCAGGTCTCAGTGTCCGGGTTACACTGCAGAATGTCTCTCACCATCGTAGCGTTTCCTTTCTCCACGGCCCAATACAGAGCCGTCTTATTCTCCTGCAAGAGAACAGTTTGTATTACTGTGTGTGTGTGTGTGTGTGTGTGTGTGTGTGTGTGTGTGTGTGTGTGTGTGTGTGTGTGTGTGTGTGTGTGTGTGTGTGTGTGTGTGTGTGTGTGTGTGTGTGTGTGTGTGTGTGTGTGTGTGTGTGTGTGTGTGTGTGTGTGTGTGTGTGTGTGTGTGTGTGTGTGTGTGTGAGTTTGTTCTCACCTAAAATATATATGTATACTATATTTGTTGGAGCCATGTCCTTTATTTTTTGACCCTTGGTCCAAAATATGCAGAAATATGGACATATATGAGACCCTTTCTAAGGGAAAAAAATAATAATTCAGAAAAAAAAATTCAGCTATTATGCACTAAATTAAATGTACTTATGGATATTATAATTACTTTCTACAAAATCTGCTAGGAAATAAAACCCAAAATTCTACACACTGCAGGTTTAAGCGTCATTGTAAGTGGCATTAAAAAGGTGTTTAAAAGGAAAGTAAACATAATTTATTTCTGACTCATACTAAGTCATAGGGATGAAAACTTTCATCGTTGACTTTTCTGTCAGATATAGTGAGTGACATAATGTAAGTATTATTTATTATTGTTAGGATATTTGTGTGTGTGTGTGTGTGTGTGTGTGTGTGTGTGTGTGTGTGTGTGTGTGTGTGTGTGTGTGTGTGTGTGTGTGTGTGTGTGTGTGGTGTGTGTGTGTGTGTGTGTGTCTGTCTGTCTTTGTGTGTGTGGTGTGTGTGTGGTGTGT
Organism: Ammodytes dubius; assembly: GCA_026122265.1. NCBI lineage: Eukaryota > Metazoa > Chordata > Actinopteri > Uranoscopiformes > Ammodytidae > Ammodytes > Ammodytes dubius. Next base: position 28,141,348 of record CM047522.1, on the reverse strand, counting down.
GTGTGTGTGTGTGTGTGTGTGTGTGTGTGTGTGTGTGTGTGTGTGTGTGTGTTTCTCACCTGTCCTCTGATGTCGATGTCGGCGTATTTGTGCAGCAAAGCTTTGACGATCTCCACGTGACCTCCTCTCACCGCTCCTATCAGCACCGTGTCCCCACTCTGTCACACACACACACAGACAGACAGACAGACAGACAGACAGACAGACAGACAGACAGACAGACAGACAGACAGACAGACAGACAGACAGACAGACAGACAGACACACACAGACAGACAGGCAGGCAGACAGACAGACAGACGGACAGACGGACAGACAGACAGACAGACAGACACAGAGACAGACAGACAGACAGGCACACACACACACACACACACACACACACACACACACACACACACAGAGACACACACACACACAGAGGCACACACACACACAGACACACATAAAATATATTTAAAAAAAAGCTTTTTTTAAATTGATTAATATTAATTATATATTTCTTATTGTCCACAGCCCCTCACCCTGTCTTGTATATTGACATACAGTAGGTCTTTCTTTACCCATTTTCAACTCTGTCTATCTTAATAAAGAAAAAAAGAAAAAGAAAAAAAGAAAATATAATAAATAAAATAAATAATAATTTTTTTAAATTTTGTAATTAAACATTTTAAAAGTTATAATAATAATAATACAAAAAAGTAAAATATAAAATTAAATCAAAAATAAATTAATTAATTAAATTAATGTTAAAAATAAAATATTCTCTTATTGTCCACAGCCCCGTACCGGTCTGGTACTTATTTTTTGAAAAAAAAAAAAAAAAAAAGTGAAAAAAAAAAAAAAAAAATATTAATATTAATCAGATATTTCTTATTGTCCATAGCATAAAATGTATAATTGAAACATTTAAAAAAATATAATAATAATTTCATAATATATATTAAATATAAAATAAAAACACAATAATGAAAAAAATGAAAATAAATATTAATCAAATATTACTTATTTTTGAAAATAAATAAAAAATAATAAATAATATTAATCAAATGTTTCTTATTGTCGACAGCCCCATACCCGGTCTGGTATGTTGACGTAGGTTCCAGCATCCAGCAGGTCCTGGACTATCTCAGTAAATCTTCTTATATAAATTATCATTCAATTTCAATAAAGTTAAAAAAATTAAATAAAAAATTAAAACTAATTATATAATATAAATATTTTTTTTTCTAATCTATGAAAATAAATAAAAAGTATAATTTTTTTTTTTAATGTATAATAATATATATTTTTTAATATATAAACTATAAAATAAAATAAATTTAAAATAAAAATAAATTATTAATATTATTCAAATATTTCTTATTGTCCACAGCCCCTCACCCGGTCTTGTACTTATTAAAAAAAAATAAAATAAAAAAATTAAATTTAATGTTATTCAAATGTTTCTTATAGTCACAGCCCCTCACCCTGTCTGGTATGTTGACGTAGGTCCCAGCATCCAGCAGGTCCTGGACGATCTCTGTGAATCCTTCTTTAGCTGCGATCATCAGAGCCGTGTTCCCGTCCTTATCCGTCATGTTCACGTTCGGGTTCCTCTTCAGAAGCTCCTTCACCACCTCGGGGTATCCGCCCCGCACCCCCACGATCAGGGCCGTCATCGAGTTCTGTGTTAGGAAAGGAACAATTAGTTAAAAAAAAAATTACAAATAAATGATATAATATACATGTATGTATAGATCGTAAATGTCAAATATAGTATCGTCAATTGTATAGATAGATGTATAGAGATTATATGGATACAAGAATATAAAATAAAAAAAAAAAAAAAAATTTCAATATGGAAAAAGGGGTTAGGATTAAATAAAGTATAATATTCTCCTGTTCCTTTTCAGGCATATCAATTCAATGTTTATTTTTTGTTTATTTTTATTTCTTGTTGTGAAAATCATTTGAACATATTTTTTTATTGTATTTTCATGCTTTTCATTTTTCTTTTTTTGATATGTCTGAAATAAATTGAATCAATAAATTTTATTTTTGTGAAGTCATTTAAACATACATTTTGTTAATTGTATTTTTATGCTTTTCATTTGTTTGTATTGTTTTTGATATGTCTGAAAAAAAAAGAAAAAAAAAGATATATATAATCGAGTTCTAAGGACACAAGGGGAATGTTAGTATAGCTTCTGTAAACCTGATAATTATGTAATACGCTATATCTGAAGGGACAAGGTTACTGTTAGTAAAGAAACACTTGGGTAAAAAAAATAAAAAATGTGAAGAAAAATAAATAATAATATGTAAACTAATTAGCATAGCTTCAGGAAAGAAACACTTAAAGAATAATAATAAAAAAAAAAAAATACTTGTATTTTAGTACGTTTTTTTTTTTAGGTCATACTGTCGTTTTTTTTTTTTTTTCAAAACGACAGATTAGATTTTTTTGTTTCATAATCAAAACTAAGTTTTTTTTTAAATAATTAATATAAATTTTACAAAATAAATAAATAAACAAATAATACAAATTTGTAAAAAAAAAATAAAAAAAATATAAAATATGTTAGAAGAAAATTTGTAAAAAGTATTGAATAATAAAAATGTGTTAAAAAAGCCGTTTAATCTTGATGCTGTGGTTATAATGATGATGTAATGTGGTTATACTGATGATGTAATGTGGTTATAATGATGATGTAATGTGGTTATAATGATGATGTAATGTGGTTCTAATGATGATGTAATGTGTGACATCATACCGCGCCCTCCTGGTCCACGTCAGCTCCGTTCTCCAGCAGATGCATCACACAGTCGAAGTGCCCCTTCCTGCTCGCCCAAATAAGGGGCGTGGTGCCATACTGAGAGGAGAGACGCCCCACAAAGAGAGAGAGAGGAGGGAGGAGGAGGAGAAAAGACACAGAGAGAGAGGGGAGAGAGAACAGAGACACATACACACACACACACACAACAGAGAGACAAGAGAGAGAGAGGGGGAGACACATACAACACACACACACAAAAAACGAAGAGACGAAGAGAGAGGGGGGGAGAAGAGAAGAGAGACAGACCACAACACAAAAGAACAACCAGAAAGAGAAGACAGACAAAGACACAAGAGAGAAGAGAGAGAGAGAGTGAGAACTCCAAGAGAGAG
>CM047522.1:28133197-28135697 GCA_026122265.1 Ammodytes dubius | reverse complement strand
AGAGAGGACAGGAGAGGGAGAGAGACAGGAGGGAGGACAGACAGGGAGGGAGGGAGAGGGAGGGAGGGAGGGAGGGAGGGAGGGAGGGAGGGAGGGAGGGAGGGAGGGAGGGAGGGAGGGAGGGAGGAGGAGAGACAGGGAGGGAGGGAGAGACAGGGAGGGAGGGAGAGGGAGGGAGGGAGGGAGAGGGAGGAGAAGGCAGGGAGACAGACGGGAGACAGGAGAGAGAGACAGGCAGAGAGAGAGAAGGGAGGGAGAGAGGCAGGCAGGGAGGGAGGGAGGGAGGGAGGGAGGGAGGGAGGGAGGGAGGGAGGGAGGGAGGGAGGGAGGGAGGGAGGGAGAGGAGGGAGGGAGGGAGGGAGGGAGGGAGGGAGGGAGGGAGAGAGGGAGGGAGGGAGAGAGAGGCAGGGAGGGAGGGAGAGGGAGGGAGGGAGAGAGACAGGGAGAGAGGGAGGCAGGGAGAGAGGGAGGGAGGGACAGGCAGGGAGAGAGGGAGGCAGGGAGAGACAGAGACAGGCAGGCAGACAGGCAGACAGGCAGGGAGACAGACAGACAGACAGACAGACAGACAGACAGACAGACAGACAGACAGACAGACAGACAGACAGACAGACAGACAGACAGACAGACAGACAGGCAGGGAGGGAGGGAGGGAGGGAGAGAGACAGGGAGAGAGGGAGACAGGGAGAGAGGACAGGCAGGGAGGGAGAGAGGGAGGGAGGCAGGGAGACAGGCAGAGAGACAGCAGACAGGCAGAGAGAGGAGATAGAGACAGACACACAGACAGAAAGTGTCAGTGTAGCAAGGCTTAATAAGGATCTTTTTATGTTGTTTTAGAATGTGCAAACAGACAGTTATTATCAAACTTGTATGTGTGTGTGTGTAGGTGTGTGTGTGTGTGTGTGTGTGTGTGTGTGTGTGTGTGTGTGTGTGTGTGTGTGTGTGTGTGTGTGTGTGTGTGTGTGTTACTGTCCGGTGGTATTGGGGTGTGTGTGTGTGTGTGTTGTGTGTGTGTGTGTGTGTGTGTGTTGTGTGTGTGGTGTGAGTGTGTGTGTGTGTGTGTGTGTGTGTTACCTGTCGGTTAGTATTGGGGTGTGTGTGTGTGTGTGGTGTGTGTGTGTGTGTGTGTGTGTGTTACCTGTCCGGTAGTATTGGGGTGTGTGTGTGTGTGTGTGTGTGTGTGTGTGTGTGTGCTGTCGTGTTACTGTCGGTGGTATTGGGTGTGTGTGTGTGTGTGTGTGTGTTGTCGTGTTGGTGTGTGTGTGTGTGTGTGTTGTGTTGGTGTGTGTGTTACCTGTCCGGTGGTATTGGGGTGTGTGTGTGTGTGTGTGTGTGTGTGTGGTGTGTGTGTGTGTGTGTGTGTGTGTGTGTGTGTGTGTGTGTGTGTGTGTGTGTGTGTGTGTGTGTGTGTGTGTGTGTGTTACCTGTCCGGTGGTATTGGGGTTGGCTCCGTGCTCCAGCAGTAAGTGTGTGACGTCCTCGTGACCTTTATACGCCGCCCACATCAGAGCCGTCCACCCGCCCTGGAACATGGATACATTAGTACACAATATACATGGTGTGTGTGTGTGTGTGTGTGTGTTGTGTGTGTGTGTGTGTGTGGTGTGTGTGTGTGCGTGTGTGTGTGTGTGTGTGTGTGCGTGTGTGTGTGTGCGTGTGTGTGTGTTTGTGCGTGTGTGTCCACCCGCCCTGGAACATGAATACATTAGTTCACATAGACACACAATATATTCACTTCAAAATAACCATTCTCCCTACTTTTTGTTCTTTTAAATCTATGATTTCTAATTTTCACCATCACCACTGCATTTGTTTTAACTGAATTCATTTTTTAAGCTCTTTCATTGTAATTCTTTATTTCTTTTGATCTTTTTTATCTTGCTAGGATTTTGTGTTTCTCTGTTTTATTCTGTCACTCTGTTGTTGTTGTTGTTGTTGTGTTTTGTTGTTGTTGTGTTTGTTGTGCGCTCGTCGGCGTTGTAAATGAGGGGAACCTCAATGCCTTTCGAGTTTTTATTTTATAAATAAAGGTTTTCATTCATTCATATACATGGTGTGTGTGTGTGTGTGTGTGTGTGTGTGTGTGTGTGTGTGTGTGTGTGTGTGTGTGTGTGTGTGTCCACCCACCCTGGAACATGGTTACATTAGTTCACATAGATACACAACATCACATACACATGATAAAAACCTTAACACCTCGTTTCCACATACGTACTGTATGTCACACGTGTCTGTGTATCCGTTACTATAAGGATGGTCTGTCTGTCTGTCTGTCTGTATGTATGTATGTATGTCTGTCTGTCTGTCTGTCTGTCTGTCTGTCTGTCTGTCTGTCTGTCTGTCTGTCTGTCTGTCTGTCTGTCTGTCTGTCTGTCTGTCTGTCTGTCTGTCTGTCTGTCTGTCTGTCTGTCTGTCTGTCTGTCTGTCTGTCTGTCCTTAAAAAAAACCTTTACCGGGATTAAAAAAAAAGAGAAATCTCAGGGAGAGTGGACAGAGTAAG
>CM047522.1:28128197-28130697 GCA_026122265.1 Ammodytes dubius | reverse complement strand
ACAGGGACAGTTATTCATGATGTGTTTGAATGTGTGTGCTTTAAATTTTAAAGCCACTACGAGTAAGATGGCACGTTGGCGTCCCCTTTGGACAAAAGCGGTAGTATTTTTACGACGCCCGCTGTCGCAAATGCTCGTGCCAGGCGCGCGAGTGTGGATTGAGAAGGGCGCAATGTAGTGCATGTACGTGTGTTGAAAGTGTGAAGACTCTTTTGTTAATTCAGGGACAGCCTTTTTTAATGTGGATGTCTGTTTTTTTATTTTTAATTAATTATTTATTTAATTTCTAATATATTTTTTTTTTACATTACATTTTATATATTTATTCATTTAGTTATTTTTTTTAATTATTTTATAATGTTTTTTTTTTGTTTTTTTTTTATTATTTTTAACGTTTTATTTATTTATATATATTTTATTTATGTCTGTGTGTTTGAATTAACACTAGAATTAACACACACTGATAGTTTCACGTTAAAAATTAAAGCAAATGAAATACTAATTAAATAAAAGTCAGCCATGCAAAAATAATACAAAGTAGTAGTAGGCCTATGCACCGACTTATTTTTCTCTAGCGCAACCTTTGGGACGACCTTTAAACATTTATAACGTCTGTTGCACACACACACACACACACACACACACACACACACACACTCTCTCACACACACACAGAAACCTCACGCTCACACTCACTCACTCACTCACTCACTCACTCACTCTCTCTAACACACACACACCACTCACCGCACGCACACACTCACTCACACACAAACACACACACATATACACACCCTCCCCCCACCACACACTCACACACTCTCTCTAACACACACTCACACACTCTCACTCTCTCTAACACACACACACCCTCCCCCCCACCACACACACACACACACACCACACACACACACTCTCACACACCCTCCCCCCCCCCCACACACACACACACACACACTCACACACACACACACACACACACACAGACACCCTCACACACACACACAAACACACACACACACAGTCTGTTGCTCCGCTGATAACAACACTTCAATGACTGAGATATGAACGTGTCCTTTAGAGCTGCAATCTCAATATGTCACTGTCTCCATGGAAACTGTCACCGACCAATCAGAAAAGCACCTGAGATCAATAAGGTTTTTTTTTTATAATACTGCTGCAACCACTGCACTACACACAGGTAGCCTTGGATTAAATGTGTGTGTGTCTGTCTGTCTGTCTGTCTGTCTTTCTCTGTGTGTGTGTGTGTGTGTGTGTGTCTGTCTGTCTGTCTTTCAGTGTGTGTGTGTGTGTGTGTGTGTGTCTGTCTGTCTGTCTATCTGTCTGTGTATGTGCGTGCGTGTGTGTTAAAATGACAGACCTAAACCCTTTCATTTGTGGGGGTGGCCTTGATAAAAAGACAATACAACCTATAGGCTATACAATATAATGTTATTAAAAATGTGTATATCTCACTGATGTCAATACTGCTTGTATTTGTTGTGCCTCTTTCTTAATAGCTTGATAGAGTGGAGTAGGCCTAGTATTTTTATATTATATAAAATGTTATGTTTAATTTATAATTCATTTGATTTAGATTTTTTTTAGTGTGTAATCCAAATTTTTCCTTTTTTATCGTTCGAAAAAAATATTCTTTCATTCATAATAGGCCTATATACATAGCTACATAGTGTCAAATTATATTGTTATTTTTATGGACATATTAACATTTCGATAGCGCCATATGATTGTGTGTGTGCGGTGTGTGTGTGTGTGTGTGTGTGTGTGTGTGTGTGTGTGTGTGTGTGTGTGTGTGTGTGTGTGTGTGTGTGTGTGTGTGTGTGTGTGTGTGTGTGTGTGTGTTGGTGGTGTGGTCATATTACTGCGTCAGTCATAACACAGGTCTTTGTAACATTATATCATGAATAACCTTCACGCTGTCAAACCGGCTTCACTGATTTACGACCAGTATCCGCAAACAATAAAGATAATGGCGGAAAGCCCCACAGCTAAATTAACATTTTAACCCAGTTAATGTAAAGGAATTCATCGTAAAAACAATATATTAACGCCATTTTGATTATTTCTGATCGATTTAGCGAGTGTCAATCAAATATAAATCGATGACAGTGAAGGATGCTGACGGTTAAAAACGTTAAGATATTAAAAAAAACGACCAGTGTTTACCTCTTCAGTAGAATTGGGTTCGATAGCAAATCAGCGGTCCCTCCCGGTTCTACTGTATCCGGGTGATGGTGCCTGTTTCTGGGCGTGTTTTTCTCAGTGTCCTCGGCCCTGTGCGCGGAGCCCCCCTACTCTCCATCCGAAACAACAGCGGCCATCTTTGATCAGAACAAACAGCACAGCGAGACAAGACAACCAACCGCCGCTGAGTCAAGCGCGCGAAAATCACAACACATCACTGCTGTCAAAATAAAAGCATCGTCTCTTGTACTGTATTCAGCTCTGGAAAAAAATTAAGAAACCACTCCAAATGTTC
>CM047522.1:28118197-28123197 GCA_026122265.1 Ammodytes dubius | reverse complement strand
GACGTCAAAATGAGTATGAGTAGGACGTTAGTATGAGTAGGACGTTAGTGGGTGGTAGGACGGCCTAGAGGTAAGGTGGCCGACCAGTAACCATGAGGTCGCTGGTTCGATCCCGGCACGGACAGGAGGGTGTGAGTCGTAAAACTAGCAGAGGCTGGTATTGTGTCTACGGTGCCCACCATCTCTACCATTGTGTCCTTGAGCAAGACACTTAACCCCAAAACTGCTCCAGGGGCGCTGTACTGCGGCTGACCCTGTGCTCTGACCCCCTCCGAAGTGTGGTAACTTGAGAGGGGATATGCGAAAAGACAAATTTCAATGTGCCTTGTGTACAACTGACAAATAAAGATAACTTAACTTAACTTAGTATGAGTAGGACATCAGTATGAGTAGGACGTTAGTATGAGTAGGACGTTAGTATGAGTAGGACGTTAGTATGAGTAGGACGTCAGTAGGGCTTTCCAACACATCCAGAGTAAACACTGATAGAAACTAAGGCGACTGAGTGGAATATAACCATTGGCACTTTTCTCCAAAACACATTCCTATGAATACTGTGATGCTGTGGTCTGGGAGATCGGCACAGGACGACAAATACATTTTCTTTTTCCTGCTCGTTCGTTCGTTCATTTGTTCGTGTATTCACTGGCGTATGGGGGCACACACACACACACACACACACACACACACACACACACACACACTCACACACACACACTCACACACACACACAGACAGGGGCCACCGCGAAGAGGACGAAAAATGAATTATATTTTGAGATCAAAGTTGAAATCTTACGAGAAAAAAAATTATGAAAATTCAGGAAAAAAAATAAATATTTAATAATAATAATAATAATAATAATTGATAGGTTTGATATAGCGCTTTATTGCCTAGGCACTCAAAGACGCTTTACAGGGTTCCTAAAAATTAAAAGGTGGAGTCAGTGATTCTGGAGAACGCTTGTTGTCAAAATCACTTTTTTGTTTGTTGTCAAAATCAGTGAATATCTCCTCATGATCCGCTACCTGGCTGTACTGTGTGTGCACTGAAAAAAAATCTGGTGTTGATACACAACCTAGGCTCTGTAAACTGGTGTGTAAACAAAGTGGGCCCACTGTGGCTATAGGGCTTGATCTTGATCATGAGGAGATTCTTTTTGACAAGAAGCGTTCTCCAGAATCACTGACTACACCTTTAAATTTGACAGAAGAGGCTCCTCGTTCCTCATGTTAACACAGGGGAAATAATCCGGAGATATTTCTTCTCAAAAATGACAAAACAGGCAAAAAACTACCAATTAATTCTCATAAAACATTTTTCTTGTTATATAATAAAAAATAATAATTGATAAGATTTTAATCGTGCTTTTTCTAGCCACTCAAAGACAAAGTATTAAGCCATGACTTTATTTCTTGTAAAATCACGACGTTATTCTAGTAACATGTGGTTGTGTTGCTAGTACATCTACGGTGCCCACCATCTCTACCATTGTGTCCTTGAGCAAGACACTTAACCCCTAAACTGCTCCAGGGGCGCTGTACTATGGCTGACCCTGCGCTCTGACCCCCTCTGGAGTGTGGTAACTTGAGAGGGGAGATGAGAAAAATATGAATTGACTAATAATGTAACTTAACTTAAATTAAATTATTAATTAATTTTTTCCCCCTGGTGGCCCCAATGCGTCCTACATATATAATCAACTTTCTCTGGTCATCCATTGAGTTAACAATACACACATTTGGCAGCGACATTTTGTATTCTGTGGGCTGTGTGTTTGTGTGTGTGTGTGTGTGTGTGTGTGTGTGTGGTGTGTGTGTGTGTGTGTGTGTGTGTGTGTGTGTTGTGTGTGTGTGTGTGTGTGTGTGTGTGTGGTGTGTGTTGTGTGTGTGTGTGTGTGTGTGTGTGTGTGTGTGTGCGTGTGCGTGTGTGTGTGTGTGTTGTGTGTGTCCCACAGCCCGATGTTCCTGAAATTGGCGATTAGGTTTCTGGCAACACAGCTGGGTGGATAGGGGACAGGGAGAGGTTAGAATAGGAGTCACACACACACAGACAGCCACACACACACACACACACAACACACACAGACTGCCACACACACACACTTGTGGGACCAACAGGCTGTGGGGACGTAAACACACTCCTGTACACATGAGCCGCTCCATGTGAAGTCATAGGCCTAGTAACTAACTATCTCTCTCTCTCTCTCTCTCTCTCTCTCTCTCTCTCTCTCTCTCTCTCCTCCCTCTCTCTCTCTCTCTCTCTCTCTCTCTCTCTCTCTCTCTCTCTCTCTCTCTCTCTCTCTCTCTCTCTCTCTCCCATCCCTCCATCCTTACACCTGACCCACAGTAAGTTCCTTTGTGGTTCCTTTTCGGCGACAGAATCCCGGCAGTTGCTTCGTCCCGGTTGAGACGTAAACACAAAGATATCGTTCGTTTTTCACCCGTTTCGTCCAGTGAATCCAAAACAATAAAGTTTTTCCTTTTTTTTTGTTGTTGTTGAATAAATGTCTTAATAGTAAACCCCCCCCTGTGTATCTGTAGGCACACAGACAGACAGATAGACAGACAGACAGGTAGGGAGTAAGGGCTCTCTATCTCTATCTCTCTCTGTACAAAGTTAGTAATGTGTAGATCCAAAATGGTCACTTTTCTTTTGGATAGTTTTTCTTTCTCCTCATGTGGTCGTGTGGCTGTGTGTGGTCTGTGGTGTGATACTGTGTTTATCCTCCAGGGGGCGGCGGTCCCTCCGTTTGACAGGCAGAGCCACGGCCAGAAGAAGACAGAAGAGATGAAGGCAGCAGTACCAAGACCTGCAGACAGGGGGAGATACACATTATCCCTGTGTTCCAATCCCCATACTTCCCTACTATTTAGTATGCCAGAAAAAGATTAAGGATGTCCCAATACATGCACGTCAATAGTAGTATGCTGAAAATACATAAATGCCCCCACTAACTCCAATAGCATTTTGGAGTATTCGTCTTTATCCTTGATATTTCTCGACATAATGAAAAAAGAAAAAATTCCTTATCTGTTTTTTTCTCTCTCCTGTCTGTGGCCCTAAAACTCTTCTGTACTTTAGTGTGTAGTGTAGTAAAAAGACTAAAACTCTTCTGTACTTTAGTATGTAGTGTAGTAAAAAGACTAAAACTCTTCTGTACTTTAGTATGTAGTGTAGAAAAAAGACTAAAACTCTTCTGTACTTTAGTATGTAGTGTAGTAAAAAGAAAGAGTTTTTGATTTGGAGTGCTGGGGAATATAGGCTCATATTAAGACAGAACGGGGACCATAGAAGAATGAACACTTAGGTTGCGTTCCGAATCGCATACTGTCTACTATATAGTACGGTAGAAAAAAGAATTAGGATGTCCCGATTCTTGTGGTCAGATTTAGGATGGTTAGAAGTACCCGGATGCGTTCTATTTCATGCGGCCAAGATTGTTAGTGTTGAAAAGTGCATCCTATTTGGGCGATTCTGAGTATGCGATTCGGAACGCAACCATTAGCCCTGCGTTCCAATACTTCCATACTTCCTTACTATTTAGTATGCCAGAAAAATGCACGTCAATTGTAGTATGCTGAAAATACATAAATGCCCCCACTAACTCCAATAGCATTTTGGAGTATTCGTCTTTATCCTTGATATTTCTCGACATAATGAAAAAGAAATCTTCCTGATCTGATTTTTTTTTTTCACGCACTCACACTCACCCCCTCTCCCCCCCCCCCCACCCCCACACACACCTCCCCCCCCCCCCCCACACACACACACACACAGACCTGTAGAACTTGAGTGAGGGTCCCACAGACAGCAGGACGAAAGGCACCACAGTGTAGCAGATGGCGATCTGAGTCGCCGCCCACGTCATGACGTCATAGGACCGTTTGAGTGACGGGGAGCGCAGGAAGTATGGACGCACGTTATGTCTGACCTGAAGAGAGGGGAAAAAATGCATTAAACCTGCAGTGTGTAGAATTTTGGGTTTTATTTTCTAGCAGATTTTGTAGAAAGTAATTATAATATCCATAAGTACATTTAATTTAGTGCATAATAGCTGAAAAAAATGTTTTGAATTATTATTTTTTTCCCTTAGAAATGAAAAAACAGGCAGGAGGAAGGAAGTGCCTGAGGGAGCACAATCACTGGTGCACCCATGCAGGAAGCATGGTGATAAATGTTTGGAGCTGGCTCAGTCAGCCCTCTTGCCTGCTCCTGTAGACACCTCACAGCCACAGCTCATGAACAATGACTGAAGACACCACTGGTTAATAACCTATTCGGTCACCTATTCTGTCACCTATTCCGTCACCTATTCCGTCACCTATTCGGTCAGACCCCATTCATCTCCATTTGCCTAAAATAAAATAAACTGAAGATGAAGAGAATTGAGTTGTCCATCGTGTCCTTCAAGAGTTGATCAGCCCTTTTCAAGTTTGGGCACAGCTGTGGTCTACACTAAAACAGCGCATAACTTGAACACACACACACACACACACTCTTACCGCCCTGGCAGCCAGAGTTACAACGATGCCTGTGAGGAAGGTGAGGTAGTAACCAGGATACGCTCCGTGCCACATGGCTGACAAGATGAACGTGGCAGCTGTGGGGTGGAACGGGCATCGCTCATAACACACACTGAGAGAGAGAGAGACGCACAGACACACACACACACAGACAGACAGACAGACGGAGAGAAAGATTTAGATTTTATTTTCATGATAATCGATAACCTATAATGTGTAAATAAGTAACTACTCTTGTCAAGATCATTTCATGTATAAGATATTATCAGCCCGGGTCGTTCTCTGCATGTCATTCCCCTCTCTCTCTGTCTGTCTGTCTGTCTGTCTGTCTGTCTGTCTGTCTGTCTGTCTGTCTGTCTGTCTGTCTGTCTGTCTGTCTGTCTGTCCTCTTCACAGCAGACCCGGGTTAGAATCCAGCCCGGGTCGTTCTCTGCATGTCATTCCCCTCTCTCTCTCTGACACATTTCATCTCTG
>CM047522.1:28093197-28100697 GCA_026122265.1 Ammodytes dubius | reverse complement strand
TTAAAAAGACGTAGGAGTGTCAAAGTCTCAACTTGTGTTAAAGGCCAATGCAAAAAAAGTGAGTCTTCAACAACGTTTTAAACTGGTCAATAGATAGATAGATAGATAGATAGATAGATAGATAGATAGATAGATAGATAGATAGACAGATAGATCTCTGCATGTCATTCCCCTCTGTCTGTCTGTCTGTCTGTCCTCTTCACAGCAGACCCGGGTTAGAATCCAGCCCGGGTCGTTCTCTGCATGTCATTCCCCTCTCTGACACATTTCATCTCTGTCTCTACACACTGTCTGATAGCCTAAAAGCAAAAATGCCAAATAAATAAGTAAATTTAAGGTAATTGTGTGTGTGTGTGTGTGTGTGTGTGTGTGTGTGTGTGTGTGTGTGTGTGTGTGTGTGTGTGTGTGTGTGTGTGTGTGTGTGTGTGTGTGTGTGTGTGTGTGTGTGTGTGTGTGTGTGTGTGTGTGTGTGTGTGTGTGGTGTGTGTGTGTGTGTGTCCTTCAGGCAGAGATGAGGGCGGCGGTATTCCTGGCTATGGAGGAACAGGACAAAATGGAGGTAAATAAATCTCTTTGAATTCTTTCATGAGTGAATTAAAGCTGGGGTGGAGGATTCGGGGAGAAAATAGCAGTTGGGATAGAGATTCGAATCCAAATACCTCAACCGCTCCACTTGTTCTCTTTGGTCCCTCCCCTATGGTCCCTCCCTGACACGCTCTACACCAACAAAGTCGGTGCCAAAGTGAATGGACAGTCCCAACAGCCAATAAGAACAGAGAATCGGAGCCTAGCTCTGATTGGTCAAAGTGTACGGCTCATTTTAACTTTGACCAATCAGAAATCACATACCCCAGCTTTAAGTGTTTGGTGGTAGGGGGTGAGGGGGTGAGAGGGTTAGAGGGTTAGTTGAGGGGTTAGAGGGTGAGGGGGTGAGGGGGTTAGAGTTTTGGTGTGAGTTGTTAGTTGGTTGGAACTTTCTGTTTGACTGTGGTTTCAGGAAGGAGACTTCGTTCCCTGCCCCTAAGAACCAAAGAGCCATGTCCACCTGTAAGAGCCATTGACCCCTTTTCTTTGTTTGTTTGTATACCTAATGTGACCGCCTGGCGGCAGTACAATGCAAGCCTATAAATCAGGCGTAGCAGGGACGCCAGGTGCTTGCATGCCGGAAGGCAAATTGTTTTTGACCGTGCGCACCAAGCTCAGTTGTACCGAATAGGTCATTTGTTTTAAGTAAATAATAAAGTAAACTTTTAAACCCTAAAGGAACGAGTGGACATCCAAGTTTTACTGGCAACTGTATACTATAGGCACGCGTCGCACACCTAACGACATGCAGCCTAGCGGCTAATGGGGAGCTGCTACATAAGTCAAAAACATTGCTACCAGTGGACTAAAATCTTCACGTACTGGCTTCGCGTGATAAGAGGTTCTTAACCTGATTGGAGTTGCCCTGCCGTGGGTAAGGAGGACGCAGACCGCCTTTGTTCGGGATCTAAGGAAGGACGCCGACCGCCTTTGTTCCGATGAGGGGAAGCCGATCAGCTGTTTCTTTCGAGGTACGAGTAGCGCTACAACACAATTAACGGCCATTTCTGTGTGCATAAATCCAAGCTTGGTTGCAAAAAACAAAAACGAAACTGTGACTTGACTTTGTTCATTCCCGTGCTCGCGCGTGAACGCCACTATGGCAAATGTAAACAATGTTGTGAACTTGCCTGACGAGGCTACAGCGGCTACCGCTGATGACGCGAATGACAATGGGGCGTTCAATGACGGTGATGACACTGGTAAAAATGACACAGACAGACCAAAACGGGTTATAAAAATGACTCACACGGCATTTTGTGAAAAAATAGAAAAGCTACAAAATGAAAGAATGTCTAAATTAAACAAAGCAAGTAATTTAAGAAAGGTTGTGGAGGAATTACTGCCAGAAAATGATTGTGGGTCTGAGGTAAAATGCACTTTTGACAAGTTTTCTGCTCTGTGTAATGAAGCAAAATCTTTGCATAAATCTTTTGTGGGTTTGCTACTTGGTGATGAGCTGGAAAAACAAGAAACATGGTTCAAAGCAAAAATGATTGCAAACAATGAGTTCAGTGACAGAGTTCAAATATGGTTGACACACAATGTCAAAGGTGGAAATAAATATGATGACAAAAAGGGGTCATCACAGGTTGAAACCAAAAATCAAATGAATGAAAATGAGGATGATGATGATGTTTTACCAGAGGACAGTGTGTCTAATGTTGCTAGTGGGCAATATAGCAATCACAGCACTAGCAGCAGGAAAAGTACTAGCTCCACAGCATCCGCACGAGCTAAAGCAGAGGCGGATAAAGCTGCACTAGTCGTACGTGCGGCAGCGCTAAAAGAGGCACACCTGCTGGAGGAGCAAGAAGACAATCTGAGGAGAAAAAGGCAACAACTGAAGTTAGCAGCTGAAATAAGTGCTACCAATGCTAAAATAGCAGTTCTCCAAGCTGCAGAGAGAAGAAGTGTGGCTAAAAGCCAGGATGGTATGAATTCCTACCTGAAAAGCAACACTCTCAACCCAATGGCAAACAAATATGAACCCACTGCAGCACTAGGGCATGAAAAGGATCAAATACCAACATGGATGGACAATCTATCGCTGGGTGCACGTCCTAAAGGAAAGGGAAAGCAAATCCCTTCCAAACCAAACCAAGAGGCCAAGGTCAACACATGCTACCAACCTGAGCCTATGGTGCTGGAAACAACGCATGCACACTATGCTCCCCTTGATCCAACACCACAGTACTTCACACAACCTCAACAACTACACACCGAGGAATCATTTGGAAACATCTATGACATTATGCAACGACAGAATGAGATAACGGCAGCTCTCGTTCAACAACAACAGTCACTGTCTTTACCACCTAGAGACATTCCGGTGTTTAATGGAAACCCACTTGATTACAAACCCTTCATTCGAGCCTTTGAGCAGGGTGTGGAAGCCAAAGCCAGCAAAGCTGATTGCTTGTATTTTTTGGAGCAGTTCACCATAGGCCAGCCAAGGGAACTCGTACGCAGCTGTCAGCATCTGGTTCCTGAACCTGGTTATGCATTGGCAAAACAGCTGCTACATGAACACTTTGGAAACGAGTACAAGGTTGGTGCTGCATACACACAGAAAGCAATGGAATGGCCTGCAGTCAAAACAGAGGACGTTAAGGCGCTGCAGGCATATTCTTTGTTTTTGCGTGGTTGTTGTAACGTGATGGGGGAGCTTCAATACATGCACGAAATGGATACACCAACTACCATGAGGACACTGATGTCAAAACTGCCGTTCAAACTAAGGGAAAGATGGAGGACCGCTGCACACAACGTGTCGGATAAGTACAAACGCAGGGCACGGTTCACAGACTTTGTCACCTTTACCGAGCGGGAAGTCAGGATACAGTCCGATCCTGTCTTTGGTGATATTCAGGACTCAGCTATTCAGAAACCTGACCCGAAGAGTGCGAACAAGTCGCTGCACAGGAACGATGGGAGAGGGAGTAGCTTCGCAACCACAGTATATCGGGCGGGCTATGTAGATGAACCAAGAGGTAATGCAAACGCTCCAAGGAAACCAACTATGAGTGAGGGAAGGGATCCCAGCACCTGTGTGTGCTGCTCTCGTGAACACACATTGGAGGAGTGTCCACAACTAAACAGGTCGAACCATCGCGACAAGATCTCCTTCCTAAAGGAGAAAGGAATCTGCTTTGCCTGTCTGTGTCCTGGACACATGAGCAAGGATTGTGAAACGCGCCTTACCTGCAACAGTTGTGGTCGTAACCATCCCACTGTGCTTCATATCAAGAGAGAGACAGAAAGCTCAGGTTTGGAACAGGCACAGGGGCCGCCATCCAATGAGGAACAGGTGGCTCGAGGAACTTGTGGACATACAGGGGCCGGAAAAGACGTGTGCGCTTTACCCATACTGCCCGTCCAAATTAAATCCAGCAACGGAGACAGAGTGGTGCATACCTATGCCTTTTTGGATCCTGGCAGTTCTGCCACTTTCTGTTCGGAAAGTTTGATGCATGAGCTGAATGTTGGAGGCAGACGTCAAAACTTCCTATTACGCACCATGGGACAGGAGAAGGTCGTTCCAACATTCATGCTCACTGGTCTTGAGGTGTCTGGTCTTAATGGGGAGTACTATTACCAACTACCTGATGTGCTCACTCAAAAGAAGATGCCTGTTACAACCGACAACATCATCACACCAGAAGATCTGGCAAAGTGGACTTACCTCTCAGCCATTGATGTCCCTCGCATAGGCGCCAACGTTGACTTGTTGATTGGTAGCAACGCCCCCGAGTTATTAGAACCCTGGAAGATCGTCAACAGCCATGGAGGAGGCCCCTATGCAACAAAAACTGTGCTTGGCTGGGTGGTTAACGGTCCTGTGCAAGACAGTGAAAGAGCTGACCCAAGATCTGGACGCACTGTGGCGGCTGTGAATAGGGTCTCCGTTTGCGATCGGACCGAGCTGGTGAACAACCAATACATGCATGAGGGCAAGGATGAGGCCGCTAAAGCTCCAAGAAGAGAGCGACGGACCTCCAACGCAAAGCATGAGCACTCACCCAAAGGGAAAAAAGGCAATAAAGGCAGCTCACATAGATCCAAGAGCAAAAAGAAGGACACTGGTGAAAAGGAGAAGCAAAGAAAACACAAGACAACTGAGAACAGAGTGACTTACAGACATGATGGCTTTACAGCCACCAATAAAGGACAAGCTCAGTCAGCAGCGAGAAGGGCTGTTGGTGAATATCAGTGGAACAACTCTGATTGCAAAACAGCTGTCACCTCTGGTAGAAGGCCGAATATGGGAACAAAGCCAAACTCTGTCTACTTAAGGACTTTATTCAAGCATCCTCCAGACTTTCATGTGGGCAACAGCATTGCTGAAGTTGATCCCAAGATCAGTTAGGCAAGTAAAGTTAAAGTAAATCCCAAAGTAGCCCAAGTTAAAGGAGAGGCACTGCCTCCTCCTGTTAGGCTGGCCCAGGTTCCCATGGCTGCTGTGAAAACTATCACCTCAGCTATCTTTACTCATGGTCTTGTCTTGCCTGTAGATATTATGTAAATGGTTACCTGCAAAATTCACAAAAGACGTGGAAGTTTGTCTATGGCTCTGTTTTGGCATTGTATATAATTGTTAAGACTACCTGCCCTAACAATTAGGGGCCCAGTGTAAGAGCCATTGACCCCTTTTCTTTGTTTGTTTGTATACCTAATGTGACCGCCTGGCGGCAGTACAATGCAAGCCTATAAATCAGGCGTAGCAGGGACGCCAGGTGCTTGCATGCCGGAAGGCAAATTGTTTTTGACCGTGCGCACCAAGCTCAGTTGTACCGAATAGGTCATTTGTTTTAAGTAAATAATAAAGTAAACTTTTAAACCCTAAAGGAACGAGTGGACATCCAAGTTTTACTGGCAACTGTATACTATAGGCACGCGTCGCACACCTAACGACATGCAGCCTAGCGGCTAATGGGGAGCTGCTACACCACCTTTGTTCCAGCATCCATCAGGCTGTTGAATAAACAGTAGGCCCCCCAGCCCGCCAAACCCAACCCATCACTCCAGGCTTCAACCTATTGAAGCCTTCTCCCTACCCACAGGGCTTTTAGCTTTTAGCTTTTAAGAATTTATTTATTCTCGTACATGATACTGACTATTTATTGTTGAAGTATGTCTTGTTTGTATGTGCCTGACCACAAATGAAGTTCCCTCGCGGGAAAAATAAAGTTATTTGAATTGTTTGTTCCTTCAGAATAAAACGCCGCTGATCAACGAGAAACTGAAGAAAAGCCTCAACACCAAAGATGGTGAGTTTCATCCACGGCTCATCGTGTGTCTGTCTGTGTGTCTGTCTGTCTGTGTGTCTGTGTGTCTGTCTGTCTGTCTGTCTGTCTGTCTGTCTGTCTGTCTGTCTGTCTGTCTGTCTGTCTGTCTTTCTGTGTGAGTGTTTTGTCATTGGGCCTGATGATGCCTTCATGGTCCCTCCTGGCTGTAGGTGTAATGTGTGTGTCTGTGAGTGTGTATGAGAGAGTGAGAGGGAGAAGGAGAGGGAGAGAGAGATAATGCGAGAGAGAGAGAGAGAGGGGGAGAGAGAGATAATGTGAGAGAGAGAGAGAGATTTTGTCATTGGGCATTTACTGTACCTGATGATGCCTTCATGGTCCCCTCTGGCTGTAGGACGTTTGGTGGCTGGTCTGATCCTGGACTTTCTTCAGGTCTTTAACCTGGACTTCACTCAGGCCGTGTTCCAGCCCGAGATCAACACAGTGAGAACGACAACGCTTTAATACACCAATAATTATAATAATTCAATATACATATATATATATATATTATTAACCATACAAACAGATAAAGGCTAAATAATGACAACTAGGAGCAAACTGTTAAGCCTGTTACATACTCCGCGAGAAGAAAGAACAAAGTTCTCGGTGACAGAGCTGAGAGAAGAAAATGACGTCATTTTCTTCTCTCAGCTCTTGTTCAGCTGTTCTCGCAGCTTGTTCTCGACACATCACCCGGGCCGAACTTTCTTCTCGCAGCTTGTCCCAGAACTATCGTGTGATTGGTCAGTCTGAAGTCAATGAGGAAAGCGAAGTGAAATCAGCTGGCGCTACTGAGTCAATTACCATGGTAACAATGCGCCGCGGTGAGGAGTTCGGCAGTTGAGTTCTGGTGAAGTATGTAATGTCAGACCAGAAAGAACTTCTCGCAGCTCTGTCACCGAGAGCTTTGTTCTTTCTTCTCGTGGAGTATGTTATTTTATTTTAAAATAATACAAGTAATTATTACCAATACAAACAAATACATGTAAATTCATTAAAAAAAAATAAAACATTTAAAAAAATTAACCATACAAATAAAGGTACATTAAAGGTGCAGTGTGTAATATGACATCATCAAGAAAGTTCTACAAAGCAACGCTCCCTGGGTAACCCCACCCCTTTAGAATAATAACAGAAGCTACAGTGGCCTTCAAGGACAAGAACAATTCTAAATTTTAAACAATGCACCTGATGACATTCCAACTATGACACTTTCAAGATGGTGGCACTAGGCCTTGGTCCAAGATATGCAGAAATATGGACATATATGAGACCCTTTCTAAAGGGAAAAAAAAATATTCAAAACATTTTTTTCAGCTATTATGCACTAAATTAAATGTACTTATGGATATTATAATTACTTTCTACAAAATCTGCTAGGAAATAAAACCCAAAATTCTACACACTGCAGGTTTAATGAAGTGTTATTTAAAATATTTTGTAATATCTTTAAAAAAATTAATTAAAAAAATAAAAAATAATGATGAAATAACGAATACAAACACATTTTTAAGCAGTTGTTGTGTGTTCCAGACTAGCGGTTTGGACAGTCGGGAGTCGATCGTCAGAGAACTGGATCTGTGTGAAGAAAACAACGACAAGACTCCTCTACTGATGCACCTGGTCA
>CM047522.1:28085697-28088197 GCA_026122265.1 Ammodytes dubius | reverse complement strand
GTGTGTGTGTGTGTGTGCGTGAGCGTATGTGTGTGTGTGTGTGCGTGAGCGTATGTTGTGTGTGTGTGTGTGCGTGCGCGTGCCTGTGTGTGTGTGCGTGCGCATGCATGCCTGTGTGCGTGTGTGCCTGTGTGAGCGTATGTGTGTGTGTGTGTGTGTGTGTGTGTGCGTGTGTGAACGTATGTGTATGCGCGTGCATGCCTGTGAGCGTATGTGTGTGTGTGTCTGTCTGTCTCTGTATGTGTGTGTGCGTGCGCATGCATGCCTGTGTGTGTGTGTGCGCGTGTGAGTGTGCGTGCCTGACTGTGTGTGTGTGTGTGTGTGTGTGTATGCGGTGTTTCATACCTTCAGTAGTTTCAGACCTAATGTCAGCGCCCCTCCTCTGCTCTCTGTTACCGTGAGACAGGAAACAGAAACTGGTTCAAAGGCATTCTGGAAAACGCCTGGTGTCAAAATCACTCTTTATCGTTTGGTCGTTCTCTGCATGTCATTCCCCTCTCATTAGAAAATGCCAAAGGCTTAAACCTGCAGCGTGTAGAATTTTGGGTTTTATTCCTAGCAGATTTTGTAGAAAGTAATTATAATATCCATAAGTACATTTAATTTAGTGCATAATAGCTGAAAAAAAAATTTGAATTATTTTCATATATGTCCATATTTCTGCATATTTTGGACCAAGGCCTAGTGCCGCCATCTTGAAAGTGTCATAGTTGGAATGTCATCAGGTGCATTGTTTAGAATTTAGAATTGTTCTTGTCCTTGAAGGCCACTGTAGCTTCTGTTATTATTCTAAAGGGTTGGGGTTACCCAGGGAGTGTTGCATTCTAGAACTTTGTAGAACTTTCCAAAAAACATGGATTCCTCCATAAGACTTGCCTGCTCAATTTACAAAAGGAAATATTAATATTTTAATTCTCCGCTCAGGAGGATAATTCAGATTATTGGCAGAGGTGATTTTACACCAATGAAGACATATTTATGAATGAGGATATTGATTTTAGCTAATGAATGACTTAACATGTTACACAGTGTCCCTTTTAAAGTAAACTTAAACTTGTGTGTGTGTGTGTGTGTGTGTGTGTGTGTCTCTGTGTGTGTGTGTGTGTGTGTGTGTGTGTGTGTGTGTGTGTGTGTGTGTGTGTGTGTGTGTGTGTGTGCGTGTGCGTGTGTGTGTGCGTGTGTCAGGAGTGTGGGGGCGTGGCCTCTCTGGGTAAAGGAGACTCGCATCAGAATCGTCAGGAGGAAGAAGGCGACTCTTTCTTTGATGATCCTCTGCCCAAACCTCACAAGACCTACGGCTGGTGAGCTGTGTGTGTGTGTGTGTGTGTGTGTGTGTGTGTGTGTGTGTGTGTGTGTGTGTGTCTCTGTGTGTGTGTGTGTGTGTCTCTGTGTGTGTGTGTGTGTGTCTCTCTCTCTCTGTGTGTGTGTCTCTCTGTGTGTGTGTGTGTGTGTGTGTGTGTGTGTGTGTGTCTCTCTCTCTCTCTCTGTGTGTGTGTGTGTGTCTCTCTCTCTGTGTGTGTGTGTGTGTCTCTCTCTCTCTCTCTGTGTGTGTGTGTGTGTGTGTGTGTGTGTCTCTCTCTCTCTGTGTGTGTGTCTCTCTGTGTGTGTGAGAGAGAGAGCGTGTGTGTGTACCACTTCTACTATCAAATTTAAGGTGAAAAAACCTACAAGAGTATCTCACATGCACACACACACACTCACTCACTGCCTCACTTACTCACACACACACACACTCACTCACTGCCTCACTCACTCACACACTCACATCACTCACTCACTCTCTCTCTCACTCACTCACTCACTCACTCACTCACTCACACACTCACTCACTCACTCTCTCTCTCACTCACTCACTCACTCACTCACTCACTCACTCACTCACTCACTCACTCTCTCTCTCTGCTGGTATATCTTCCTACACTCTTATGTCTGTCTTCCCTGTATCTCTATTGTCCTGCCTTCACTTTGCTCCTTCGCCTTTTTTACATTGATCAGTTCGGGTTCGGTTTGGTATGACACACAATTATTCACGTTTACACTGTCAAAAGTTAGACACTGAACCCTGAATGTCTCCTGATAGTTAGCTTGCACCCTGCGTGGTAGCTACCAAACTGAACCGTTCTGCTCAGTGTAAATGAGGCTTTAACCTCGTGTGTGTGTGTTTGGTGTATGTCTCTGTCTCTGTCTGTCTCTCTCTCTCTCTCTCTCTTTCTGTGTGTGTGTGTGTGTGCTTCCCTGACCTTGCAGCCTTGTCCCGTCCCTTCCCCCCATGAGGAGGGGCACAAGCCTCAGCGAGTGAGTTTAACAGTTTGACACATTATATTATACTCTATGTTAAAAAAAAATCCATAAGAAAAAGTATTTAAAAACATAAAATTAAAAAATATTCTTTTTCACAATTCCCTTTCCCGTTTTCTGAAAAATACCTTGTACTTTAGAACAGTATGAAGGCATTTGTCCAAGGATTGTTTGGAGTGGGTGAGGGTTATAAACGTGTGTG
>CM047522.1:28050697-28078197 GCA_026122265.1 Ammodytes dubius | reverse complement strand
ATGTATGTGTATATATATACTTTAGTTTGTGTGTGTGTGCGCGTGCCTGCCTACCTGTCTGCCTGCCTGTCTGTATGTCGGTGTGTCTCTTTATGTCTGTCTGTGTCTCAGTATGTCTGTCTGTCTGTGTCTGTCTATCTGTATGTATGTATGTGTGCGTGTGTGTGTGTGTGTCTGTGTCTCTCTATGTGTGTCTGTCTGTCTGTCTCTTTGTGTGTGTTTGCCAGCCTGTCTGTCTGTCTGTGTCTCTCTGCGTGTGTGTCTCTCTCTGCTTGTGTGTGTGTCACTGCGTGTGTGTCTGTGTCTGTCTGTCTGTGTCTCTCTGCGTGCGTGTCTGTGTATTCCTCTGTCTGTATGAAAAAACGTTATGATTCTTGTAAAAGTCCCTAAGTTTTTTTGAATGAGTAAAATCCAAATGAAGTGATTTGAGGCATAATAATGAGTGGAGTTGAGATTTCTCTTTCTGTATCTGAGCTGCTGTTGTTTTTTCTATTCAAGTCTAGACACTAGAGACAAATATTTAACTGATAGATATGATCATGAAACTTAAACCAGTTCAACTTGTCTACATGTTTGTATGTGAAGCAGAGTTTAGTTTAGTTTAAGGGCCAAGGGAGGGAAAGAAAAGGAGAGGAGGAAGTTACATGTTTAGGTAACACTTAAAGGTGCAGTGTGTAGAATTT
Source organism: Ammodytes dubius (assembly GCA_026122265.1). Taxonomy (NCBI): domain Eukaryota; kingdom Metazoa; phylum Chordata; class Actinopteri; order Uranoscopiformes; family Ammodytidae; genus Ammodytes; species Ammodytes dubius. Next base: position 28,077,514 of record CM047522.1, on the reverse strand, counting down.
TGGGTTTTATTTCCTAGCAGATTTTGTAGAAAGTAATTATAATATCCATAAGCACGTTTAATTTAGTGCATAATAGCTGAAAAAAATGCATATTTTGGACCAAGGCCTAGTGCCGCCATCTTGAAAGTGTCATAGTTGGAATGTCATCAGGTGCATTGTTTAACATTTAGAATTGTTCTTGTCCTCGAAGGCCACTGTAGCTTCTGTTATTATTCAAAAGGGGTGGAGTTACCCAGGGAGCGTTGCATTCTAGAACTTTGTAGAACTTTCTTGATGATGTCATATTACACACTGCACCTTTAACATTAGGGGTACATTAAATCATGGTAAGTTAATGCGTAGTAAATGCATATTAAGTATTAAGTAAGTGTCAATGCTTAGCTATTTAAGGTTGGTTAATGCTTCGTTAGCTAATGCCTAGTTAAGCATAAACTTAACCATAACAGTTAGTAAATGAGGACGTCTGCTTTCAGTCAAAATGAGGTGTGAGCCGATTGTCTGTCTGCAGCCGGAACTGGCTGGATTATTCTCAGCATTTACTTTTTATTGTCAAAGTGCATAATAAAAGTTGTGTGTGTGTGTGTGTGTGTGTGTGTGTGTGTGTGTGTGTGTGTGTGTGTGTGTGTGTGTGTGTGTGTGTGTGTGTGTGTGTGTGTGTGTGTGTGTGTGTGTGTGTGTGTGTGTGTGTGTGTGTGTGTGTGTGTGTGTGTGTGTGTGTGTGTGTGTGTGTGTGTGAGTGTGAGTGAGAGAGAGAGAGAGTGTGTGTGTGTGTGTGCGTGTGTGTGTGTGAGTGAGAGAGAGAGAGTGTCTTTGTTTTGTGTGTGTGTGTGTGTAGAGAGAGTGTGTGTGTGTGTGTGTGTGTGTGTGTGAGAGAGAGAGAGAGAGTGAGTGTGTGTGTGTGAGAGAGAGAGACATAGAGAGAGAGAGAGAGTGTATAATAATAATAAACTTCCTCCTCATATCTTCCCTCTCGTGGCTGTAACTCTCTCCTGTATAAAGGTGATGAAATGCAAAGTCATTTCAGATCTGAACGGTGTGATATTGTATGTAAAACATTTTATTGTGTTTGTGTGTGTCTTTCTGTCTGAGTGTGTGTGTGTGTGTGTGTGCGTCTGTCTGTGTGTGTGTGTGCGTCTGTGTGTGTGTGTGCGTGTGCGTCTGTCTGTCTGTGTGTGGGTGTGTATGTCTGTCTCTGTGTGTGTGCGTCTGTCTGTGTGTGTGTGTGTGTGTGTGTGTGTGTCTGTGTGTGTGTGTGTGTGTGTGGTATTGTATGTAAATATGTTCCATGACACCCGTTAACTTCCCTCTAAGCAAAGTGCAGACCTGTTTTTTACAGAACCTAGGCTGTATTTTAACACTGTATTTTATTTTTTATTTCTTTTTTTGCGAGAACACACAACTGAAAGAAGTGAACACAAAAACAAAAGACAAAACAAAATAACAACTAACATGGCGTACTCTACTTTACAGGTTTCTAAGGACATTGTTTAAACTAAAAGGTCATTGTTTAAAATTTAGAATTGTTCTTGTCCTTGAAGGCCACTGTAGCTTCTGTTATTATTCGAAATTCTAAATTTTAAACAATGCACCTGATGACATTCCAACTATGACACTTTCAAGATGGCGGCACTAGGCCTTGGTCCAAGATATGCAGAAATATGGACATATACGAGACCCTTTCAAAGGGAAACAAAAATAATTCAAACATTTTTTTTCAGCTATTATGCACTAAATGAAATGTACTTATGGATATTATAATTACTTTCTACAAAATCTGCTAGGAAATAAAACCCAAAATTCTACACACTGCAGGTTTAACTATAAGCGGCTACTTATGCATTAGCACTTTGTATTTATTGCATTGTCATTTTTATCCTGTGTCCTTCCACTGCTGGAGAAGCAGCTTTTAGTTTTTATGCACCAAATATCTGGAACAAACTCCCAGAAAACTTGAGGTCTGCTGCAACTCTCAGTTCTTTTAAATCGAGTCTAAAGACTTTTTTGTTTCCATTTTAACCTGCAATTTTTATTTTATTTGCTTCTTTTATTCGCTTTTAAATGTTTTATAATGTGTTTTATGTATTCTAATCTTGCCCCTGTAAAGCACTTTGAGTGGCCTTCTGTCTGAATTGTGCTATAGAAATAAACTTGCCTTGCCTTGCTGCTGGGCTGTTTAGCAGCAAACATATTTCTCCTACGGGGATTAATAAAGTCGTATCGTATCGTATCATACCTGTGTGTTCAGGTGACATTTAGAATAAGGGAAGTCGGAAGGGACAAACTGAACGCGTGTCCAGAAAGGCAGAAGTTACACAGCACGGACACATGAGGAAGTTTCACAAGTAGATAAACATTTACTTTATCAGTTTGAATCTTGACAGTCAGTAAATGTCAAATTGGACGACCTGTCACACACACACACACAGTACAGATAGACGGACAGGCAGACTGGCAGACACATAGGCAGATAGACAGGCACACTCACAGACAGATCTCTCTATATAATATACTTTTACATAAAGTATCTTTCTACCGGTATCTATCTATCTATCTATCTATCTATATCTATCTATCTATCTATCTATCTATCTATCTATCTATCTATCATCTATCTATCTATCTATCTATCTATCTATCTATCTATCTATCTATCTATCTATCTATCTATCTACTATCTATCTATCTATCTATCTATCTATCTATCTATCTATCTATCTATCCTCCAACATCATGTGAATATCCCTCTGTCTCCATTGTAACAGTTGTTTTGCTACCTATCTATCTGTCTGTCTCTCTCCTCCATCTCTCTCTCTCCCCCTCTCTATCTCTCTCTCTCCATCTCTCTCTCTCTCTCCCCCTCTCTATCTCTCTTTTCCCTCCATCTCTCTCTCTCTCTCCCCCTCTCTATCTCTCTCTCCCTCTCTCTCTCTCCATCTCTCTCCCCCTCTCTATCTCTCCCTCCATCTCTCTCTATCTCTCTCTCCCCCTCATCTCTCTCCCCCCCCTCTCTCTCCCCCTCCATCTCTCTCTCTCTCTCTCCCCCTCTCTATCTCTCTCTCTCTCCCCCTCCTCTCTCTCTCCCCCCTCTCTCCCCCTCTATATCTCTCTCTCTCCCCTCTCTCTCTCTCTCTCCTCCTCTCTCTCTCTCCCTCTCTCTCTCCTCCTGCCCTCCCCCCTCTCTCCATCTCTCTCCTCCCCCCTCTCTCTCTCTATCCTCTAACATCATGTGTCTGATGTATTAGTTGTTTTGCTACCTATCTATCTGTCTGTCTCTCCCTCCATCTCTCTCTATCCCCCCTCTCTCTCCCCCTCTCTCTCCCCCTCTCTCCCCCTCTCTCTCCCCCCTCTCTCTCTCCCCCTCTCTCTCTCACTCTATCTATCTCTCTCTCCCCCCCCTCTCCCTCTCTCTCTCCATCTCTCTCTCTCTCTCCCTCTCCCCCTCCCTATCTCTCCCTCTCTATCTCTGTCTCCCCCCCTCCCCCTCTCCCCCCTCTCTCTCTCTCTCCCTCCATCCATGTGTCTGATGTAATAGTTGTTTTGCTGCGTATCGTTGTGTGTGAACCTCTGAGTGTGAAACCACAATGTTACGTAAGATTTGGGTCACCGTCTCAATGTGAGACCGCACTGTTACGGATCATTTGGGTCACTGTCGTCTCCGAGCTTAACTGACCTCCTTTCTGCAAACTTCCTCCGAGTGACACACACACACTTCACCCCTTCCCTCCACCACAACTGGAACAATGTGCACATAGCCCCCACGCCTTGTGTGTGTGTGTGTGTGTGTGTGTGTGTGTGTGTGTGTGTGTGTGTGTGTGTCTGCCAGCCACTGTGTGTGTGTGTGTGTGTGTGTGTGTGTGTGTGTGTCTGCCTGCCACTGTTTGTGTGTGTGTGTGTGTGTATGTGTGTGTGTGTGTGTGTGTGTGTCTGCCACTGTGTGTGTGTGTCTGCCACTGTGTGTGTGTGCCTGTGTGTGTGTGTGTGTGTGCCTGTGTGTGTGTGTGTGTGTGTGCCAGTGTTTGTGTGTGTGCCAGTGTGTGTGTGTGCCAGTTTCATACCATTTAAATATCTCCTGTTGGTTTTAATACATGGGGTTTTACATCACACAGTCTGAATGAAAGTCAAAGTGAAATGTTTTTTTTTTTTTTTTTTTCAAAATGTTATTGAAGACATTTGCATTTACCGAAGAAAGGACACTCCTACTCCTACGCAGAACTTTTTAAATATTTCTGAAACAGTCACAGTTTTCCTTGTTTTGAGATTAGCTAGTGTGTTCTTGTAAGTGGAATGTTAATGTCACAAAATCTTGTCAATAAATCAAATCAAATCAGTTTTATTTGTACAGCTCAATATGACAAATAGACATTTGCCTCAGTGGGCTTTACATTCCATACAGTATGACACCCTCTGCCCTTATCTATCTATCTATCTATCTATCTGTCTATCTGTCTGTCTGTCTGTCTGTCTGTCTGTCTGTCTGTCTGTCTGTCTGTCTGTCTGTCTGTCTGTCTGTTCTGTCTGTCTGTCTGTCTGTCTGTCTGTCTGTCTGTCTGTCTATCTGTCTGTCTGTCTGTCTGTCTGTCTGTCTGTCTGTCTGTCTGTCTGTCTGTCCGTCAGCCTGCCTCCCTCCTCTCTCTCTCTCTCTCTCTCTCTCTCTTCTCTCTCTCTCTCTCTCTCTCTCTCTCTCTCTCTCTCTCTCTCTCTCTCTCTGCTGTCTGTCTGTCTGTCTGTCGTCTGCTGTCTGTCTGTCCTGTCTGTCTGTCTGTCTGTCTGTCTGTCCTCTGTCCTGTCTGCCTGTCTGTCTCTGTCCTGTCTGTCTGGCTTCTGTCTGTCTGTCTGTCTGTCTGTCTGCCTGTCTGTCTGCTGCTCGTCTGTCTGTCTACAGCAGAAAGACATGATGCTGAACAGAATAAGTAGAGTAATAAGAAAGTAAACGTGTGAAGATTGTTTGTTAAGATAAATGTTTGTAACTTGTGTTCTTTAGATGTTGTTTATCACAAGACAGACTCAAAGATTCACTGTGATGTTTGACAGCACACGTTAACAGGTGAAGGATGAAATCATTTAACTCTTGACGTTGTTATGCCCCGGTCTAGGGGAACCCAGAGACACAACACAAATACAAAATGCCCACTCCTCGATCCCCAAACCACCACGCACAGACTTCTAAAGTAAAATAGAGTCATTTATTTAAACTGCACAGTGCACAAATGAGAGCAACAAAAGCTTCAGGGTGAGTATCGCCAAAAACCTAATCTGGAAACAAAAGCACGAGCAAACCCTAACCTAAACATTAACAAAACCCAGATACAAACTCTGCAAAACAAATGGCAACCCACCCCTACCGGACACAACTAAACATGATAACTAGCACATAGTAAAGAACAAAGGAAGTGGTTCAGGAATCCGTGAATATAGTGATAGTGCAGCACCTGGGGAAAGACACAGATGAACTGTTTAAGGTCTGAGACCTCTTGGTTCCTCATTGTAACTTTGCAGGTATCTTTTCTTAGACCTGAAGAGGAAGTGATTTGGTGTAAATATGGCTGCAACGTCAGCAGAGCTCTGGAGGTTTTAGGGAAGAAAAACCTCATTCATTATATCAATAATAGTGATTTTATAATGATAGAACGCTGGTTCCGTATGGGTGAAGTTATCCTTTAATATTACACACTGTACCTTTTAATGTTCTTCCTCTCTCTCTCTCTCCCCCTCTCTCTCCTTCCCCCTCCCTCTCTCTCTCTCTCTGTTTACAGCAAAAAGAAGAAGTTGAAGAAAGATCTCAAGATGGCGACCTCAGAGATGGAAATGAATCTCAACCAATCAGATTACAACCTCAACCTCTTCACCACCACTGTCGACCCTGACTATGACCTGGCCGACTATGACTATGACCTGGTGGGCCCCTGTTCCCACCAGCAGAACCTGAGTGTGGAGCGAGTGGTGGGCCCCTACGTCCACTCCATCATCTGTTTCCTGGGACTGGTTGGCAACAGCATGGTTATTGTGACCTACGCTTTCTACAAGAGAACCAAGTCCATGACTGACGTTTACCTGCTGAACGTAGCCATAGCCGATCTGCTGTTTGTGGCCTCGCTTCCCCTGATTGTTTACAACGAGCTGTGGGCGTGGTCAATGGGCGTGGTGGCGTGTAAGATCCTACGAGGCTCCTACAGGTCAGAGATATAAATGAATAACTGTTGCTAACATCTGCTGCTGCTGCTTCTTTTTAAAATGTATTTATAAATATAAATCTGCATTTTACTTTTTTACCATGTATATTGATGCATTTTAGTGACTTGCTTGTGTCTTGTTGTATGTACTACAGCTGCTGGATTTTTGAATTTCCCTGAAGGAACACTCCCAAGGGATCAATAAAGTGTCTATCTATCTAACTATCTATCTATCTATCTATCTATCTATCTATCTATCTATCTATCTATCTATCTATCTATCTATCTATCTATCTACCTACCTACCTACCTACCTACCTACCTACCTACCTACCTACCTACCTACCTACCTACCTATCTATCTATCTATCTATCTATCTATCTATCTATCTATCTATCTATCTATCTATCTATCTATCTATCTATCTATCTATCTATCTATCTATCTATCTATCTATCTATCTATCTATCTATCTATCTATCTATCTATCTATCTATCTATCTATCTATCTATCTATCTATCTATCTATCTATCTATCTATCTATCTATCTATCTATCTATCTATCTATCTATCTATCTATCTATCTATCTATCTATCTATCTATCTATCTATCTATCTCTCTCTCTCTCTCTCTCTCTCTCTCTATCTATCTATCTACAGTATCAACCTTTACAGCGGGATGCTCCTGCTCGCTTGCATTAGCACGGATAGATACATCGCTATCGTGCAAGCGAGGCGTAGTTTCAGGCTTCGCTCGCTGAAGTACAGTCGGGTGATATGTGGCGTGGTTTGGGCGGCGGCCATCTTGCTTTCGGTGCCGACTTTCTACTTCTATGATTGGTATGAGCCGGCCCACACCAAGGATGCTTTCATGAACCAGGTTAGATTCGGTTTATTTTTTCATTTGTGGTTATTTATTGTTTGGGAATGTTATGCAAAGGTGCTCCGAGGAACTTTCAGTGTGTGTTAATTCTAGCGTCCCCCTTTGGATAAAAGCAGTAGTGTTTTTACCACGCCAGCTGTTGTTCCTGGGTGAGCGTATACCCATGACAAAGGCATTATGAAAAACTATATAAAAATAGCATTCTTTTGCACTGATGGTCTTGTTTGCTGTTACATGTCATTTATGATCATCAGAGGAAAAATGAGACTGTTTCAGAAATATTTAAAAGTTCCTCGGAGCACCTTTAATTATGTCCACTTGTTTTATTGTTTTATTTAATTATTCATTATTGCTTATTTTTTCTTTTTCTATATACTTGTTTGAATAATAAACATTTTAAAATAAAATAAAATAAAATAAAATAAAATAAAATAAAATAAAATAAAATAAAATAAAATAAAATAAAATAAAATTAAATAAAATTAAATAAAATAAAATAAAATAAAATAAAATAAAATAAAATAAAATAAAATAAAATAAAATAAAATAAATAATGAATATATTTTCCGTCCTCTGCCCCAGGAGGAGGAAGGAGAGCAGAGCCTGAAGCCGCCGCAGTACGTCTGTGAGTTCAGATTCAGAGACAACTCCACCGCCGAGGCAACAAAGGTGAAATAACTAATATTTAATTAAAAAAAATTTTATTATTAAATAAAGTACACAATAGATATAGATAGATGATATAGATAGATAGCATACATAGAATACAAAAAGTGCTGTGTTTTTTTGTGAACACTGTGTTTTTTTTGCTGGGTTATTTATGCTGTTTTTTGGGGCACTAACGCTGGGTAAATGGGATAGTAAGGGGTTAATTATTAAACAAAGTAAAGGTGGAGTCTTTTAGTCAAAATCAGTGAATTTCTCCTCATGATCCACTACCTGTCTATAGGCCTACCGTGTGTGAGCTGTAAAAAAAGCGCTTTGAGTGTGTAGAAAAGCATTATATAAATCCAATCCATTATTAATAACATTAACTTGACTTTGTATCTTTAACTCTATATTCCAGGTATAGCGGATCATGAGGAGAAATTCACTGATTTTGACAACAACAACAAGCGTTCTCCAGAATCACTGACTGCACCTTTAAAGCGTGTAAGAACCATTGATTTGCTGTATTAACTTGTCTTGTATCTTTAACCTGTTTCTGTATCCCAGGTGGCGGTCCCTAGCACGCAGCTGGCAGTGGGGTTCTTCCTCCCCTAGTGGTGATGGTTGTGTGTTACAGCGCGATCATCCTAACCCTCCTTCGAGCCCGGAACTTCCAGAGACACAAGGCCGTGCGCGTCGTTTTAGCCGTCGTAGGCGTCTTCATAATCTGCCACCTCCCCTACAACGTCACCCTGCTTTACGAGACCGCCACCATGTTTGAAGAGCGCCAGTGCGAAGCCTCGGACGCCCTACAAACGGCCAAGACTTTGACGCAGACCCTGGCCTACCTGCACTGCTGTCTCAACCCCGTTCTGTACGCGTTTGTCGGCGTGAAGTTCAGGAATCATTTCCAGCGCATCGTGAGGGACCTGTGGTGTCTGGGGAAGAGGTACATGGCCCCGCGGCGCTTCAGCAGAGCGACCTCAGAGCTCTACGTCTCCGCCAGACGATCTGTGGACCACGGCTCCAACGACAACGGATCCTCCTTCACCATGTGATACAATACGATACAATACAATACGATACAATACAATACGATACGATACGATACAATAGAACAGGGATTTTTTTTCGCCTTGTGAAATATGTTTTGGGGCATTTTTGGGCAAATTTAAATTCTTGATTATTTTTTTTTAGTACTTTATTTTTATTTTTTTAGCTACACATAAACACACAACTGAAAAAGTGAACACAAAAACAAAAGACAAAATAAAGAAAATAGCTTTTTTCTACAATTTTCTTTTTTAATATATATTCTATTGTATTGTATTCTATATATATATATATATATATATATATATATATAGAATACAATACAATAGACCAGGCACCAGGGTGAGAAATTTACTTTTTTTTGCCCTTTTGAAATATGTTTCAGGGCATTTTGGGGCAAATTTATAAAACTGTTAGGAAATATCTTGTTTTCTCTGTCAGGATAAGTCGCTTTTTCAATTTCTACAGTATGTGCCAGACATACAGAGGAACCTGTCCAACAGCCTAGGCTCTGTAAACTGGTATGTAAACAAAGGCAGCCCACAGTAGCTAGCAAGATACCAGTTTACAGAGCCTAGGCTGAGTATTAACTGTTATTTTTCAGCACCACACCACACACACGTTGCGGAGAGGTTGTGGATCGTGAGGAGATATTCACTGTTTTAGAAAACAAACTTCTGTCTGTTGAGAGCTGAATATCTGTGACTCAGCTTTGGATTTTAAAATGTCATGTTGAACTCTGTAGCTTTCTGTTCTTGTTATAATTGAGTTTCGTTTATTATTTTAATGACATTGAATCTGCCGTTTGATTCAGGATAAATGTAACTGTACTCTTCTTTTTTTTTTTTTTTACAGCAAAGATATATTTGAAACTGTTGTTGTACATAAAAAATAAACTTTTGTTTTTATTCAAGCAGTTTTTCACGTCTTATTTAAAAAGAGTTTGGGCGCTCCGGTGGTGTAGTGGGTAGAGCTCAGTCCTTGTATCAGTGGTCACGGGTTCAAATCCGACCTGGGGACCTTTACTGCATGTCACCCCCCCCCCCCCCCCTCTCTCTGTCTCTCCCCGAATCTTCAACTATCAATAAAAAGGTCAAAAAACACCTAATAGAAAAATCTTTAAACAAAAAAAACAAAGAGTTTTAGTACATTGATTAATAATAATAATAATAATAATAATAATAATAATAATAATAATAATAATAATAATAATAATAATAATAATAATAATAATAATAATAATAATAATAATGGTAATAATAATAATAATAATAATAATAATAATAATAATAATAATAATAATAATAATAATAATAATAATAATAATAATAACAATAATAACAATAATAATAATAATAATAATAATATTGTATTATAATTATGAGCATTATGATAGAAATTTAACTGTTTTTATTAAATTATTTTTTACACTTTTTAATATTGACTTACTTTACTATTGGTACATTTGACTATTTAATTATTTTCTATCAAAAAGCTTGACCTCTTCCAAAAGATTTAAAATATTTCCACATGCTGTTGCAACATACAGTACAATGCCATAAAGTTCCTCTTAACTGTTCACACTTAGTAAAATCATCTGGAATATTGCTGTTCAAATTTGTTCAACTTCACCAGAAACATATACACCCAGTTATACTGCATAACGTCTAGATTTGTATTTGATGTCTTTAATTTTAGCGGAACAATGAAATGAGAGAAGCAGAATATCCCACGCTCAATGTAGTTCTTCTGCCCCCTAGTGTCTCAGAAAGGGAAAAATCAGTGAGTGCAACTATCTGTATAGTGAGTGGATAAGGTTTTTAACTTATAGATTTCATCATGAAACGTTGCCAGTTGATTACTGACATTAAATCTATTCCTTTTTTGTTTTACAATTTGTTCAGAGATGTTTGAATGGATATGTAAATTTGGCAAACTAGTTATGAGTACAGTTTAGTTTTATTTGTGCAAATAAACAAGATTAAAAAATGGCAAGAAGATGCGCATAGACATACATAAATGCACGGGTGGGACAAAAGAAACCCCGAAGGGCTTATGAAGGATGTCCACCTGACATTAAAATACAATAAAGAAATTAAGTAAAATAAAAAAAAGAAAAGACAAACAAAAAGAAAAGACAAACAAAAATAAAATTAAAGAGATACAACTACAAAGTCATGTTACAAAAATGAAAATACATCTAAGTACATGTAAAAAAGCAATATAAAGGTGTAACTAACAAGCAAAAAGACAATATAACATACATTCAGTTTAACACATTATCGTAAGCTTTTAAAATTAGGTACATTTTAAGATGTTTTTTGAAAGTGAAAAATGAGTGAAAATGAGTACATTTGTATCTCTTTAAAAAACAGTTGTTGGATATCGCCAGAGTTATTAGTTTTATTATTATACATATTAGTGAGCAAAGTTTTTTTAAAGTTTTTTTTTGGATTTTTTATGCTTTATTGATAGTGTGACGAGACAGAGTTGAAATGGGGCAGAGAGGGGAGTGACATGCAGAGAACGACCGCGGGCTGGAATCAAACCCGGGTCTGCTGCTGGCCGAGGCCCATGGGGGGGGGGGACGCCCTACCAACTGAGCTAAGGGCGCTCCCGTGTCCAAAGTTTTGACAGAACAGATTTTGGAAACAGCTTTTTTTCATTTTATAAATCAAAAAATATTTTGTACATTCACTGCAACAGCATTTCAATCTTTTTGAAACTCAAGCCATCTCATAATCCTTCTTTATTAAGACAGTAAGACTCATTTTGACCTAAATATATGGGTATGTATGTATAAGAATTGTTAATCCAATCACATGCAGCTCTATTCGAGACTATTCTTTATTCTGGATGTATTTTTGCATATATGTGGTTATATATCTGTAAAATGTGCAAAAAACCCAATAAAATTTAAGTTAAAAAAAAAAAAAAAAAGACAGTAAAGTCACTGTCTTTGCTGATTGCATGATGACAGGAAGCCTGCAGACATTACTCATGTGGCCGCGCCTCTCTGGGTGGTTCCTGTTTTAAGTTGATTTGCCGTGAATGCTGTGGCGCAGTTTGTTTTCAGCTCTAACGCTCCATCTAAAAGGTAAAGAAACAACTCTTAACTGTTTAATTAAAGCTGCAGTGTGTAGAATTTTGGGTTTTATTTCCTAGCAGATTTTGTAGAAAGTAATTATGATATCCATAAGTACATTTAATTTAGTGCATAATAGCTGAAGAAAATGTTTTGAATAATTTGTTTCCCTTAGAAAGGGTCTCATATATGTCCATATTTCTGCATATTTTGGACCAAGGCCTAGTGCCGCCATCTTGAAAGTGTCATAGTTGGAATGTCATCAGGTGCATTGTTTAAAATTTTGAATTGTTCTTGTCCTTGAAGGCCACTGTAGCTTCTGTTATTATTCGAAAGGGTTGGGGTTACCCAGGGAGCGTTGCATTCTAGAACTTTCTTGATGATGTCATATTACACACTGCACCTTTAACAGCAGCTGTCATTAGCTTAGCCACTTAGCTTCACTAGAAACAGCAAAGATCTGCGTCTGTCCAAACTCACAACTCAGAGTTTCACTGAGACGAGGGAGATGAACCAGCAGCCATTAACCACGATCCTCCATTTTGTGCTGATGATAAACTTTTATTACGTAATAATATTAATATGCTGTTAGAAGCTTCAAAGCTCTGACTGAATCATAATTGTGTGCTGATATTATATTATATTATATTATATTATATTATATTATATTATATTATATTATATTATATTATATTATATTATATTATATTATATTATATTATATTATATAGCTGTGTTGTGCTTATGTTGTACTTTTATTATATAAACTAGCTCAAAGTGTAGAAAATATTAAATAAAATTAAATACTTCAACCAGGTTCAGCCATAAAGTCCTAGTTACATATCAGTGTGTTGATGCAGTAATCTAATCTGACAGTTTGCTGTTAGTACGTTAACGGAAGTAAAGGAGCTGAGCACTTCCTCTAAATTCATTAGGAAACGGTCAGCTAGTGGTTGGGGGTGGGGTGGGATATGGGCGGGGGGTGTTCGGGGAAGAAAAAAGGGGAAAAACTTAATCATTGTACAAACACATAAATATGCAAATCTTCAGTCTGTGAATAGACACTGAGTTGATCTCTGAGGTGTGTCTAAGGATCTTTCCTCTGATCGTTAATCCATCTCTCTCTGACCTCATGGCCGCTACACTCTGTCAGATTAACGTCTGAGCAAGTTAACATTCGCTGTGTGTGTGTGTGTGTGTGTGTGTGTGTGTGTGTGTGGTGTGTGTGTGTGTGTGTGTGTGTGTGTGTGTGTGTGTGTGTGTGTGTGTGTGTGTGTGTGTGTGTGTGTGTGTGTGTGTGTGTGGTGTGGTGTGTGTGTCTGTCTGTCTATGAGTGTTCGCAAATCTTTTGATGAATAAAAAAACCTTTGAAAGAAAAAGGAAACGGTCAGCTCGTGGTGTAGTGGTTGGAGTCAAGTTTCTGATCCTTTATACTAAAAGTAAAGATGTGATTTCATCTGATTGTGACTGTCATGACTTTTATATAGATTTAAGCTTTGGATCCTAAGGCTTTAACAAGGTCTCATTCTCTGATAGATTTATTGTTGAGGCAAGGCAAGGCAAGGCAAGTTTATTTATATAGCACAATTCAAACACAAGGCCATTCAAAGTGCTTTACAGGGGCAAGATTAGAATACATAAAACACATTAGAAGACATTTAAAAGCGAATGAAAAGAAGTAAAACATTTAAATTAAATAAAAAGTACAGGTTGAGATGAACATGATTCCTAAAATCATCCCAAAACACGTGATATGTTTTGAATATTAAGAATGTTTTAAACAGAACAGGAGAATAAATGTATGAGGGCAATACAGAATGCCTGTAGGAGGATAAATATTTAGAAGCGATTATGTAATGCCTGAGGGCCTTACTGCATTGTATTCCATTATATTTGTGTCACCGGGAGCCGGAATGTTGTCTTTTCCTTTACAAAAAATATATATTTCCACCATAAATTGGTGTATAAAAATTCATTAGCAGGCTAGCAGGTAATGAAGTGTTTGGCAGTTTTATGCTTTATTGATAGTGTAGAGATGGAGTTGAAATGGGGCAGAGAGGGGAGTGACATGCAGAAAAGGACCGCGGGCTGGAATCGAACCCGGGTCTGCTGCTGGCCGAGGCCCATGGGGGGGGGACGCCCTACCAACTGAGCTAAGGGCGCCCCGTAATGAAGTGTTTGATGCAAAAAAAAATCTGGGTGAGAATCCCCAGACCACCCGCTTAATGCTCCCTTGGCTCAAACGAAACCTGCGTCCCTGTGAAGTACATAATAACAGCCAATCACTGGAGCTGATACCTAATAAAGGAATACTTCACCCATACGGAACCGGCATTCTATCATTATATAATCGCTATTATAATATAATGAATGAGGTTTTTCTTCCCTCAGTCTTCCCTTAGTCTTCCCTTGGCCCAGCTGTCCTGTTAATCCTAACAGATTAGACAGTGAGACCATAAAACACTCTTTCTGCCTTTTCTCAGGCCAGGATGAGCCGATTTCATTTTTTTTTTGCAAATTTATACTTCATAGGATCTCAATAGTCAATACAACTTCATATTTCCACCGGTGAAGTAGGTCTTTAAGAGGACAAGTGATGGAAATAATTCAGTTCATGTTGATGTGTGTTTCTCTGCAGGTGAAAGTGTGTGTGAGCTGATGTGAGTCGAGCAGCATGGATCAGAGTGAGGACAGAGAGGAGGGAGGGGAACATGGCGGCCAGACCAAAGCTCAGAGGTGACATGAGGATCTCTAACTGTCCATGACTCAAATCATTGCACCATCATTATTCACTCTCAAAGCTGTGTGTGTGTGTGGTGTGTGTGTGTGTGTGTGTGTGTGTGTGTGTGTGTGTGTGTGTGTGTGTGTGTGTGGTGTGTGTGTGTGTGTGTGTGTGTGTGTGTGTGTGTGTGTGTGTGTGTGTGTGTGTGTGTGTGTGTGTGTGTGTGTGTGTGTGTGTGTGTGTGTGTGTTGTGTGTGTGTGTTCAACAGACCAGACTCTCCTGGACCTGAACCTGCACCTGGACCCAGCTGTGTTTCCACTAAGAGTAACCGGTCTATTGAACAGCAGTCTGATGATCAAAAGTAATTTTCTCCAAATGTTTGTTGTTTTCAGTGTTAAAACATTCAAAACTCAAAACATAATTACTCTAACCCCAGAATTCCACTGGCTGCGGGTGCGGTGTCCAACGGTTTTGCTCCGTGCGCCCACGTCCGTCAATACCACCGGCTCCGTTTTCAAACCAGCACGGCCAGCTCCGCTGAACAGCTGGAGTCGCGGAACGAGGAGTTCCCGCGGTAATAAAAGTGACGGGCGATCGCTTTGATAATATGATTCTCCTATATGGTATTACACAACAACGAACGCACGGAAGGTTATTGTTCCATCGAACGAGTTAAAAGAACAGTGGACATGCTTGTATGTGTCTCTGTTTTGAGAATGTCACCTGCATGACACCGAGTGTCTTATTTGAAAATTAACCGGAGGTTTTATTGTTTTGTCGGCGCCTGTGTTCCTGTCTATCTCGATGTGTTCTGTGCTAAATTGATGCGGTGAGCTCAGGCATCCGGCAGAAATAGAAGCAGTGCGTATTTCACGGAGAGCTGGAGCAGCAGCGGAGCAGAGAGACGGTGCAGCGGACGTGGTGGAAACTCACCCACTGACTGCTCTTAATTGTATTACTGTTTTGCCGTGCTGGAGCGGAGAAGGACCGGAGATGCAGCCGGTGGAATTCGGCCTTTAGTCTGGGCTTACACTACACGACTTTTCACGCGATTTGACAGTCGCAGACAATCTTTCAATGTCGGACTGAAATCACAGGAGTCGTGCTGGAGTTTAATCTCAGTCGTTTGGTGTATGGTGGTCTTCTGACCCGATTTCAGCCAGTCTTCTTCCCGTCTTGACGTTCCGACATTATCAAACAGGTTTGATGTTATCGTTAGTCTTAAGGGGTTGGCTCAAGCGAAATGATGTGAACACTGTCACACTCTCCAGCACCAAACACAGCAGGAGGAGCGGCATTAGTCGCGACTGTGTCCAGCTGTGAGGCACTTTTTCCGGACACTTTCACGTAGCAGCCTCGGCTGGAGAACCAGGCTGTCACGCGCAACCTGAACACTCTTCCGTCAAATACAGGGTTAGGAGTGAGAGTTATTTGGGGACGATATCAGCATATACATTTGGTCAAATAACTACAGGATGTCCCCGCTCGGAATATTGAATTAACTTTTTTTTAATTAAATATAATCACAATCGCGTTTGCAGTTTTTAACATGATCATGCATGACACAAAGCCTTCGTGATAAGGGCATATAGTTGTTTATACACCCAGTCCATTTTACTGCTAAAAAAACTTTTTATTTCACATGAAATCACTTTTAATTTCAGTCTTCAGTCTTTTCAAAGTCTTTTAAAAGTCCTTTAGTGTAAACCCAGCATTAGTCTGAGTTACTCTGATATGAAGCAGAGTCAGTGGACTGTACATTGGGTCAGAGTGTCTGGTGGCCTCCTCTGATCATTCCTGTGATTTAGAATTAAAATCCTGATTTATTTGTAGAAAAACTAATGAACCTGTTCAATTGGAAACACAGCTGCTAAACAGTCTGTTTAAATAGTGATAAACATTTACAAAGCAAGTTATATTGTTCTCTGAAGTGACTTTCTTTCTGTGTCTCTCAGATCTGAGCAGAGGGAACTCATGGCGATACCAAAGGTGGCTCTCTTGGAAATTTTGGAGGATTTAGGAGTTGATGAATTGAAAAAATTCCAGTGGTATCTGCAACAACAAGAGATGTTTTGTGACTTCCCAAACCTAAAAGCCATCACCAAGAGTCGACTGGAAAATGCAGAACGAACACAAACTGTGGATGTTTTGGTCGAGTCCTACGTTACAGAAACTATTCAAGTGACCAAGATGGTTTTGAGCAAGATGAAGAAAAATGATCTTGTGAAGAAATTATCAAACTCCATTTCAGAAGGTAAGTAATTTAAGATGGAAAAGGGATATCCCTGACACAACACTGACATAGATATTTTACAGTACAGAGTACAGATACACAAAGGATATCGGCGTCACATTGCAAAAGACTGGAGAGGTCAACATGGAAGTTTAATTTACGCATCCACTTATTAATCACATTTCATATTTGTTCTTTTAGGACCTAAAGATGAAGTTTGCCGCCTTGAACTCAAGTCTAACCTGAAGAAGAAATTCAGAGAGTGTTTGAGGGGATCGCCAAAGCAGGAAACCAAACCCTTCTGAATCAGATCTACACAGAGCTCTACATCACAGAGGGAGGGACTGAGAGGTCAATGATGAACATGAGGTCAGACAGATTGAAACAGCATCCAGGAACCCACACAGACCAGAAACAACCATCAGACAAGAAGACATCTTTAAAGTCTCACCTGGAAGAGATGAACCAAGCAGAACAGTGATGACAAAGGGAGTGGCTGGCATTGGGAAAACAGTCTTAACACAGAAGTTCACTCTGGACTGGGCTGAAGACAAAACCAACCAGGACATACAGTTCATATTTCCATTCACTTTCAGAGAGCTGAATGTGCTGAAAGATAAAAAGTTCAGCTTGGTGGAACTTGTTCATCACTTCTTCACTGAAACCAAAGCAGCAGGAATCTGCAGCTTTGAAGAGTTCCAGGTTGTGTTCATCTTTGACGGTCTGGATGAGTGTCGACTTCATCTGGACTTCAACAACAATGAGATCCTGACTGATGTTACAGAGTCCACCTCAGTGGATGTGCTGCTGACAAACCTCATCAGGGGGAAACTGCTTCCCTCTGCTCGCCTCTGGATAACCACACGACCTGCAGCCGCCAATCAGATCCCTCCTGAGTTTGTTGGCATGGTGACAGAGGTCAGAGGGTTCACTGACCCACAGAAGGAGGAATACTTCAAGAAGAAATTCAGAGATGAGGACAGGCCAGCAGAATCATCCCCCACATCAAGACATCACGAAGCCTCCACATCATGTGCCACATCCCAATCTTCTGCTGGATCACTGCTACAGTTCTGGAAAAAGTGTTGAACACCGGAGAGGGAGGAGAGCTGCCCAAGACCCTAACTGCGATGTACATCCACCTCCTGGTGGTTCAGGCCAAACGGAAGAACGTAAAGTATGATGAAGGAGCTGAGACAGATCCACACTGGAGTCCAGAGAGCAGGAAGATGATCGAGTCTCTGGGAAAACTGGCTTTTGAGCAGCTGCAGAAAGGAAACCTGATCTTCTATGAATCAGACCTGACAGAGTGTGGCATCGATATCACAGAAGCCTCATTGGTCTCAGGAGTGTTCACACAGATCTTTAGAGAGGAGAGTGGACTGTACCAGGACAAGGTGTTCTGCTTCGTCCATCTGAGCGTTCAGGAGTTTCTGGCTGCTCTTCATGTCCATCTGACGTTCATCAACTCTGGAGTGAATCTGATGTCAAAGGAAAAAACAACATCCCAGGAATCTACAGAGACACACTTCAACCAAGAAGGAAAAACATCCTGGCATTCTAAACTCTTCAGAAAGAAAACGAAACAGTCGCAACTCCATGAGGACAAGGCTCTGTCTAAAGAATTAACTGAAACTGACGAAGAATCTGCAGAGCCAGACTTCTACCAGAGTGCTGTGGACAAGGCCTTACAGAGTCCAAATGGACACCTGGACTTGTTCCTCCGCTTCCTCCTGGGTCTCTCACTGCCGACCAATCAGAAGCTCCTCAGAGGTCTGCTGACACAGACAGGAAGTAGCTCAGACACCAACAAGAAAACAGCTGAGTACATCAAGAAGAAGATCAGTGAGAAATTCTCTACAGAGAGAAGCATCAATCTGTTCCACTGTCTGAATGAACTGAACGATAGTTCTCTAGTGGAAGAGATCCAACAGACCCTGAGTTCAGGACGTCTCTCCACAGATGAACTGTCTCCTGCTCAGTGGTCCGCTCTGGTCTTCATCTTACTCTCATCAGGAAAAGATCTGGACGTGTTTGACCTGAAGAAATACTCTGCTTCAGAGGTAGGCTCTTCTGAAGCTGCTGCCAGTGGTCAAAGCCTCCACCAAAGCTCTGTAGGTGGAGGAATGAAACAATTCAATGATGATTCATTTCATAAATTATCTTTTTTTATTTGTATTTGTGTTCAATTCTCCTCCAGGCTGAGTGGCTGTAACCTGTCAGAGAGAAGCTGTGAAGCTCTGTCCTCACTTCTCAGCTCCTCCTCTAGTCTGAGAGAGCTGGACCTGAGTAACAACGACCTGAAGGATTCAGGAGTGAAGCATCTGTCTGCTGCACTGAAGAGTCCACACTGTAAACTGAAAACCCTCAGGTCAGAATAAATGTTTGTTTAACAAATTATATTTTAAATCCTGCTCATCCAGCTTTAGGCTCTTGTAGGTAATGCAGGTCAACATCTGTAGGATGTATTCCCCGATGACATGATTTCTAAAATACTGAATTCATGATATTTTTCTAATTCCAGTCTGTCAGGCTGTCTGGTCACAACAAAAGGTTGTAAGTCTCTGGCCTCAGCTCTGAAGTCCAACCCCTCCCATCTGAGAGAGCTGGACCTGAGCTACAACCATCCAGGAGACTCAGGAGTGAAGCTGCTGGAGGATCCCCTCTTGAGACTGGAGACTCTCAGGTATGAACAGACAACAGGAGCTCACACACTGCTGCTGTCCTTCCAATCTGGTCCATCTTCATGAAAGACATAAATATGAGTTTGAGCCTGTTTCTCTGTCACACTGACAAACTGAGGAACACTGCTTCATGTTGAACAGCAGTTAGGACTCATGTTGATAGAAAATAATTCTGACTGTGTTTCTTCCTCCAGGATGGACCACGGTGGAGAGCAGTGGCTGAAACCTGGTCTGAGGAAGTGTAAGTGTGGATTCAGTTTGACTGATGGAGACTAAATGTGTCATCATTTAACTTTATAGATATGAATAACATCAAAAGACAAACACAGGATAAAGCCTTCAGGTGTCTGATGATAAACTGCTGCTGTGTCTTTTTCTCTCCATCAGATTCCTGTGAACTCACAGTGGACACAAACTCAATACACAGAAAACTCAAACTGTCTGACAACAACAGGAATGTGACACATGTGTCGGGGGAGCAGCCATATCCTGATCATCCAGAGAGATTTAACCGTTGGTGTCCTCAGCTGCTGTGTAGTAATGGTCTGACTGGTCGCCGTTACTGGGAGGTCGAGTGGAGAGGAAGGGTTAATATAGCGGTGACTAACAGAGGAATCAGGAGGAAAGGAGTCAGTAAAGACTGTGTGTTTGGCCAGAATGATCAGTCCTGGAGTCTGATCTGCTCTGATGTTCGTAGTCGTTACTTTGTCTGTCACAATAACAAAGCACCATCCATCCCCTCCTCCTCTGGCTCTCACAGAGTAGCAGTGTATGTGGACTGTCCTGCTGGCTCTCTGTCCTTCTACAGTGTCTCCTCTGACTCACTGATCCACATCCACACCTTCAACACCACATTCACTGAACCTCTGTGCCCTGGGTTTGGGTTCGGGCCCAGACATGGTGCCTCAGTGTCTCTGTGTGATGTGTAGGAGGGAGAGAGGGGGGGGGAGAGAGAGGGAGGGAGGGAGAGAGAGAGGGAGGGAGAGAGGGAGGGAGACACCTTTAAATGTTGGTGCTGGACGAGGCTTCACTTAGTTCATATCTGACTCACTGATTGGGACTTTGGAATTCCCAATTCAAGAATTCCCAATTGTCCCCCCCGTTCAGACTTGCTTCAAATTTGGTTGAAAAGTTGATTCTCAGCAGGAGCCAACAGATAGTGGTTTTGAACTGTCTGAGGGAAAACAGCACGAAACCCATTGATTCATGATGCGTCTTTCTGTTTTGAAAACTTGTGGTTTGGGTTTCAATGATCAGATTGTTTTTGAATATTTTCATTCGGCCAAATCTGCAGAAAGCATTCCATTTCGACATCAAACCAACGAGAACCCCTTACTGATACTTTGTTTAATGTCTGTCTACATGTCAGATATAAAGTGAGGTCAGGACTCTGTCTATGCTGGTGCTCCTACATGAGCATCCGTACCGTGGGCGGCAGGGGCGAAGTGGGTATGAAGATTGCCTCTGGAGTGCAGGGTCGGAGGTTCGATTCCCCGACTACCCGCCACATGTCGAAGTGTCCCTGGGCAAGACACTGAACCCCAAATTGCTCCCGATGGTTCAGAGAGCGCCTTGCATGGCAGCTACTGCCATCGGTGTATGAGTGTGTGTATGAATGGGTGAACGTGGTAAGATATGTAAAGCGCTTTGGGGCCGAGAAAATCGGCTAGAAAAGCGCTATATAAGTCGAGTCCATTTACCATTTACCGTGCTGAAGCTCACCTTTTCCAAGAGGACCAGGGCAATTGTGTGTGAGCTTTGTCATTTATGTGAATTAATACTGCCACTGCAACACATCTAAATACTTCTTCATGCACTGAAGAAAAGTAGCCTAAGACATTGTACTATAAGTGCAGTACTTATTACAATTAGCTACTACAATTTTCAACTTTTATTTTTATTTCACACATCAGAAATATCTGGCTTTAAAGTTGAATTGATTCTACTTTCATTGCTATCTCAGGGCTCTAGACTGCGACCAAATGCTCGCATTTTGCGACCATTTTTGGAGACAGTGCGAGTAGTTTTTAAAACTAGGGGCACGCGAGCGACCGGAAAATTCGCCGACATATGTATCATTATTATTATTAGTGCTTTGAGAGAGAGACGGAGAGAGAGAGAGAGAAAGAGAGTCCGCGAGTGATAAGTGAAACGATCAACAGCGATCACGTGACCTACTCTCATCTCAGTGTCCCGCTGTCGTGTTGCCAACTGGCAACTGTGCAAGAGACACATCTTGCGATTTTTTTTAACCGCGCGCAGGAGAGCAGAGTAGCAACGGAGCTGTCTACTCCTCACCGCTGACTGCACTCACTGGCCTCGTTCGACTTGGAGCCGTCTTGCTCAGACCTGCGCAACTATTGCTGGGCTTACACTACACGACTTTTCACGCGATTTGACAGTCGCAGACAATCTTCCGATGTCGGACTGAAATCACAGAAGTCGTGCTGGAGTTGTGGCGCGCGCACGTTATCTCAGTCGTTTGGTGTATGGTGGTCTTCTGACCCGATTTCAGCCAGTCTTCTTCCCGTCTTGATTATCAAACATGTTTGATATTATCGCTAGTCTTAGGGGGTTGGCTCAAGCGAAATGACGTAAACACTGTCACACTCTCGCATGCACCAAGCACGACACAGGAGGAGCGGCATTAGTCGCGACCTGTGTCCGCCTGGTGAGGCACTTATTTCGGATACTTTTTCATAGAAGCCTCGGTGGAGAACCAGGCTGACAGCCGCGCAACCTGAACACTCTACCGTACAATACAGGGTTAGGAGTTAAAGTTATTGGGGTATGAGATCAGCAAATAAAGCTGGTCAAATAACTAAAGGGAGTCCCCCGCTCGGAATATTGAATAAACTTGTTTTTAATTAAATAATCACAATCGCGTTTGCGGAAATGATATTAATCTCAAAAGGAATCTAGTTGCAGTCTTGCAATATGAGACCCCTGTCTTTTCAAAATCACACTCTGTGACTGAAAACTAATGACTAGTTGTCTTCGGGTGTGAGTTGATTGTCTTTAGATGTAAGAGGGTGTCAGTCTTCAGTCTTTTAAAAGTCTTTTAAAAGTCCTCTAGTGTAAGCCCAGCATATGACGCGCGTCTTGCTGAGCGCACAACAAAAATGCTGCACAAATGCTGTGCGCTCAGCAAGACGTCATAATTGCGCAGGTCTGAGCAAGACAGCGACATCTCAAACGAGGCTACTTACACTGATAGAAGCCCCCGGCCACCTGCAGCAGCCAGCACCGTGCCAGGTGACGTTTGTGAACAATTGTTTTATATGTCCACATTCAATAGGCCAGTGCATATCAATAAAATAGCTAACCTTGTAGTTATATGGCAACAAAAAAAGTGTGTGAAGTGAGTTTGTAAATATGTAAATAGGCCTAGTTCATTTGTACACTACCTGTTCAGCATTTTCTATTAATTTTGTCTCTTTCAGAAAAGCATAGGCCATAATGCAAATTAGTTGATAATGTAATCTAGCTCCTACTAGTTACCTTTGGGCCAATAACTATTTTCCTTACAGGAGTCAGCAGAGATAGAGTAGGAAAAATCAGAGGGCTTGGATGTAGAAGTGGTTGTGGTGAAAATGGGCAAAAAAAAATCCTTTTCCTAAAGGAATGTCTGAAGAATTTCACATGGTGACGCAAAATCAAAAACACAATGAAATGTATAATCTGTTGTCAGTGTGGTCCAAAACATGCTGGCAATACAATATCAATAGGCCTAATATAGTTAAAATTGGGAAACATTTTAATAGATGTGTTGCAGGTCTATTTAATGTTTGCCCCTAAATTTTCTGCTTGCGCCCCTAAAAATTCTGAGTTAGGGGCGGCAGTGCTCCTAGTAAAAAAAGTTAGTCTTGAGCCCTATCTATCTAGTGTACTGTATAGCCGGACTGATCTGCTGTTAACTGTCTGTCTTCATCACCCAGGTTCATAGACTGTCATTTAAGGCTTGAGATCAACTCAAATCCAATGTATCAAATCTAAAAAAAATAATATGAACTACAATAAAGTGTAAATGAATAATTGTTCTGCCTGTCTGTGTCCTGTCTCTAATGTATTGGTAAACCGGTGGGATCTCTTATGAGTACTTTGTAAAGGAACTGTTCATGCATTCACCTGTGTTTCAACAGGTATCTTTATAAAAAAAAAATCTACTTTTTGACGTGCGCTACGTCTAAAAACCGGTAAACCGTAATACATCGAAAATACAAATATAACGCTTTACTGTTAAAATGCCAAAATGAGATGAAAGACACTGTTATTTCCAAACGTATATTTGCGGCATTCATTTCGCGAGCAATAGGCTTAAAGGAATACTTCACCCATATAGAACCGGCGTTCTATCATTATAAAATCACTATTATAATGTAATGAATGAGGTTTTTCTTCCCTCAGTCTTCCATTGGCCAAGCTGTCTTGTTAATCCTAACCCTACATTATACCATGTGTGAGTCATCCATGGGAAAATGTAGGGTTAGACAGTGAGACCATGAAACACTCTTTCTGCCTTTTCTCAGGCTAGGATGATCCGATTTTTAAAATGTTTGCACTTTTATACTACATAGGATCTCAGAGTTCAATACACCTTCATATGTCCACGGGTGAAGTGGGTCTTTAATGAACTGGCCTAGAATGATTGACTATAGTAATAGGATCGTTCGTAATAGATGATTTTACGAGCCATACCTGCAGAACTGTAAACAATAACACTGATAGGACGCAGCGATCATTTAGGTAAACCCCTCAAGAAATACAGAATAAACAATATTCACCTGCTCAGGTATCAGGGCATCACCTGCTGCCGACGTCTTCTTGGAGAAGGAAATGTCATCGAGAAAATAACGGAAAATAGTGACCCTGCGTGTTACAGCCATTCTTAAGTTAAATGAATGTATTAATTGTTGACTGTTTATTTGGGTAATTGACGATGCCGATGGAGCGAGATTTTATAAACAGTCTAACGAACGGGCCAGATTCCGGTAAAGCTAAACTTAGTATGCCAACGCTAGCTTAAAGCATTGTAGCCTACATTACACGGTCAAAACCCCCAAATTATCGGACTTAAATCACGGCAAGGCTTACACAGGATGAGTCGGATGTTAGTGGGAGTAGGGAACATAACTTTAGGGACATAAATAAATACAATTCATTACTTTTATGGTGTTTGAAAATTAACACAATTTACCTCAACGGTCAAATCAACAACGGTCGAAGAAATCGCCAACGGCTCTGACCGGAAAGTTCAGGAGAGCGTCTACGTCACGCGCGTCCCCATACACACAGATAAACAAGAAACGCACACACACACCACACACACACAGGCAGGCACACACACACACACACACACACACACGCACGCACAGGCACACGCACACGCACAGGCACAGGCACAGGCACACACACACACACACACACACACACACACACACACACACACACACACACACACACACACACACACACACACACACACACAGGCAGGCACACACACACACACACACACACACACGCACGCACAGGCACACGCACACGCACAGGCACACAGGCACAGCACACACACACACACACACACACACACACACACATGCACAGGAGATGAAAACCAAAAATAAAATAAATTGAAAGATGTTTTGGGGAGATTTCATACAAACTCTTATGAAACCGCTACATTTAGGCTATACTTTAATACATCAAGTAGCCTATATTTAAAACCAATTACCGGTACTTATGCTACTCTATTAGACATATAATGTGGTAGCCTACTTTCACTTTTACCAAAATAAAATGTTGTCTGTTTATTTTGACTTTATTATTTAAAGGTGCAGTGTGTAATATGACATCATCAAGAAAGTTCTACAAAGTTCTAGAATGCAACGCTCCCTGGGTAACCCCACCCCTTTAGAATAATAACAGAAGCTACAGTGGCCTTCAAGGACAAGAACAATTCTACATTTTAAACAATGCACCTGATGACATTCCAACTATGACACTTTCAAGATGGCGGCACTAGGCCTTGGTCCAAAATATGCAGAAATATGGACATATATGAGACCCTTTCTAAGGGGGAAAAAAAAATTACGTTTTTTTTTCAGCTATTATGCACTAAATTAAATGTACTTATGGATATTATAATTACTTTCTACAAAATCTGCTAGGAAATAAAACCCAACATTCTACACACTGCAGGTTTAAAATTAATGTTTCAGTTCTTCCTCCTACATGGCTCTCTGTAGGGTGAATTCGGATAATCTGGGACGTTTTTTCGCAATTTTGACTTCAGCGACCTATTGCGATATATATCTAAGACATATTCTCAACATATTATACATTTCTGAAATCTGTAAAATGTTTTCTACAACACCAGAAGAAAAAAAAAATAGATGTGATACCAAGAAGAGATATGCCACAACTATTAGAGTTCTTTGTGACAAATTAAATATTCGGCCTAAATTTGATAATCTGGGACAGGTGACGTTGTAATCTGGGACAGTTGTATTAGCCTTTTTAAAAAAAAAAGCCTAAATCACCTTATTTTCTGCAGTTTAGCCTCAATCTCAACAAGTCCTATACAACTGAACACCTACACTACTATAAAGAAGAAGAAAATGCATGTCAAATCAAACCAGTAGTTCTGCAGACAGCCAATAGGTGGCGCCATGAATCCATCAAATGCAACAGTCCCAGTACCATAGACCTAAAAACAACAGAACGGAGGAAGGGTTTGGAGGAAAAAATACATATAGAAAATAAAAAAAATTAGTTGCCTAAACAAACTAACAACGAAATGACAAACTACAAACATTTTCGGGTCATTAAAGGTGCAGTGTGTAATATGACATCAAAGTTCTAGAATGCAACGCTCCCTGGGTAACCCCACCCCTTTAGAATAATAACAGAAGCTACAGTGGCCTTCAAGGACAAGAACAATTCAAAATTCTACACACTGCACCTTTAATATAGCCTATAGGCCTATCCAAAACTCCCAATAAAGCTATCTCCAATTAAAGCATGTCCGTTAAAGATGGAGACAGTGATTATGGAAAAAACGTAATGTCAAAATTGTGAGGGAATTTTGGGTCTTTAGTTGTAATATTAATGGGAAAGATTAATAGGTCATATATGCCTGTCTTGTGTGTCTGTCTCTCAGACTCTAGGTCAGCCTTGGAGCCTGTTAGGAGACACTTAGGTCAGTTGTATAGATAAAGTCTCATCTCCTTCTACTCCAGAATGTTATGGTTCACTGTGTTCAGCTCTGAACCAAAACATTGGTACGCTTGGTGCCCGAGCCGGGGAGGGGTTAGAGATAGCGCGAGGTTAATACACA
>CM047522.1:28033197-28038197 GCA_026122265.1 Ammodytes dubius | reverse complement strand
CCTCATCAAGTATTTCCACGCGCAGTGCAAGTACGTCACGTTTCTATCCCACAAATATTAATTCATAATAAAAACAAATTAAACGGGGGAGGTTTTTAGTTTTTTAAATGTAGAACTAATTAACTTTTTATTCTGTTTTTTCTTTGTTCAGTTTCTTCCAGGACGGACTGAAGGCCGTGGAGAGTCTGAAACCTTCTGTGGAGAAAATGGCTTCAGACCTGACAGCGGTGAGGAGACGTTACAATAATATATTACATGGCACTTTGAGAATCCTATGTAAATCACAGCATTCTACAGGTCTGTTATTTCCAGCTAGCAGACCGCTGTCAAGGGTGTAATATATTAATACATAAATTAATACACAGCCTAGGCTCTGTAAAAGGGGACAGGGACAGACAGACAGACAGACAGACAGACAGACTTATTTTCAAACTGATTTTTCTAAAAGCTTATTTAAGACAAATATTGATTTATACTATTGTAGACCAGGTTTACAGGGGTATTAAAGGTACAGTGTGTAGTATTTAAATCCTGTGTTTCGTCCCTTCTTGTGCATGTGTCCCAGATCAAGCAGACTCAGGATGGAGAGAGGAAACAGCTGAACCAGCTACGGGAGGTCCTGAAAGCCTCACTGCAGGCTGAGCAGAAAGACGTACGCTGGGTCTATCTATCTATCTATCTATCTATCTATCTATCTATCTATCTATCTATCTATCTATCTATCTATCTATCTATCTATCTATCTATCTATCTATCTATCTATCTATCTATCTATCTATCTATCTATCTGTCTGTCTATCTATCTATCTATCTATCTATCTATCTATCTATCTATCTATCTATCTATCTATCTATCTATCTATCTATCTATCTATCTATCCATCCATCCATCCATCCATGGGTTTATTTATTTTTGCTCCATAAACGATTTTTATTTAATTTTTTTGAATTTTTAAACAAACAAATAATAACAATCCCACCCACCCCACACCCCTTGGAAAAACATTTAAAAAAAGATAGTTATAACAAATACATACATTATTAACAATTGGGGAGTGAACTTAACTTATAAGCTGGGTTTATTTATTTTTGGGTTTTTATCATCTTTATTGGATAGTTTCCATGGATACGCTCACTCAGGAACAACAGCTGGCGTCATAAGAAACACTACTGCATCGAAATAATGAATTTAAAAAAAAAATAAAAAAAATGTGAAAATTAAAACCTTCAGGGGTGCCCTTAGCTCAGTTGGTAGGGCGTCCCCCCCCCCATGGGCCTCGGCCAGCAGCGGACCCGGGTTTGATTCCAGCCCGTGGTCGTTCTCTGCATGTCACTCCCCTCTCTGCCCCATTTCAACTCTGTCTCTACACTATCAATAAAGCATAAAAATGCCCAAAAAAAATATCTTAAAAAAAAATTAAAAAATAATTAAAACCTTCTTCAAAACTTCATGATTTTGATACACACACACACACACACTCACACACACACACACACACACACACACACACACTCACACACACACACACACACTCACACACACACACTCCCCTGTCCTTATAGTATAACTTTTATCTCTCCCTACAGGTGCATGCTCAGGAGGCTGCAGCTAAACAGAATGCAGGTTACAGCCTTCACCAGCTGCAAGGCAACAAGGCCCATGGGACAGAGAGATCTGGCATGCTCTACAAGAGGAGCGAGGGGTGAGTGAGAGAGAGAGGGAGAGAGGGAGGGAGGAAGGAGGGAGGGAGGGAGGGAGGGAGGGAGAGAGGGAGGGAGAGAGGGAGGGAGGGAGGGAGGGAGAGAGGGAGGGAGAGAGGGAGGGAGAGAGGGAGGGAGGGAGGGAGGGAGGGAGGGAGAGGAGGGAGAGAGAGGGAGTGAGAGAGGGAGGGAGGGAGGGAGGGAGGGAGGGAGGGAGGAAGGAGGGAGAGAGAGCTTTGCCTGCAGTCTGTGTATAAAAATGTTTGTGTTCGTCATCAGACTGAGGAAGGTTTGGCAGAAGAGGAAATGTTCTGTGAAGAACGGCTTCCTGATAATCTGCCACGGAACGGTGAGACAGAATACTGAAGACTATCACACACACACACACCACACACACAGACAGACACGCACACATGCAACTACTGACTTTTGTCCTGATACTGACCACTACACCGTGTTTTATGTACAGTTTCAGCAGTTCATCTAGTAGAGGCTGTTTGACGGAGTCTGAAAAGGAGGAGTTAAAACAATTAAATTAAATTAAATTCTAGAAAAAGAAAAAGAAACTTCCTCTTGAAAAAAATCTTAATTTTTTTTTAGGAAAAAGTCGGAATTTTTTCACAAAATGCAGAGTGGAAAAAAGGTTTTCAGTGTTGATTTATTTTTTTTTTAAAATGTTTACTTGAAGAGTATAAAGGTGCAAACACACTACACATGTTACACGCGTACAGACGCGTATAAAATCGTCTATTTTTTCCATAGGGAACCATTGGTTTACGCGCGTACATGGCGCGTAGATGCGTCACTCGCGCTAAAGCAACATTTTAGCCACGTTAGCCGCGTATATACGCAGCTACGCGCGGAGTTCAAAAAATGTAACTTTTGTTGCTCCTACGCGAGACGATTAGCCGCGTTGGCCAATCAGCGTTGAGCTTGACCCGACGTCACAGGCAGAGAGACGGACAGTGTACTGTACACAGGCTGATGAGACACCGAGGAGGAAAATGTATTGCAGGCAGCCGAGCCGGTGCTGTATGACAGCAGCTCGGGAATAGAAGACGTGGGGAGAGTAAACCAGGAGAATGGACTTCCTGGTTAATTCAGTAAACATGTGCGGCTGTGCTTAAGCCGATAAAACAAGTTAGCGCTGTATAGCATTAGTTAACTCACCCTGTTGTGTGCGGGCGGCTAGCGCCTCATATTATGAACCCAAACATGAGGGCTATGTCCGGGGGACACTCACAACGAGTACAGCGAAGCACCGGTGTTGATACGCCAGCCACGATCCCCTGTCACAGCCAGGTAGGCTAATGTTGGCTACTTGGCTTTATGTTGTGCCGCCGTGCACCGATGCTGCTGTAACTGTGTTTGTTATGTAGCTGCCGTGAATATGCAATGTTGTTTTAATGCTAGGCTATTTGTGCTGTTCAGTTTGTCTTTTGGCACAGTTGTTGGCCGTGTTGTTGTTGTTTTTGTGCGGACATGCACGCTATTGGGTCGGGTCGAATCTGATCACAGCCATGGTTGATTAGGGAAATACAATATCGGTAGGTAGACTAGGCACGTTACGCGCGTAGAACCATTTTTGACACTACGTGATCAAGCAACATTTTAGCTGCGTTACGCACGTAAATCTTACGCGGGTAACGCGTGTAGTGTGTTCGCACCTTAACAACCCATGGATGGAGAGACAGACAGACAGACAGACAGACAGACAGACAGACAGACACACACACACACACAGTAACTATTGCCCTACTTTTTGTCTTTCAGGCGAACAAAGATCCGGCCAAACTCAACCTGCTCACCTGCCAGGTGAAGACTAACCCAGAGGAGAAGAAGAGCTTCGACCTGTTCTCACGTAAAACACACACACACACACACACACACACACACAAGCACACAGACAGACGCACACACACACACACACACAACCACACAGAGGAGAGACACCACACACACACACACACACACACACACACACACAGAGGGAGAGACACACACACACACACAGAGGGAGAGACACACACACACACACACACACACACACAGAGCGAGAGACACACACACACACACACACACACACACAGAGGGAGACACACACACACACCACACACACACACACACATACGGAGAGACACACACACACACGGAGAGACACACACACAGAGACACACGCAGAGGGAGAGACACACACACACACACACCACACACACACAACACACACACACACCACAGAGGGAGAGACACACACACACACACACACACACACACACACACACCACTCCCCTATCCATATATAACCTATTGCTTACTAACCTTGCCTTCCTGTGTTCCTCAGATAACAGAACATATCACTTCCAGGCCGAGGACGAAGCTGAGTGTCAGGTGTAAGTAAACGTGTGTGTGTGTGTGTTGTGTGTGTGTGTGTGTGTGTGTGTGTGTGCGTGTGTGTGCGTCGGTGTGTGTGTGTGTGTGTGTTGAGATTACAGCTCTTAAATGTCTTATTTTTAAATGGCTGGGCAAAAGAAAAAGAAAATCGGCTGAACACATTTTTATTTATTTCCAAACAACCTATACAATATATCTGTTTTAAACAAGTGTTTCTCTGTGTGTGTGTGTGTGTTGGTGTGTGTGTCTGTCTGTCTGTCTGTCTGTCTGTCTGTCTGTCTGTCTGTCTGTCTGTCTGTCTGTCTTGTCGTGTCTGTCTGTCTGGTTGCTGTCTGTCTGTCTGTCTGTCTGTCTATCTGTATCTGTAAAGCTGGGTGAATCGTGCTGCAGAATAACAAAGAAGAGCCCTGACAGAAAGCTTTGCAAGGTGCAGTATCTAACATCTGAATATTTACATTCACTCACTCTCCCACGTCATCATCATCTCACTGTCACTCACTCTTCTCTCTCACTCCTTCACTGTCGTCAACTCATCCTCACTCATATCACAACAAGCCCTCACAGACAGCTCACTCAGTACACCACTCTAAATTACATCACTCACTCACTCACTCACTCACTCACTCATCACTCACTCACTCACTCACTCACACTCACTCACTCACTCACCACTCTCTCACTCCTCACCTCACTCACTCACTCACTCACTCACTCACTCACTCACATCACTCACTCACTCACTCTCACTCTCTCACTACTCACTCACTCACTCACTCACTCACTCACTCACTCACTCACTCACTCACTCACTCACTCACTCCCCTCACTCACTCACTCACCACTCACTCACTCTCTCTCTCCTCACTCACTCTCACACTCACTCACTCACTCACTCACTCCACTCACTC
>CM047522.1:27999637-28017137 GCA_026122265.1 Ammodytes dubius | reverse complement strand
CTCACTCACTCACTCACTCACTCACTCACACAGAGTGAGGCAACAAGATAAAAAATATAAAATAATGTTGAACTATTTCTTTAAGATGTGGAAATCTGCAGTGAGTGATCAAAATAAAAAAGTTGACATAGTTTGTGAATATGTTGTTCTGTGTCTAAAGGTTCTCAGGCCAAATCACCCACGTCTCCCCCGACCCCCAAACCCCGGGTTGCCTTCTCTGTGAGTCCATTAACTTCTATTAGAACATTATTATATATCCTCACACTTCCATTAACTTCTATTAGAACATTATTATATATCCATGAGGTTGTTGCTCCGTGTTCCTAGGTGGCACAGTGCTAGCCAGTTATCTGTGTCCTCTAATGTACCTACATGTCAGGCACTGTTACGAAAGTTAATGTTCAATTTCATGTGTCGATTGGATTTTTCAGAAAATAGCATCATTATAGCCTTAACCAACCCTATGATGGGCTATAGGTTCACATCTAGGCTTCGAAAGCATTGGCATGATAGCTTGCACCTATTTTAGTACAGTGTTTTATTGAGTAATGTATTTTAATGTGTTTTATGTGTGTGTGTATGTTGGATGTGAGTGGACCATCTGAGTCCTTAATAAACATTATTATATATCCTCACACTGCTGCAGCACACACAGATATACTCTTCTAGTAAAATGACAGTTTAGCCACTTGTTTAGTTCAAAGCCCTTTAACGTCTCTGTGTGTGTATATCCCTGTATGTGTGTGTGTGTGTGTGTGTGTCTCTCGCCTGCCTTCCCTCCCTCCCTGTCTGCCTGTCTCCCTGTCTCCCTGTCTCCCTGTCTCCCTCTCTCTCCCTCCCTCCCTCCCTCCCTCTCTCCCTCCCTCTCTCTCCCTCCCTCCCTCCCTCCCCTCCCTCCCTCCCTCCCTCCCTCCCTCCCTCCTCTCTCTCCCTCCCTCCCTCCCTGTCTCCCTCCCTCTCTCCCTCCCTCTCTCCCTCCCTCCCTCCCTGTCTCCCTGCCTGTCTGTCTCTCTCCCTCCTTACCTGTCTCCCTCCTTGCCTCCCTCCCTCTCTCCCTACCTCTCTCCCTACCTGTCTCCCTCCCTCCCTCCCTATCTCCCTCCCTCCCTCCCTCCCTGCCTCCCTCCCTCCCTCCCTGCCTCCCTCCCTGTCTCTCTCCCTCCCTCCCTCTCTCTCTCTCCTCTCTCCCTCCCTCCCTGTCTCCCTCCCTCTCTCCCTCCCTTCCTCCCTGCCTGTCTCTCTCCCTGCCTGCCTCTCTCTCTCCCTCCCTCCCTCCCTCCCTCCCTCCCTCCCTGCCTGCCTGTCTCTCTCTCTACCTGTCTGTCTGTAGAAGCCTCAGCCACAGAGAGTGAAGGCCATCTATAACTGTGCTGCCGATAATCCGGATGAGTTGACCTTCAACGAGGGAGAGGTCATTATAGTGGAGGGGGAGGAGGACAACGAGTGGTGGGTGAGTGACAGCTGTGTGTGTGTGGGAGGGGTGAGTGAGTGAGTGAGTTGTGTGTGTGGGGGGGGGAGTGTGTGTTTGTCTGAGTGAGTGAGTGAGTGTGTGTGTGTGTGAGTGAGTGAGTGAGTGAGTGTGTGTGTGTGTGGGGGGGGGGAGGAGGGGTGAGTGAGTGAGTGAGTGTGTGGATTTATAGTGTTACACAAAAAAAAAACATTTTTAATGAAAAAAACCAATACCAATATCTAGGAGAAATTTTCAAATTCACAATTTCAAATGTCACAGACAATTTTCTTGTCAAGTGACCCACACACACACACACACACACACACACACACACACACACACACACACACACACAACACACACACACACACACACACACACACACAGTTTAAGCATGTATCTCTTGTGTGTTTCAGTACGGTCACATTGAAGACGAGCCCACGAGGAAAGGAGCGTTTCCCATAACGTTTGTTCACTTCATAACAGAGTGACGTCATCATCAAGGGACGACTAACACACACACACACACACACACACACACACACACACGCACACACACACACACACACGACACACACACACACACACCCACACACACACACGCACGCACACACGCACACACACACACACACACACCACGCACGCACGCACGCACGCACAGCACACACACACACACACACACACACTCCAGTCATCCTCCTCGGAACCAGAAACGGACTCCAACACAAACAGAACTTTTTATCTCAACTTTTCCTTTCAGCTGAGGAACCGACCATCTTTACAAACTCACTTCGTCTTTGTTTTTTTTGATATTTTTTGGGCATTTTTATGCTTTATTGATAGTGTAGAGACAGAGGTGAAATGGGGCAGAGAGGGGAGTGACATGCAGAGAACGACCGCGGGCTGGAATCGAACCCGGGTCCGCTGCTGGGCCCGGCCCGGGAGGGGGACGCCCTACCAACTGAGCTAAGGGCGCCCCCACTTTGTCTTTGTTTATGCTTCATTCAAAATAACAACATTTTATTTTATTTTTATTATTTACATTTAAGCAGAGTTTCTCAGGATCCCAGATGTGTTTTTAGATGCTTTTTTTTAGAGAATTTTTGGGGCATTTTCCATTCTTTATTGACAGTGTGTAGAGACAGAGATGAAATGTATGTCATGCTTATTTCTAATTTCCTTAGAATGGTATGACTGAAAATAATAGCGGGTTTGAAACCTTGCATCAATCGGTTTTTGGCAAATGCCTAGTCTGTCCTATTTTAGATCACTCATAATAACCATTGCTGTTTCTGAAATTGCGCACTCACGTAAGTGCACTTACATTGAGTGCACTTTATTATCCCAACAGTACACTTACTTATAGATGCAGTGCTCTCATTTCTACAGTGCACTGTCCAAACTGCCGTCGCGCACTTACTGGAAATGACTTTGCATTTTGAAGGTTCTTCTTCGGTGGTATTTTTTTTTTTAAACGGTTGGATACCGTCTAAAACAGTATAGTTGTACGGAAAAACAAAACAATGTGTAATTTAACTTTTGTAGAGCGCGTCCGACTCCACAGTTGCTTTAAGCTCCTCTATTTTGATTTTAATGTCCCGTCCTCTCTCCGCTACGTAGGCAAGATGGCGGCCGTTGAGTGTGGCACTCAAGTTTTAGACCGTTTTGAGTGCACGACCGAGGAAGTGCGCGATTTCAGACACAGCTCTTGTACAATCTGGACCAGTTTCTTCTTTCCTAGGCAAAGTTATAAGGGACAGACACACACACACACACACACACACACACACACACACATTTTATCATAGTGTATTTTAAGACTGCCAAAATATGTATCTATCCCTGTTTTTATAAACAGAAAAAAAAATGTTTTTAGAGATCCCAATTTATTTTTTATTTTTTTAATGATCCAGAAGGCATGAAAAAAAATCCTATGTAGCTATCTGTGTCCATCTGGTTCATGTTAATAAAGACGGTGAAAAGTGTGTGTAATGACGTGCATATTGTTTGGTGATAAAATTGGTTTATGGAATAGATAGTTAAGTCAAGTTAAGTTACTTTATTAGTCAATTGTTACATTAAAAATGGTCTTTTCTCATATCCCCTCTCAAGTGACCACACTCCAGAGGGGATTTGTTTGTATAAATGGTATACAAAACAACAATATGGTTGCGTTCCGAATCGCATACTTTCTACTATATAGTATGTAGAAAAAAGATTTAGGATGTCCCGATTCTTGTGGCCAGATTTAGGATGGTTAGAAGTACCAGGATGTCCTACTTCATGCGGCCAAGATTGTTAGTGTTGAAAAGTGCATCCTATTTGGGCGATTCTGACCCACAATCCAGTGCGCATGTGAAGTGACGTAACATCGACGAAGCCTCCATATGAAAACAAACGGGGATGCGACGGATATAAAAGCAAGAGGCAAGATCAAGGCGCAATGTTATGATGAAATAAGAGAGAAAAGTATGTCCCAATAGTATGCCTACTGCATCCTAACTAGATTATTTTTATCGTCGGATGTAGTATGTAGAATAGAAAAAAGAAAGAGGAGGAGATTCGGAACGCAACCTAAGACTGGACTGGAGAACATTTATTTTCTAGTGACTTTTTTGATTACAGTTATTTTTCATGCAAAAATGCCAAAAATGTCATCATGTGATCAATTTAATTTTTACCAATACAAGCAATCTATGAATAAAATAAATAATCCTACTGAGCTCCACAATGAAAATGAAATGTAATTGCAGTTTATTTACAGCTAGGCTACATACCATACACGCACGCACACGCACACACACACACACACACACACAGCCACAGAACGGAACCAAAAATTTCAGCCGTCTTTTCCGCACGGACATAATTCAGCATGAACAGGAAAGCGGAGTAAAGGAGCCGCGCGCTGTGTTTTGTAGCTGCTTCTGTTGGTGGCGGCGAAGAAATGAATAAATAATTTGTTTAATATTAGATTTAATCAAAGAAAACAACGCGGTTTATTACAGTTTATAACAATGGCGGCAAAACGTAAGTCTGACGTCACTGCCCCGGCGGAAGAAAGCGACCAACTGCTCATCAGACCGCTGTAAGTTTGTAAATACTGAATCTTTGTCACCAGATTCCGTTCAGAAAAATACGCATTTAAGAGGATGTATCGTGTTTTTAGAGGATTTAAAAGGTTTAAAATTGATTTTTTAATACGTATTGTGAACTAAAAGGCCACTAGTTTGAATTCGGCATAGAACAATAGTCTCTATATAGTTTTATTTTGTATATATTTACTTGTTTTTTTCGTATGGATGCTGCGTTTTTTAGACCAAAGTCAACAGTCTGCCGTTTGCAAATACGAAAGATCCACCAAACTCGCTGGTTAAAAATTTAAAGAATATTTTGTTTATTTGGGCTTCGCCGATATGAAATCAGTTTACTCTAAGCTAACTGTCTTAAAAGGTTACGTTACCAATGTTTATTTTTTATTTTTTTACCATTGTACATAAAAAATCCTTTGTGACCAGATTCCGCCCAGAAAAACACAAATTTAAGGTTGATTTATCGTGTGTGTATAAAGGAAAAATAAGGTTCAATATGTATTTTTTATATTTTAAATTAACTTAAAGGCAACAAACTTAAATTCGTCATGGACCAAATGTTAAACTGAGCATTGTAAGACTATTAACTAGCGTAGAGGAACCTATTGTCAATAAGGCATTGACCAAATTAACCATATTTTATTCTATTCAGAATAGAAACAAAAGAGTGCCTCTAAAGTGTTAAAAGGTTACATACATTTTTATTTTACTTGCTTCTTTTCATTCGCTTTTAAATGTTTTATAATGTGTTTTATGTATTCTAATCTTGCCCCTGTAAAGCACTTTGAGTGGCCTTGTGTCTGAATTGTGCTATATAAATAAACTTGCCTTGCCTAAACCAATGTTTTGTTTTACCTTTGTACATCCAAAAATATCCACTAAATGAGGATATTGAGGATTTTAAACAAACTAAAAGGATGCTACTTTTAATTCTGCATTGACCAAATGTCATTCATTATTTTTTACTGTTTTTTTCCAATGTCTGCTCTGCTGCGTTCAGGCGTAACTTATAAAAAGCCCCAATTAGTAAAAAAAAAGGCAAAACAAATGTTAAACTAAAATACAAAATTTAAGTATTTACAATAAGAAGTATGAGATTTTGTGTACAATTCAAATTTGTTTTTTTGAGTTTGGTCAGTTAATATATATGAGTTACAGCTTTAAAATTATGTGGGTTTTACGTCTCTTCTCTCTCTCTCTCTCTCTCTCCCTCCCTCTGCCTCTGTCTCTCTCCCTCTCTCTCTCTCTCTCTCTGTCTCTCTCTCTCTCTCTCCCTCTCTCTCTCTCTCTCTCCCTCCCTCTCTCTCTTTCTCTCTCTCTCCCTCTCTCTCTCTCTCTTTGTGTCTCTAGTGGAGCAGGACAAGAAGTGGGGCGATCATGTATCATCCTGGAGTTCAAGGGACGAAAGATTATGGTACGAACTACACACACACACACACACACACACTGACACACACACACACACACACACCAGCTGGTAATGTTTTAACTCAACAACACAACTCATTTAGGGTTTTTTCCTGCATTGGTTAAATATTATGTTTTGTGAAAAGTGAGTATGCAAATATTCTGATAAAAAATGTGTGTGTGTGTGTGTGTGTGTGTGTGTGTGTGTGTGTGTGTGTGTGTGTGTACGTCTCTCTCTCGGGTGTGTGTGTGTGTCTCTGTCTGTCTGTCTCTCTCTCTCTCTCTCCCTCCCCCTCTGTCTGTCTCTCTCTCTCTCTATCTCTCCGTGTGTCTGTCTGTCTGTCTGTCTCCCTCCCTCTCTCTCTCCCTCTCCCCCTCCCTCTCTGTCCGTCTGTCTCTCTGTCTGTCTCCCTGTCTCCCTGTCTCCCTCCCTGTCTCTCTCCCTCTCCCTGTCTGTCTGTCTGTCTGTCTCCCTGTCTGTCTGTGTGTCTGTAGTTGGACTGTGGGATCCACCCCGGCCTTGAGGGAATGGACGCGCTGCCGTACATCGACTTGATCGATCCGGCAGAAATAGATCTGCTGCTGATCAGCCAGTAAGATACTCACTCACTCACTCACTCACTCACTCACTCACTCACTCACTCACTCACTCACTCTCTCACTCACTCACTCACTCACTCACTCACTCACTCACTCACTCACTCACTCTACTCACTCCTCACTCACTCACTCACTCACTCACTCACTCACTCATCACTCACTCAACTCACTCACTCACTCACTCACTCACTCACTCACTCACTCACTACTCACTCACACACTCACTCACTCACTCACTCACTCACTACACATCACTCACTCACTCACTCACTCACTCACTCACTCACTCACTCACTCACTCTCACTCTTCACTTTCAAAAAAAAGTTTTGCAAGAAGCTAGTACTGCAATATAATGTCATAAAATTATTTTATATTTGGATATAAAAGTTAGTAATATTGTAGTAGTAGTAGTAGTATTATTGCTCATTTAGGAGGATATTACATCACTAAGTGTCATAGCGCATCCATTACTTCACCTCCGAGCGCGTAAATCTTCAACAAAATAGCAGATACTGTCAAAATCGGTTCCAGGGATTATATAGGGATTTTTTTTTTTTTTAATGTTGTTTTTGATGGTGTGTTTTTCTGGAACGAATATCCAAATATTCGCTCGGAAAAACCAACGAATATTCGAAGCCTGAAAAATGGCATTCGGGCCAGCCCTAAAGGGCAGGGTGTCATATTGTATGGAATGTAAAGACGACGGAGGCAAATGTCAATTTGTGATATTGGGCTGTACAAATAAAACTGATTTGATTTGATTTTGATTTGATATATCAGCCCACCCTAATCTAACTGCCTAGAACCGGCCCCGCTCAAGTGTAAAAAAACACACAGAGACACACAGACACACCTAATAGAATACTGTACATGGAAATAAGAATAAAAGAACCTTGTTAATACGCTGTGTGTGTGTGTGTCTCCTGCAGCTTCCACCTGGACCACTGTGGTGCTCTGCCCTGGTTCCTGCAGAAGACCAGCTTCAAGGGACGGACCTTCATGACCCACGCCACCAAGGCCATCTACCGCTGGCTGCTGTCGGACTACGTCAAAGTCAGGTACACAATCAATTTTATACCTTCTGCTGTATGTCCAGGTTTTCTTCTTAGCAGTAGAATCAACTGAAACATTTCTGAGCTCCAGTGCCTAAAGGCCCTTTCCCTCCGCCCTCTCTATGTTCAATCTTTTTAAAATGACAGACACTTTAACATTGAGTTAATACATGGTAGAGCCGTGTTGTTTAGGTCTGGATACTCAGTTTGCAGCGATGCCTTGTATTATAACCACCTTGCCGCAGAGACTTTCATCACGGGGAAAGCTGAGCGGTTCGGCAAAATCTGTGCGCGTTCACGTGGGCGGCAAACGCTTCCTGGTCCAACCGCTTCTTGCTGTAACCGCCCTCCCCTCAGCCTCCCTCCCCTCATTGAAATGAATGGAGGCGGCGAGTTGCCACGCGGCGGTGGGAAATGGCCTTAAATTGGACTAAATTGTCATGGAAAAGTTTGGAAAATTAAGTGTGCTTTTCTGCTGCAGTAACATCTCAGCTGACAGCATGTTGTACCCCTTGTTTGTGTGTGTGTGTCTGTCTGTCTGTCTGTCTCTCTTTCTGTGTGTGTGTGTGTCTGTCTGTCTCTCTCCCTCCCTCCCTCCCTCCCTCCCTCCCCCTCCCTCCCTCCCTCCCTCTCTCCCTCTCTCTCTCCCTCCCTCTCTCTCTCACAGTAACATCTCAGCTGATGACATGCTTTACACAGAGACAGATCTGGAGGAGAGCATGGAGAAGATCGAAACCATAAACTTTCATGAGGTGAAGGAAGTGGCCGGCATCAAGTTCTGGTGCTACCACGCAGGACACGTGCTGGGAGCCGCCATGTTTATGATCGAGATAGCTGGGGTCAAGGTAAGGGATGTCTGTCTGTCTGTCTGTCTGTCTGTCTGTCTGTCTGTCTGTCTGTCTGTCTGTCTGTCTGTCTGTCTGTCTGTCTGTCTGGGGTCAAGGTAAGGGTTGTGTGTGTGTGTGTGTGCTGCAGTAACGCCATGTTTATGACAGAGATCGCTGGGGTCGGTCAATGTAAAATCATTTTGAAGATAACAACTTGCGTTATAAGTGGGGGCTGGGTACCAAACTAAAGAATAAGAAAAATGGCAATTACTAAATTTCCTATCAGAGGAAGCCAAAATGGCTATCTACATTGCCAATCAAAAAACCTTGTAGAAAACTATGAAGGGCAAGACTCACGCACAGTCTGGCTCTGTAACATCCAGACACTTTTAAAAATCGCTGCTGCTATAAAGACATTGTCTGTTCAGTTGTTATTTATGACTTGCTGTTTGCACATGTTTTTAAAAGGGTAATTTATTTTTAAATGAAGAGATACGCACAAATTGAACTTTATTTTTTAATGTTCATGTAACGTAATGAATATGTGAATAAAGTATTTTTATAAAATCTCTGTCTCTCTCTCTCTCTCTCTCCTCTCTCTCTCTCTCTCTCTCCCTCCCTCTCTCTCTCTCTCTCTCCCTCTCCCTCTCTCTCTCTCTCTCTCTCTCCCTCTCTCTCTCTCTGTCTCTCTCTCTCTCTCTCTCTCTCTCTCTCTCTGTCTCTTCTCTCTCTCTCTCTCTCTCTCTCTCTCTCTCTCTTAGATTTTGTACACGGGGGATTTCTCTCGTCAGGAGGATCGTCATCTGATGGCAGCGGAGATTCCAAGTGTCAAACCAGACATCCTGATAACAGTGAGTTACACACACGCACACACACAACACACACACACACACAGACACCACACACACACACACACACACACACACACACACACACAGACACACACAGACACACACAACACACACACAACACCCCACACACACACAGACACAGACACCCTCACACCACAACACAGACACACACACACACAGACACCCACACACACAACCACACACACACACACACACACACACACACACACACACACACACACACACACACACACACACACACAACCAAACACACATACACACACTATACACTAATTTATTTTTTATCAGAGACACCAAACTTTGATATCACCTTATATTGATTTTGTTGTACTCTATTAGACAAGGTTAACAGAGGCTTTAAAGGTACAGTGTGTAGTATTTTTTTTTTTAAAGAACTCAAACAAACAAGTGAAAAAGTTAAACACACAAACAAAAGACAAAATAAACAACAAACATGGCGTAGTCTACTCAACATGTTTGCTAAGGACTTTCTTAATGTTAGGCAACAAATAAAAAGTCAAAAAGGTGTCAGTAAGTTTAATTGAAACCTTTGTGTGTGTATTTTTTTTTTTTAAGAATTTTTTTTTGGCATTTTGATGCTTTATTGATAGTGTAGAGACAGAGTTGAAATGGGGCAGAGAGGGGAGTGACATGCAGAGAACGACCGCGGGCTGGAATCGAACCCGGGTCTGCTGCTGGCCGAGACCCATGGGGGGGGGGACGCCCTACCAACTGAGCTAAGGGCGCCCCCTTTTGATAAAAGACACAGTGTAGTGTGTAGTAGGGTTAACAGAGGCTTTAAAGGCACAGTGCGTAGTAAAGTTTAACCCTTTGTGTGTGTTTTCAGGAGTCTACGTACGGCACACACATCCACGAGAAGCGGGAGGAGAGAGAGGCGCGCTTCTGCAACACTGTGCACGACATAGTGAACCGGGAAGGCCGCTGTCTCATCCCCGTGTTTGCCTTGGGACGAGCCCAGGAACTGCTGCTCATCCTGGGTAAGACGAGAGCACAACACCCCCCTCCTCTGGCTCTCTGAAATAAAACTATATTCAATAATTTATGGAACTTTTTTTTTTTATAATGTATTTATTATTTTTGTTAAATGTGCATCAAAAAAAATTGG
The DNA here is from genome assembly GCA_026122265.1 of Ammodytes dubius. Lineage (NCBI taxonomy): Eukaryota > Metazoa > Chordata > Actinopteri > Uranoscopiformes > Ammodytidae > Ammodytes > Ammodytes dubius. The sequence goes on along the minus strand of CM047522.1, from coordinate 28,006,710 downwards.
AATAACAACAATAAAATATTTCTGTAATTTAATTCACAAAGTTCATAAAGTTTCATTATTCTAGATTTATTACGCATGAAGTGAAGGTTGACATTTCTGTAATATAAATACATTTTTTTATCATCTCTCGCTCTCGCTCTGTGTGTGTGTGTGTGTGTGTGTGTGTGTCTCTCTCTCTCTCCCTCCCTCCCCCCCTCCCTCTCTCTCTCCCCTCGTCCTCTCTCCTCCCCCCTTCCCCCCTTGTGTCTGTCTGTCTGTCTGTCTGTCCCTCCCTTCTTTCTCCCTCCCTCTCCCCCCTCCCCTCCCCTCCCTCCCTCTCCCCTTCCCTCCCTCTCTCCCCTCTCCTCCCCCCTTCCCCCCTTGTGTCTGTCTGTCTGTCTGTCTGTCTGTCTGTCTGTCTGTCTGTCTCTCTGTCTGTCTGTCTGTCTGTCTGTCTGTCTGTCTGTCTGTCTCTCTCTCAGATGAGTATTGGCAGAATCACCCCGAGCTCCATGACATCCCGATCTACTACGCGTCGTCTCTGGCCAGGAAGTGCATGGCCGTCTACCAGACCTACATCAACGCCATGAACGACAAGATACGCAAAGCCATCAACGTCAACAACCCCTTTGTGTTCAAGCACATCAGCAACCTCAAGGTAACATGGACAGATGGATAGATAGATAGACAGACAGATGGATTGATAGATACTTAAAAAAAATTAAATGTTCCAAAAAAAAGGAATTTCACAGAATTTCGGGAAAAAGTCTACAAAAGTGTTTTTCACGTTTTTTCGCGTTTTACGACTTTTTAACGTTTTTTGAAATTTTTGGAATGCTTGCGAAAAAAAAAAAAAAAAAAATTAATCTGATTGTTTGAAAAAAAAAGTTCCGGAATGTTCGCAAAAAAAACTGAAATGTTCAACAAACAAAAAAAGAATTTCACGGAATTTCGGGAAAAAGTCTAGCTTTTTTTAGCTTTTTTTGGAATGTTCGCAAAAACACAAAAAAAATTACAAATTTTCGTCGGGACAAAAAAAAATTAATTAATACAGTTGGGGATTCCTTATTGGCTTAAATAAATAAACACATTCCATGACATCCCGATCTGCTACGCGTCGTCTCTGGCCGTCTACCAGACATACATCAACGCCATGAACGACAAGATACGCAAAGCCATCAACGTCAACAACCCGTTTGTGTTCAAGCACATCAGCAACCTCAAGGTAACAGACAGACAGACAGACAGACAGACAGACAGATGGATAAATAGATAGATACTTAAAAAAATTGAAATGTTAAAAAAAAAATGAATTTCACGGAATTTTGGAAAAAAGTCTACAAGTGTTTTTCAAGTTTTTTCGCGTTTTACGACTTTTTAAAGTTTTTTGACATTTTTGGAATGTTCGCGAAAAATTTTTTTTATCTGATTGTTCGCAAAAAAAGTTCCGGAATGTTCGCCAAAAAAAATTGAAATGTTCAAAAAAAAAAAGAATTTCACGGAATTTCGGGAAAAAGTCTACAAAAGTGTTTTTTCGCGTTTTACGGCTTTTTAAAGTTTTTTGACATTTTTGGAATGTTCACGAAAAAAAAAAATAATAATAATCTGATTGTTCGCAAAAAAAAGTTCCGGAATGTTTGCAAAAAAAATTGAAATGTTCAAAAAAAAAAAAAAAAAATCACAGAATTTTGGAAAAAAGTCTACAAAAGTGTTTTTCACGTTTTGTCGCGTTTTACGACTTTTTAAAGTTTTTTGACATTTTTGGAATGTTCGCGAAAAAAAAATAATTAATCTGATTGTTCGCAAAAAAAAAGTTCCAGAATGTTCGCAAAAAAAATTGAAATGTTCAGAAAAAAATAATAATTTCACGGAATTTCGGGAAAAAGTCTAAAAAAGTGTTTTTCAAGTTTTTTCAAGTTTTACGACTTTTTTGCGTTTTTTGGAATGTTCGCCAAAAAAAGTTCCGGACTGTTCGCAAAAACACAATTTTTTACATTTTCATCAGGACAAAAAAAAAATTAATTAATACAGTTGGGGATTCCTTATTGGCTTAAATAAATAAACACATTCCATGACATCCCGATCTGCTACGCGTCGTCTCTGGCCGTCTACCAGACATACATCAACGCCATGAACGACAAGATACGCAAAGCCATCAACGTCAACAACCCGTTTGTGTTCAAGCACATCAGCAACCTCAAGGTAACACAGACAGGCAGGGAGACAGGCAGGGAGACAGGGGGATAGATACAAGGTAACACGGACAGAAATGTTAAAAAAAAAAAGGAATTTAACGGAATTTGGGGGAAAAGTCACAAGAAGTCTACAAAAGTTTTTTTTCAAGTTTTTTTTATTTTTTTCGCGTTTCACGACTTTTTAAAGTTTTTTGACATTTTTGGAATGTTCGCGAAAAAAAAAAAAAATCTAAATGTTCGCAAAAAAAAGTTCCGGAATGTTCGCAAAAAAATTTACAAATTTTCGTCGGGACAAAAAAAAAATTCATTAATACAGTTGGGGATTCCTTATTGGCTTAAATAAATACACTCACACACACACACACAGTATATGTAATGTTTGTACAGTATATGTAATGTTTGTATTGTCATTCTTCCAGAGCATGGACCACTTCGATGACATCGGGCCCAGCGTAGTGATGGCGTCCCCGGGCATGATGCAGAGCGGTTTGAGCCGGGAGCTGTTTGAAAGCTGGTGCACAGACAAGAGGAACGGCGTCATTATAGCAGGATACTGTGTGGAGGGAACGCTAGCTAAGGTGAGCTAATAGATAGATAGATAGATAGATAGATAGATAGATAGATAGATAGATAGATAGACAAGAGGAACGGCGTCATTATAGCAGGCTACTGTGTGGAGGGAACGCTAGCTAAGGTGAGCTAACTAGCATACAGACAGACAGCTAAAAATGATGTAAATGGGGCGCCCGTGGCGCAGTGGGTAAGGGCGTCGCCCCCCAGCAGACCCGGGTTAGAATCCAGCCCGGGTCGTTCTCTGCATGTTTTCACCTCTCTGACACATTTCACCTCTGTCTCTATTCACTAGGGCCGGCCCGAATTATTCGAATATTCGAATACACGTTCGGAAAATTAGTATTCGGAGCTTAAATTAGTATTCGGAGCTTCGTCTTTTTTTTTTTTTTTTCTTTTTTTTTTTTTTTGCAAGAAGCTAGTACTGCAATATAATGTCATCAAATAATTTTATATTTGGATATAAAAGTTAGTAATATTGTAGTAGTAGTAGTAGTAGTATTGCTCATTTAGGAGGATATTACATCACTAAGTGTCATAGCGCATCCATTACTTCACCTCCGAGCGCGTAAATCTTCAACAAAATATGCAGATACTGTCAAAATCTGTTCCAGGGAGTATTAACGTTTTTTTTTTTTTTTTTTTTTTGATGGTGTGTTTTTCTGGAACGAATATTCGAAGCCTGAAAAATGGCATTCGGGCCAGCCCTACTAAATACTGTCTAATAAAGCATGGAAAATACCCCAAAAAAATTTAAATAAATGTAAATAAAGTGTTTTGTAAAAATCAAAAAAAAAATCTCTGTCTTTCTCTCTCTACGTGTGTGTGTGTGTGTGTGTGTGTGTGTGTGTGTGTGTGTGTGTGTGTGTGTGTGTGTGTAGCACATCATGACGGAGCCAGATGAGATAGCCACCATGTCGGGTCAGAAGCTTCCTCTGAAGATGTCAGTGGATTACATCTCCTTCTCCGCGCACACAGACTACCAGCAGACCAGCGAATTCATACGGGCCCTGAAGCCTCCTCATGTGGTAATTTATCTATGATAAAAACTAATCTATCTGTGCAGGCCCGGTTCTACGGGCCTGCACAGATAGGGTGCAAACATTTCAATTGGGGGTGCATAAGCATGCATTGCACCCCCAATTGAAATGTTTGCACCCTCTATTGGAGAACGAGGAGGGATTGAAACATATTAGAAACAATTTTGAAATGAAGCGTGGGGGTTTGGATTGGGCAGCGGACCTTATCACCAACTAGATTAAGATATATATATATAATTTCTGTCTGCCTGTCTCTCCCTCCCTCCCTCCCTCTCTCTCTCTCTCTCTCTCTCTCTCTCTCTCTCTCCCTCTCTCCCTCCCTCTCTCCCTCCCTCCCTCCCTCAGATCTTGGTCCATGGGGAGCAGAATGAGATGGCTCGTCTGAAAGCTGCTCTGATCAGAGAGTATGAAGATAATGACGAGGTCGACATCGAGGTGCACAACCCCAGAAACACTGAAGCTGTCACGCTCAACTTCAGGGGAGAGAAACTGGCTAAGGTAAGGACACTGTCTGTCTGTCTGTCTGTCTGTCTGTCTGTCTGTCTGTCTGTCTGTCTGTCTGTCTGTCTGTCCTTCCATCCATCCATCCATCCATCCATCCATCCATCTATCTATCTATCTATCTATCTATCTATCTATCTATCTATCTATCTATCTATCTATCTATCTATCTATCTATCCATCTATCTATCTATCTATCTATCTATCTATCTATCTATCTATCTATGAGAAACTGGCTAAGGTAAGGACACACTCACTCACGCTCTCTCTCTCTTTGTCTCTCTCTATCTCTCTCTTTCTCTCACTCACTCGCGCACAGAGAAACACAGACCGAAAGACTCACTCACTCACTCACTGCCCTGTTAACTCCCACAATGCTTTGCAGGTGATGGGTTCGCTGACGGACAGGAAGTGTGTTCAGGGTCAAAGAGTCTCGGGGATTCTGATCAAACGGAACTTCAACTATCACATCGTCACGCCCTCCGACCTCTCCAGTACGTTCTGTCTGTCTGTCTGTCTGTCTGTCTGTCTGTCTGTCTGTCTGTCTGTCTGTCTGTCTGTCTGTCTGTCTGTCTGTCTGTCTGTCTGTCTGTCTGTCTGTCTGTCTGTCTGTCTGTCTGTCTGTCTGTCTGTCTGTCTGTGGTAACCATATTGTCACTTGGGAAAGAGTCTGCGTGTGTGTGTGACAGAGAGAGAGAGAGAAAGTTTGTGAGATTGAGTGTGTGTGAGAGTCTCTGTGTGTATATGGCCGTGTCCGGACTGCCATACTAGCGTCCTACATCCTACATACTCACCATCTATATACTGCATACTCTCTACTCAAAGATCGATTGTGTATGCGAGCTGCGTCGAAACGTTTTCAGTTGAAGTATACTCAAGCAATGAAGAATTTCTTCTTCTTCTTATAAGATTCAGGCAGTTTAGACACTGTTAAGCTTATAACTGCCCTCTACAGGTTAGATATTGAACTAGATTTTTACAGTCCTGTGTTCATCATCTGTGTTTTAGACCTCTTGTTTTATAATGATGTTTTGAGGCGGAGGATCCCTCCGACGCTCTCTGTCCGGCTCATCAGAGAGCACTCAGCTGTCTGTGAGCTGAGCTGGACGAGCCGCGGTGTGTGGAACAGCGATCTGTTCTGATCTCTCTCCACTATCAGACTCACAACACTCATTTCACTTAGTAACTCTAATGTTGTTAGGTATTTATCTTCATCTCTTATCTATTGTAAGAGTTTATGAATGACTGCACGTACAGTTGTCAGATCGCGGACCCCAAACAATGTTGTTGCCTAGCAACTTGCTCGAAAATATTTCATTTTCCTGGGCGGGTAGAATTGACCCAGTGCATTGTGGGGCGGTTGAGTAGGAAAAGTATACAATCGGTTCATACCCAAAATCTTCCCGGAAGTTAGTACTCATCCGGGAATTTCTCGCATACCCAAACTCGCATACCCAACCGTCACATACTCAAATTGAAGTCAAAATGAGTATGAGTAGGACGTTAGTATGGCAGTCCGAACACGGCCCTTGTGTGTGGTTGTGTGTGTAGTAACCCATTGTGTGTCTGTCTCTCTCTCTCTCTCTCTCTCTCTCTCTCTCTCTCTCTCTCTCTCTCTCTCTCTCTCTCTCTCTCTCTCTCTCTGTGTAGTAACCCATTGTCTCTCTCTCTGTGTAGTAACCCATTGTGTGTCTCTCTCTCTCTCTCTCTCTCTCTCTCTCTCTCTCTCTCTCTCTCTCTCTGTGTAGTAACCCATTGTCTCTCTCTCTGTGTAGTAACTCATTGTCTCTCTCTCTCTCTCTCTCTAGATTACACTGACCTGTGTATGAGTACGGTCACACAGACTCAGGCCATCCCTTACACTGGACCCATCTCCCTGTTGGTCAGCCAACTACGCAGCCTCGCAGGTATTATATATGTTATATTAAATGTCTTTATTCACGGGCGGCAGTGGCGAAGTGGGTAGGAAGATTGCCTCTGGTGTGCAGGGTCGGAGGTTCGATTCCCCGCCTACCCGCCACATGTCGAAGTGTCCCTGGGTAAGACACTGAACCCCAAATTGCTCCCGATGGTTCAGAGAGCGCCTTGCATGGCAGCTACTGCCATCGGTGTATGAATGGGTGAATGTGGTAAGATATGTAAAGCGCTTTGGGGCTGAGAAAATCGGCTAGAAAAGCGCTATATAAGTCAAGTCCATTTACCATTTAACATTTACCAGAAATAAATCCAGTGTTAATACACAGCCTAGGCTCTGTTAGAGTTTGCCTGAATTATAAGAATATGTGTGTGTTAAAGGTGCAGTGTGTAATATGACATCATCTACAAAGTTCTAGAATGCAACACTCCCTGGGTAACCCCACCCCTTTTGAATGATAACAGAAGCTACAGTGGCCTTCAAGGACAAGAACAATTCTACATTCTAAACAATGCACCTGATGACATTCCAACTATGACACTTTCAAGATGGCGGCACTAGGCCTTGGTCCAAAATATGCAGAAATATGGACATATATGAGGCCCTTTCTAAGGGGAAAAAAAATAAAATAAAATAAAATTCAGCTATTATGCACTAAATTAAATGTAATTATGGATATTATAATTACTTTCTACAAAATCTGCTAGGAAATAAAACCACAAAATTCTACACACTCTCTCTCTCCCTCTCTTTGTGTGTGTGTGTGTGTGTGTGTGTGTGTGTGTGTGTGTGTGTGTGTGTGTGTGTGTGTGTGTGTGTGTGTGTGTGTGTGTCTGTGTGTGTGTGTGTGTGTGTGTGTGTGTGTGTGTGGTG
>CM047522.1:27987137-27994637 GCA_026122265.1 Ammodytes dubius | reverse complement strand
CTAGATTTCCTTCTAGGCAGAAACATTTATTTAACACTAGAAGCGCCAGCGTTCTCTTTATATGCTGCGTAATCAAATCTACCCGTGCATTTCTAGTGTAATATAAAGTCATAAATTAGTTTGTTTAATCATCATCTGTTTTTTGGACCTCTTGTTTTATAATCTAAGTATCTTTAAGAACACTAATCACGTTTCGTGGTGGGTCAGTAAAGAAACTGAAAGTAGATATAATATCGCCAATAGCCTACATCAATAAAAAAAGACGGCCAAAACAGCTTCCAAATGAGCTAAAATCCTAAATACAATAAACAGTAACATGGCACACTTATTTTAAGGTAAGCTTTAATTGATTATTAATTATTTTTTTCACACGTTTACATGTTTTGAGGCGGAGGATCCGACGCACTCTGCCCGGCTGCTGTCAGCTGAGCCAGACGAGCCGTGTGGAACACAGTTCGGAGGTTCTCTATAGTATCCAGCTGCAGCCCCGTAGACAACATACTGATTTAAAAAAAGATATAGAAAATATAGAAACAGCGGGGGAGATTAAGATTGTTTCAAGCAATTATTTTCTTCATGAATGTGTGGCAGTTCCATGCGCAACAGGGATGTCACTTGTGTCCGTTTTACGCATGGTGCATGGTGCTTTAACGGAAGGATATGTGGGGGTCTGTATCTCTGGCGATGCCACAGCGATCGCAGGGACTTTCACTTGTGTTATTAAACTTATAATTCTGAATGTATTTCATATCAAAGGGACACAGCGATGACTGTATTAAATATCAAACTGATAAAAACGATCTGACTGCAGGCTATAGTGTAGGCTATCACGTATAAAGTATTTTCATATTGACATCGCATCCATTCAGTTAATGCAAGTCAGTAGATGACTAAAAAGTACTTGTTCATATAGTTTGAACACTTTGTGAATCAGAGTGAATGGTATTCTGCTAAAATATCAAATAGCCTACTTTAAATATACGTGATATACAATACAGTTGGATCGTTTTTAACAGTTTGTTATTAAATACAGTCATCGCTGTGTCCGTTTGATATGAAATACAGTCAGATTTATTAGTTAAATGACACAAGTGAGAGCTGAAACATCCCTACGGAAGAGCTAAGAAGGCTCTGAGGGCGCTCCAGACCAACCTTACCAACGTATGACGTACGGAAGAGATTCGTAGCAAAGAACGTTTCGGGAAACAGGCGAAATGTTAAGTAGGAACTCTAAGTAGGGGTTACGAATGACGTAGCGTTAAGAAGGCTCTAAGAAGGCTTCGGGAAACCGGCCCCAGATCTCTTTGTTTGACCTGGTTCCAAAGGAATCAACACGACATGTTTTTTCTACTTGATTTTTCTGTAAAACAAAACAAACGATTTTTCTTTACAATAAAATAATAAATTGTCCAGTAAATTTTAATGGGTTCGAGTCTTTTTTTTACTTAAACCCGATTATCAGACCCTAACTCAGTATGTACTCAGTTAAAGCTGGAGATTATCAGACCCTAACTCAGTACCCCTCAATTGGTCTCTCGAGGATAAATAAAAGTTAAATGAAAATGAAATGAAATGAAGTATGTACTCATTTAAAGCTGGAGATTATCAGACCCTAACTCAGTATGTACTCACTTAAAGCTGGAGATTATCAGACCCTAACTCAGTATGTACTCACTTAAAGCTGGAGATTATCAGACCCTAACTCAGTATGTACTCACTTAAAGCTGGAGATTATCAGACCCTAACGCCTCGTTTCCACATACGTACATTCTCGTATGCGATCCAAAAGCATCCGTCCAAAAGTCCATTCATTCCTATGTGATTCTCCGTAATGTCCGTTTGCCTCCGAAACTCCTCCCCTCCGTAATATGTCTGTCCTGTTTCTGTCCGGTATCCGTAATATATACGTTCAAAAAATTTAACTTTTTACGTGGATTACGGACAGACCGTATGGAAGTTTTGCTAGGTTAGCTTACATGCGATGTCCTTCCACTCAGTTAATGTTGATTGTCAAGTCAGTTTGATGATTAAAAAGTACTTGTTCATATAGTTTGAACACTTTGTGAATCAGAGTGAATGTTATTCTGCTAAAATATTAAATAATTTAAATACGTGATACACTGTATACAGTCGGATCGTTTTTTATCAGTTTGATATTAAATACAGGCATCATCTGTGTCCTTTTGATATGAAATACAGTCAGATTTATTAGTTTAATGACACAAGTGAGAGTGCCCGCGATCGCTGTGGCATCGCCAGAGACACGGACGCCCAGACTCTCTTGAGATTTCCTTCCGTTGGACACTAGAAGCACCTTCCGTAAAACGTACACGAGTGACATACGTATGTGGAAACGAGGCGTAACTCAGTATGTACTCACTTAAAGCTGGGGTGGAGAAAGATCCTGCTCCTCCTTCCCACTCACATTGGATTAGAGACATTATGGCATGTATGAATTTAGAGAAAATACGGTACACTACCCAGGGATCCGAGAATAAATTTGACAGAATTTGGCGCCCCTTCCTAAATTATTTAAAAAAACCAACAATAATTATAGAAGAGTAGCTACCCCCCCCTCCCTCCCCTCTTTTATTTGATTTAATTTTATTTCTTTATGTGTTTTTTTTTTTTTTTTTTTTTTTTTTTCATATTGATTGTTTGTTTTTGTTTCTTGTGGGGTGTGTTTTGTGTTGTTGGGTGTGAGGGTGGGATGTGGGTGGGGTATGTTCGGGAGAAAAAGGGGAAAAAATTTGTACTCGCTGTGCTACAATTCCGTTGTTATTAACATTTAATAAAAAAACCTTTGAAAGAAAGCTGGGGTGGAGGATTTGGGGAGAAAATGGCAGTTGGGATAGAGATTTGAATCCAAATACCTCAACCGCTCCACTTGTTCTCTTTGGTCCCTCCCCTATGGTCCCTCCCTGACACGCTCTACACCAACAACCGTCGTGCCAAAGTGAATGGACAGTCCCAACAGCCAATAAGAACAGAGAATCGGAGCCTCGCTCTGATTGGTCAAAGTGTACAGCTCATGTTAACTTTGACCAATCAGAAATTATATACCCCAGCTTTAATTGATTTTTTTTTTAAAGAACACAAACACACAACTGTAAAAATTGAACACACAAACTAAAGACAAAATAAAATAAACGACTAACATTGCGTGTGTTTATGATCTATTACCTGTTTTAAACTTAGATACAATACCGCACGACATTTAAAATCTAACAGATAACCTCTAAAAATACAGTAAAACATTCTTTACTTACACACTGTTGACACTAGCCTGGCACCGCCCGCCTACCTGCTTCTGCTCCATTGTCATTTCCCTTCAGTAGTCAGTCTGGGTCTGCGGTATATTCGCGGGTTTTCTCCGGTAGATTTTTACCGGTCCAATCAGTGAACAGAGGGAGTGGCTGAGAACAATGACGTTGAGGTCGTGCGCCAGTTTCAGTTGTAGTCAGAAGCCGGCGCATGACATACGTCACGACCAAACGTGATGCGATTGGTTGGCAGATCCAGAGTGGCACTGGGCAGATCCAATAGTTTTAAACTTCAACAGACACCCGCCTTCAAGTGAGTTAACGTTTGCCAATAGAGCGATTCCAGACCTACTGTACAAATGAAATGAAGTACGATGGTCTGGTAGAACCAGGCTAAATGAAGTATGATGGTCTGGTAGGACCAGGCTAAATGAAGTACGGTCTGGTAGGACCAGGCTAAATGAAGTACGATGGTCTGGTGGGACCAGGCTAAATGAAGTACGATGGTCTGGTAGGACCAGGCTAAATGAAGTACGATGGTCTGGTAGGACCAGGCTAAATGAAGTACGATGGTCTGGTAGGACCAGGCTAAATGAAGTACGATGGTCTGGTAGGACCAGGCTAAATGAAGTACGATGGTCTGGTAGGACCAGGCTAAATGAAGTACGATGGTCTGGTAGGACCAGGCTAAATGAAGTACGATGGTCTGGTAGGACCAGGCTAAATGAAGTACGATGGTCTGGTAGGACCAGGCTAAATGAAGTACGATGGTCTGGTAGGAACAGGCTAAATGAAGTACGATGGTCTGGTAGGAACAGGCTAAATGAAGTACGATGGTCTGGTGGGACCCGGCTATGGTCTGGTGGGACCCGGCTATGGTCTGGTGGGACCAGGCTATGGTCTGGTGGGACCAGGCTATGGTCTGGTGGGACCAGGCTATGTCGACTCCTGATGATATGAGAATTAAATAAACAAACCAATAATAGATGTATTTCTCTTCAGCGTTTATTTCGTAAACAGCAGACAGACGGACGGACGGGTAAACGGACAGTTATGTGAAAAACAAAATGTTCATAAAAACACATGAATACTCTGAATGTAACTAACCCTGCGTTCCAATCCCCATACTTCCCTACTATTTAGTATGCCAGAAAAAGATTTAGGATGTCCCAATACATGCACGTCAATTGTAGTATGCTGAAAATACATAAATGCCCCACTAACTCCAATAGCATTTTGTAGTATTCGTCTTTATTCTTGACATTTCTCGACATAATGAAAAAAATAAATCTTCCTTATCTGATTTTTTTTTCTCTCCTGTCTGTGGCCCTAAAACTCTTCTGTACTTTAGTATGTAGTGTAGTAAAAAGACTAAAACTCTTCTGTACTTTAGTATGTAGTGTAGTAAAAAGACTAAAACTCTTCTGTACTTTAGTATGTAGTGTAGTAAAAAGACTAAAACTCTTCTGTACTTTAGTATGTAGTGTAGTAAAAAGAAAGAGAGTATGAGATTTGGAACGCAGGGAATATGTATTTTAGGCGAATATGGCACATGATTGTCTGCATATTATAACATACTGTACAATATTGAAAAAATACTGACCAGTGCATTTGAAATCTACATAAACAGAGAAGGCACTGGTGGTGATATTAAAGGTGCTACGAGGAACTTTTAAATATTTCTGAAACAGTCTAATTTTTCCTCTGATGATCATAAATTAAATGTAACAGCAAACAAGACCATCAGTGCAAAGAATGCTATTTTTATATAGTTTTTCTTAATGCCTTTGTCATGGGTTTACGCTCACCCAGGAACAACAGCTGGCGTGGTAAAAACACTACTGCTTTTAGTCCAAAGGGGGGCGCTAGAATTAACACACTGAAAGTTCCTCAGAGCACCTTTAACTATAATACGAGTTGAACAACAGAATGATACATATAATAAAATAACCCCAAAACTTAATAACAAAATAATTCACACGTAACAACAACTTAACGGTAATCTCCCAGTGAAAAAGCTTCTGACTGAAGTTGGTTTAAATCCCTTTTTTAATTAATATTTCCCAATTTTTTTTTAAACAAAATACTTTTTTTTTATCTTATTTTCCCTTTTTTCCACAACACAAAGAAACAAAAAATTCCAACAAAATACGTATTTTTTTTAATATATTTTTTTAAATACAAAAAAATATGAAAAAAGACAAATCTATATCCCATCAGTCATAACAGTCATGTATGTCTTCCAGAGCTCAACTGTGGTTGCGTTCCGAATCTCATACTTTCTACTATATAGTATGTAGAAAAAAGATTTAGGATGTCCCGATTCTTGTGGCCAGATTTAGGATGGTTAGAAGTACCCGGATGTCCTACTTCATGCGGCCAAGATTGTTAGTGTTGAAAACTGCATCCTATTTGCAGGGCTGCTTTTACCTGCCACTAGGCCCTGGGGCTGAGAGGTTTTGTAGGCCCCCCCGGGCGGCGGTCTTACAATACAGATGCGTTAAAGCCATGTTTGTCTACACCACAATATCAATATAATTGATGAAATACAAAATCACTTAAGGTAACATGTAGATACCCCCTCCTGGTCTAATGACTTTTAATAACCAAACACACATGCTTGGTTACAGTGTTTTTCCAAGTTATTGAAGAGACAGCGGTGGGGTCCCAGGACCTTCTAGGGGGGTCCGGGGGCATGCCCCCCCGGAAGAAAAATTTGAACCTTTTAAAGTAAAATGCATCAATCTGGTGCACTTTGAGAAGAAAACTAAGGCTAAATCAACTGTGTCCTATGTGAGCTATTTTCTGAAGTCATTTGGAGACACAGAAATACCAAAAAGCAGAAACAAAAATATACAGGTTTAAAAAATCCAGTCAGTCAGCATTCCATTTTTTTTTTATAATCCCTTATCCCAAAGCTACTTCTCTCTTTGAACTCTTCGTTTTGCTTTTAATGGCTCAACTCAATATAGGCCCTTGATCTGCGTTGCCCCGAACAATGTTATTTAAACAAAAATAACAAAAATGTACTGGTTCGTGATGGGCCCCTGATCTCTCTACGCCCCCCTAAGATCAGGGGCCTATCATGAGCCAGTCAATAATTTATTTAAATGACAATGTGCCTTCTTAGATCAGGGGCCTATATTGAGACAGTAAAAAAAAAAAAAAATTTTTTTTTTTTTTTTTTAGAGGCCCCTGATCGTTGTAGGCCCTGGGGCTTCAGCCCAGGTAAGCCCGTGCATTAAGGCGGCCCTGCCTATTTGGGCGATTCTGACCCACAATCCAGTGCGCATGTGAAGTGACGTCACATCGATGAAGCCTCCATATGAAAACAAACGGGGATGCGACGGATATAAAAGCAAGAGGCAAGATCAAGGAGCCATGTTATGATGAAATAAGAGAGTAAAAGTATGTCCCAATAGTATGCCTACTGCATCCTAACTAGATTCTTTTTATCGTCGGATGTAGTATGTAGAATAGAAAAAAGAAAGAGTATGTGATTCGGAACGCAACCTCACTCTCCACTCAGCACTGTGTCTCTTTGCTGTCTATCTGGTGCTGCTTGTGGAGCCTGAACATCAGAGCTTTCTCACTGCGGGGGGGGACTATGGAGGCCGGGGCCATGGAGGGGGGGGCCATGGAGGGGGGGACCACGGAGGGTTTGTCTGTCAGGTCTTCGTAGGATCTCTGAGCGTTTCCCACGGGACGACTGAAGGCTCGCTGCAGCTGAGAGTCTAAACCGGGGTCCTCTGCTATGGTGGCCATGCGGGGAGGGACGTCTGTGTGTGTGTGTGAGTGGCTGTCGGCGTGTAAGTGTGTGTGGCTGTCTGTGTGTGAGTGTGTGTGTGTGTGGCTGTCTGTCTGTGAGTGTGTGTGTGGCTCTGTGTGTGTGTGACTGTCTGGGTGTAAGTGTGTGTGGCTGTCGGCGTGTAAGTGTGAGTGTGGGTGACTGTGGCTGTCTGTGTGTGAGTGTGTGTGTGGGTGTGGGTGGCTGTCTGTGTGTGTGTGTGGGGTTGATTCTGTGTGTGTGTGTTTGTGTGGGAAGCCTAACCCTCCCACCACCATCATCGGAGGAGGAGGAGGTTTGAAGATCCGGACTGAGGCAGACTCCAGACTGCTCAGGAGCTCGGCATTCTGGGGGGAAAATTAAAAAAGTTAAGTAAGTAAGCTTTATTTATATAGCGCCCTTCACAGACCAGGGTCACAAGGCGCTTTACATATTTTTACATTTCATACA
>CM047522.1:27977137-27982137 GCA_026122265.1 Ammodytes dubius | reverse complement strand
GACAGACAGACACAGACAGACAGACAGACAGACACACAGACAGACAGAGTGTGTGTTACCTGCATTGAGCCCCCGCCCTCAGCTTACAGTCACTGGTGCAGCATTGGTCTGAGTGTATGTTTATCAGCCCAGGGTCACACTCCTCCCCTGCTCCACTCTGCTGTTTCCACACACGTTAATGTTCCTGTGTCTAAAGCAGGACGGGGCTTTAGACATCAACCTCTTCACTATGGAGCGCTTACTGCAGTCTGAGAACATCTGAGGAGAGGGGGGGGGGGGAGGGGGGGAGAGGGGGGGAGGGTGAGGGGGGAGAGAGAGACAGTTATTGGCTTTAATTGGCTTTTCAATGCAATTTATTTTCGTTATTAACAATATGTATGTCTGCCTGTTTTCACTCTTTTTTTAAATGATCTCTAAAAGGCATAATGAGTGATTCTTGAGAACGCTTGTTATCAAAATCAGTGAATATCTCCTCATGATCCACTACCTAAAAGTGATTTTGACAACAAGCGTTCTCCAGAATCACTGGCTCCACCTTTAAATGGTAAAACCCTGCTTCTCACCTTGTTGTTGTGGTGGTCCCCGCTCACAGCTATGGGGTACATGACGTACTTCCCTCCCTGCTCCTCAGAGGGGGCACAGCCCGGGATGTTATCTGGGTCGTGCTCTGCTCCAAAGTTATGCCCCAGCTCATGAGTGGTGACCAGGTCTGCTTCCTAGGGGACAATGGGTAGAAAGATGGTTAAAGACTTTGGTTGCGTTCCGAATCGCATACTTTCTACTATATAGTATGTAGAAAAAAGATTTAGGATGTCCCGATTCTTGTGGCCAGATTTAGGATGGTTAGAAGTACCCGGATGTCCTACTTCATGCGGCCAAGATTGTTAGTGTTGAAAAGTGCATCCTATTTGAGCGATTCTGACCCACAATCCAGTGCGCACGTGAAGTGACGTAACATCGACGAAGCCTCCATATGAAAACAAACGGGGATGCGACGGATATAAAAGCAAGAGGCAAGATCAAGGCGCAATGTTATGATGAAATAAGAGAGAAAAGTATGTCCCAATAGTATGCCTACTGCATCCTAACTAGATTCTTTTTATCGTCGGATGTAGTATGTAGAATAGAAAAAAGAAAGAGTATGCGATTCGGAACGCAACCCTACTTCACCCTAAAGCCCCTATCTCACTGGGCTGCGACTGCTTCCGATGGGGGATGTTGGAGCCATGGAGAGGATAAGGCATATGTTAATAATATATTTTGCTTTAATTAATAATTATTATTATTAATAACTTATATTTTGTTGTATTTTTATGTCTATTCAGTAGATTAGGTCTTGGCATGCTATTATCTTTTGTCTTTCTCCCACAAGTTGTTACTGTCGTAAAGCGTAGCTTAGTGTGGTAAATTGTGGTAAATCAGCCATGTGGGCAGATGTCGGCATCTCTGCATTGTTATTGAAGTATCGGAGCAGGACGGGAGCTACACTTTTCTGACCGTAGCCTAACGTATGTTTTTTGTTCATTGTCAACTATTTTTTGAGAAGAGAGGCAGCCCCAGGCAAACAGGTTGCCACTACAGGGGACAATGGGTAGTAAGAATGGTTAAAGCCCTACTTCACCGGTGGGAATATGAAGGTGTATTGAACTCTGTAGTATAAATGTGCAAATATTTTAGAAATCGGTTCATCCTAGCCTGAGAAAAAGGCAGAAAGAGTGTTTGATGGTCTCACTGTCTAACCCTACATTTTACAGATATGACATCACTTCTGTAAAAATGTAGGGTTGGGATTAACCGTAAATAATTAAAATCCAGCCCGGGTTGTTCGCTGCATGTCATTCCCCTCTCTGACACATTTCATCTCTGGCTCTCTAAACACTGTCGATAAAGCTTGAAAAATGCCCAAAATGTCATACTAAATAGTAGGGAAGCATGGCATACTAAATAGTAGGGAGGTATGGCATACTAAATAGTAGGGAAGTATGGGTATTGGAACTAAACCATAGAAGTAAACCCACCTTGGTGAGGATGGTCTTGCCGTAGTTCTTGGTGCTGGTCAGACCTGTGTTGAGGAACATCGTCCTCTGGTGGTTGGAGGAGGAATCACACGCTGAAGAAAGACATTCAAATAAATTATTTCTGATATTTAAAGGTGCAGTGTGTTATGGAAGAGGATTAGGGCCACACATGAAAAAAAAAAAGGTAAAAAAAAAAAAAAAAAAAAGTTCTGACTTTATTCTCAGAATTCTGACTTTTTTCATGAAATTCTGACTTTTTTTTGTTCATGAAATTCTGACTTTTTTTTTTGTTCATGAAATTCTGACTTTGTTTTGTTCATGGAATTCTGACTTTTTTTTTTATTCATTAAATTCTGACTTTTTTTTTTGTTCATTAAATTCTTTTTTTTTATTCATGGAATTCTGACTTTTTTTTTATTCATGGAATTCTGACTTTTTTTTTGTTCATGGAATTCTGACTTTTTTTTTTTTGTTCATGAAAAAAAAAAGTCAGAATTCTGACTTTAAAGTCAGAACTACGGGTACTTGTAAGGACCAACCTCCGTGGGAGAGCCTACTTGTGCAAAAATGACTTCCCTTAGCGACTTATTGCAGGTTCGAGGGGTTCAAGAAGAGGTCGTTTGTTAATGGAAGACCAAAAGGTGAGTGAAACTGTAATATGTGTTGTTTTGGTACAGGGTGCATGTCTTTTAATAGGTCCATGGTGCATGAGGTGACAGTGTGCATATTAGCTAACACATGTGCAACTCTAGGCACCAAAACAACACATATAGTTTCACGCACCTTTTGGTCTTCCATAAACGAAATGGCTTCTTCAGGAACCCTCGAACCCGCAAGAAGTTGCTAATGGAAGCCATTTTAGCACAAGTAGGCTAGGCCTACTGGCTACTCTCATGGATGGCTACTCTGCATGTGGTTTCCTCCTACTGCATAAAGCAAAGTGTCTCTCCCACGGAGGTTGGTCCTTACAAGTACCCGCAGTTCTGACTTTAAAGTCAGAATTCTGACTCTTTTTTTTTTTTTTCATGAACAAAAAAAAAAGTCAGAATTTCATGAACAAAAAAAAAAGTCAGAAATCCATGAAAAAAAAAAAGTCTGAATTTCATGAACAAAAAAAAAAAGTCAGAATTTCATGAACAAAAAAAAAAAGTCAGAATTTCATGAACAAAAAAAAAAAGTCAGAATTTCATGAACAAAAAACACACACACACACACACACACACACACACCCTCCCCCCCCCACCTTTGGAGCAGAGGCCTCCGGACAGGTCAGGCTTGGCGGGGGCCACGTAGGCGAGGCCCAGAGTCCCCTCGTCAAAGTCCTGATACGTGAAGAGATGAGCCAGACACACACTGGAGGCATTCTGAGCCATGTCCACACTGAACTGCTGTAGAGAGAGAGAGACGGGTTAGCTGTCTGTCTGTCTGTCTGTCTGTCTGTCTGTCTGTCTGTCTGTCTGTCTGTCTGTCTGTCTGTCTGTCTGTCTGTCCACACTGAACTGCTGTAAAGAGGGAGATACATAGACAGGTCAGGGTCTATCTATCTATCTATCTATCTATCTATCTATCTATCTATCTATCTATCTATCTATCTATCTATCTATCTATCTATCTATCTATCTATCTATCCATCCATCCTCCATCCCTCCCTCCCTCCTCCCTCCCTCCCTCCCTCCCTCCCTCCATCCATCCCACTATCTATCTATCTATCTATCTATCTATCTATCTATCTATCTATCTATCTATCTATCTATCTATCTATCTATCTATCCATCTATCCATCCATCCATCTATCTATCTATCTATCTATCTATCTATCTATCTATCTATCTATCTATCTATCTATCTATCTATCTATCTATCTATCTATCTATCTATCTATCTATCTATCTATCTATCTATCTATCTATCTATCTATCTATCTATCTATCTATCTATCTATCTATCTATCTATCTATCTATCTATCTATCTATCTATCTATCTATCTATCTATCTATCTATCTATCTATCTATCTATCTATCTATCTATCTATCTATCTATCTATCTATCTATCTATCTATCTATCTATCTATCTATCTATCCCTCCATCTCTTACCTCCAGTAGCTGCTTTACATCCCAGACCTCTCTCCCCTCCACTGGACTTCCTCTCATGTTGAAGTGGCTCTTCCCTGGTTCCACTGGAGTGGGACTCTTTTCTATGATGATCTACAGACAGACAGGCAGGCAGAACACACACACACACACACACACACACACACACACACACACACACACACAAACACACACACACACACACACACACACACACCACACACACACACAGAGAGAGAGAGTACAATTGAACTGATATCAATATTTGTAGGTTAGCATTTATATATGTGGACCTGTGTTTACATTAGGGATGTGAACAATGTGTCGATTCTCGGATCGATTTTCGACTCGTGCTCAAGACGACTCTAAAAATAGAAATCGGTAAATCGGGGGTTTTACTTTATTAGATGTTTTGGGGACATGGGAGACGTCCGTGATGCGAGTTCACGTGTGGTCACGAGTGCGCTGCAGGCGCTTCATTTCTGCAATGTGCATTAAATGTCCTGTGTTGGTCAACAGTGCAGTGCAGCATATGCAGCATAAAGTTATAGCATTCATCTACGACCGTGATGTTAAATCACCTTCACACAAAGCCTCCGCCCGGACAAAGCAGCGAGTAGCGCTGTGACAGTGACTATCACCAGAAGACCTCGCAAGTATGAGTGAATGAGCCGCCGCTCAGAAAAAGCTCTCTGTGGTTTGATGGATAAAATGATAACCGGGGCTATCCTGCCCGTTAACGTTGTCTATGGGAACGGCTTCCGCGATCTGTTTGTTTGTCTGGAGCCTGAATACACAGCAGAGCCATGTCGGCAAGCTGACAGCGCGACTGAAGGGACTGTACAGTGAGCCGCTCTCCTCCGTTAGTTTCTGTTTTCAGCCGAGTAA
>CM047522.1:27964637-27969637 GCA_026122265.1 Ammodytes dubius | reverse complement strand
AACAACCGGGAACTCAAAGGCGACTGGCATAGTTGACTCAGAGTTTTATATCTGTGAGGTAAAAATGTCCAATATAATTTTTTTATCTGCTATAATGTCTTGCCAAAAACAGTTCAAACAAACAGTACAGTATACTCAGAAACATAAGATGCAGTTCCAAAATCTGATCTGTAGGCGGCAACAGAGCGAAAATGACAGAAAATTAAGAAAAAACGAAGAAGAAAAAGTTAATCCCAATTTGGTATTTATAGCCTAAAAAACATAGATATAGAATGGCCTAATCCTGCGTCCCCCTCTTATTTTTTTACCCAGTTATCCATCTATTTATTTATTTTCTTTTTTTAAGTTCTTGTGATTGCGACACAGATGCTGTTGTTACATACTCCAATACAGCGGGTGGCGGTAATGCACCAAAGAAAGCTATGGTTGTAACCCGCCAGTAAACAAAGCGTAGAAGAAGAAGTGACTCCCAAACAAGCCTCCACCACACGTGTGGATGTGAGCGCGAGATTAAAGTATAAATTCATTTATTTTAAGGTTTAAAATCAGTTTGTTTCACAGTGAAAATGGACGAGGAACACACGGTAAGTTCCGCTAAGCGTTGGGAAACACCGTTTTTTAACGGTAACGGCCGTTTGTTTACTGTATAACATGTGTCGGTCCGCACCAAACTGTTCATGAATGTGTCAAAACAGACGTCAACAGTGACATAAAGAGTAGCCTACCTTGAAATTTACATATTATGTAAGACTAAACATGTGGTTACTGTATAAGGGATTATATTATATTACTATATCATCACTTACTTTGACTGGGAAGATAAGAATGTATGCACTTTTGTCAACCTTTTTATTTTAGCCTACTAAGGAAATGCGAGTTATTCTTAATTGAAGTAGATTTTTATTTTGAGTCTCTTAAATTGGTTAAAAATAATAAAAGCATTTCAGTAGCTTACATTTATTTATTTGAGAACTGTCATCTGTTGGAAGAAGATGTCACCCATTTTTTTTTTTTTTATTGATATTATTTTGTCGTTTTGCCACTACGTCATTTCATGTTTATTTTCATCTGTTCATATGCATATTATATTCTTTATTTTTTTATGTACATCGTTTTGAATCTAAGATGTATGGAGTATTTTTGATTTATGTACTGTCAATTATTCAATAAAACTCAATGGAAAAAAAAAAAAAAAAAAAAAAAATGCCTTTTACAATACCACTTAAAGTAATAAAAGTAAAGTCTGTGTTTCTGTCTGTCTGTCTGTCTCTGTCTCTCTCTCTCTCTCTCCCTCTCTCTCTCTCTCTCTCCCTCCCTCCCTCTCTCTCTCCCCTCTCTCCTCCCCCTCCCTCTCTCCCTCCCTCCCTCCATCCCTCTCTCTCTAGGCTGGTTTCACAGAGGCCTGTGCTCAGTGCTCTGCGGTAGATTGGGGAATTTCAGATGAAGGTCGTTTCTACTGCAGAACCTGCCACAACGTCATCGAGGTAAACAAACTGTTTTTACTCTTTCTTTCTGTTTTACTATACAATAAACAGCTGTTTTCCGTATCTCCTCCTCTTTCTCTCTCTCTCTCTCTCCTCCATACTACATCTGATCATAAACAGAGGTTGCGTTCCGAATCAAATACTCTTTTTTTTTCTATTCTACATACATACTACATCCGACGATAAAAAGAATCTAGTTAGGATGCAGTAGGCATACTTTTGGGACATACTTTTACTCTCATATTTCATCATAACATTGCGCCTTGATCTTGCCTCTTGCTTTTATATCCGTCGCATCCCCGTTTGTTTTCATATGGAGGCTTCGTCGATGTGACGTCACTTCACGTGTGCACTGGATTGTGGGTCAGAATCGCCCAAATAGGATGCAGTTTTCAACACTAACAATCTTGGCCGCATGAAGTAGGACATCCGGGTACTTCTAACCATCCTAAATCTAGCCACAAGAATCAGGACATCCTAAATCTTTTTTCTACATACTATATAGTAGAAAGTATGCGATTCGGAACGCAAACTGTGTTTACTCTTTCTTTCTGTTTTACTATACAATAAACAGCTGTTTTCCGTATCTCTCTCTCTCTCTCCTCCATACTACATCTGATCATAAACAGTATCTAGTTTGCATGCAGTATGCTACACCTGGGACATACTTTAACTTATCTAATTAAATTATTTTAAATACTTTACTCTGGGATTTTTTTTTTCAGAGAACACAGACACACAAACAAAAGACAAAATAAAATAATCAACCAACATGGCGTACTCTACTTTACAGGTTTCTAAGGACATTGTTTAAACTAAAAAGTAAATGTTAAGCAGAAAATAAAAAGTCAACGAGGTGTCATGTAGGTCCCTTCAGTGCTGTTATATAGTCCAGGAAAGGCTGACATATCTGTTTAAACTTCTCTGCTTTCCCTGGAATCTCATAACTGATTTTCTCCATATATAAAGTACTAGAGAACTCCATGAGCCAGAGGACATACTTTAAGGTTGCGTTCCGAATCTCCTCCTCTTTCTTTTTTCTATTCTACATACTACATCCGACGATAAAAAGAATCTAGTTAGGATGCAGTAGGCATACTATTGGGACATACTTTACTCTCTTATTTCATCATAACATTGCGCCTTGATCTTGCCTCTTGCTTTTATATCCGTCTCATCCCTGTTTGTTTTCATACGGAGGCTTCGTCGATGTGACGTCACTTCACGTGCGCACTGGATTGTGGGTCAGAATCGCCCAAATAGGATGCAGTTTTCAACACTAACAATCTTGGCCGCATGAAGTAGGACATCCGGGTACTTCTAACCATCCTAAATCTGGCCACAAGAATCGGGACATCCTAAATCTTTTTTCTACATACTATATAGTAGAAAGTATGCGATTCGGAACGCAACCTGTCTTATTTATTTCATCCTGACATGGCAGTGTGTGAGACACTAGGTGGCAGCATTGAGCCTCTGCACCAGTTTAAACTGAGTTATTTTTGTTGACATCTGAGTGAATTTGAATTGTATTTATTAATGTGTGTGTCTCTCTCTCTCTCTCTCCCTCTCTCTCTCTCCCTCCCTCCCTCCCTCTCTCTCTCTCTCCCTCCCTCCCCCTCTCTCTCTCCCTCCCTCCCTCCCTCTCTCTCTCCCTCCCTCTCTCTCTCTCTCCCTCTCCTCCCTCCCTCCCCCTCTCTCTCTCTCTCCCTCCCTCCCTCCCTCTCTCTCTCTCCCTCCCTCCCTCTCTCTCTCTCCCTCTCTCTCTCTCTCTCTCTCTCCCTCCCTCCCCCTCTCTCTCCCTCTCCCTCTCCTCCCCCCCTCCTCTCTCTCTCTCCCTCCCCCCCTCCTCCCTCTCTCCCTCTCTCTCTCTCTCCCTCCCCCCCTCCCTCCCTCTCTCCCTCTCTCTCTCCCTCCAGAGAACTAAAGAGGTTGTAGACTCAACATTCACTCCCGGCTCCACTAGGATTTCGACTCTGAGCAAAGGATCAAGAAACAAACGACCCGGTCTGTCCTTCTCTCTTTCATTTACTTTAAAGGGACACTGTGTAACATTTTAAGTAATTTATTAGGTAAAATCAATATCCTCATTCATAAATAGGTCCTCATTGGTGTAAAATCACCTCTGCCAATAATCTGAATTATCCTCCTGAGCGGAGAATTACAAATATTAATATTACATTTTGTACATTGAGCAGGTAAGTCTTATGTCTTGTGGAGGAATCCATGTTTTTGGAATGTCATCAGGTGCATTGTTTAGAATTTAGAATTGTTCTTGTCCTTGAAGGCCACTGTAGCTTCTGTTATTATTCTAAAGGGTTGGGGTTACCCAGGGAGCGTTGCATTCTAGAACTTTGTAGATGATGTCATATTACACAGTGACCCTTTAATAATGAAACAGACAATAGAGTTAGAGACCCCCCCCCCCCTCCTCCATAGAGTCTCAGTCCTCTTCACAGCAGACCCGGGTTAGAATCCAGCCCGGGTCGTTCTCTGCATGTCGTTCCCCTCTCTATCTGTCTGTCTGTCTGTCTGTCTGTCTGTCTGTCTGTCCTCTTCACAGCAGACCTGGGTTAGAATCCAGCCCGGGTCGTTCTCTGCATATCATTCCCCTCTCTGTCTGTCTGTCTGTCTGTCTGTCTGTCTGTCTGTCTGTCTGTCTGTCATTTTCACAGCAGACCCGGGTTAGAATCCAGCCCGGGTCGTTCTCTGCATATCATTCCCCTCTCTGTCTGTCTGTCTGTCTGTCTGTCTGTCTGTCTGTCCTCTTCACAGCAGACCCGGGTTAGAATCCAGCCCGGGTCGTTCTCTGCATGTCATTCTCCTCTCTGACACATTTCATCTCTGTCTAATAAAGCAAATAAATGAAAAAAATAAAATTATCTTTAAAAAAAAGAAGAAGAAATACAATCGATTAAAAAAAAAACTGAAATATTTTTTACATGTTTAATTAAAATTCAGTGTGAAGAATTTATTGGAATTTAGTTCATTTGAAGTGTGTGTGTGCATGTGTGTGTTTGGTTTGTTTTTGTGTCCTGTCTGTCGTCTGCTGCTTTTCTCCCTGTTCGTCCAGCCCCCCCTCTCCTGCCCTTCCCTCCTTCCCTGTCCCTCCCCCTCCTCTCTCTTTCCCCTCCCTCCTCCCTCCCCTCCCCCTCTCTCCCTCTCTCTCCCTCCCTCCTACCTCCCTCCCTCCCTCTCTCTCTCCCCTCTCTCTCCCTCTCCCTCTCTCTCTCCCTCCCTCCCTTCTCTCCCTCTCTCTCTCCCCTCCCTCTCCCTCTCTCCTCCCCTCCCTCCTCCCTCTCTCCTCCCCCTCCCTCTCCCTCTCCTCCCCCCTCCTCTCCCCTCCCTCCCTATCTCTCTCCCCCTCTCTCTCCCCCTCCCCTCCCTCCCCTCTCCCCTCTCTCCCTCTCTCCCTCCCCTCCCTCCCTCTCCCTCCTCCCTTCCCTCCCTCCCTCTCTCCCCTCCCTCTCCCTCTCTCTCCTCTCTCTCCTCTCCCTCTCCCCCTCCCTCTCTCCC
>CM047522.1:27944637-27947137 GCA_026122265.1 Ammodytes dubius | reverse complement strand
CCTGATGACATTCCAACTATGACACTTTCAAGATGGCGGCACTAGGCCTTGGTCCAAAATATGCAGAAATATGGACATATATGAGACCCTTTCCAAGGGAAAAAATAATAATTCAAAACATTTTTTTCAGCTATTATTCACTAAATTAAATGTACTTATGGATATTATAATTACTTTCTACAAAATCTGCTAGGAAATAAAACCCAAAATTCTACACAGCAGGTTTAAATGGAAAGATCCTGCTCCTCCCTCCCACTCACATTGGATTAGAGACATTATGACATGTATGAATCTGGAGAAAATTCGTTGCACTACCCAGGGATCCGAGAATAAATTTCATAAAATATGGCGCCCCTTCCTAGACTATTTTAAGAAACCGACCACAATAGTTGGAGAGTAGCTACCCCCTCCTCTCTTTTATTTGATTTAATTTTATTTCCTTGTGTTTTTTGTTTCTTATTGGTTGTTTGTTTTGGTTTCTTGAAGTGTGTGTTTGTGTTTCGTTTCTGCTATTTTTGACGTTGTGTATTGTTTTGTGTACTGATTTCTTAATGCAGGACTCTTTGTGATTAGGTGTGAGGGTGGGATATGGGTGGGGTATGTTCGGGGGGGGGGGGGGGGAAGTCTCATTTTATGACATCATATAGATTATAAACAAAGGGCTGCTTCCTGTTTGTGTCGGAGAGGAAGTGGTCATAATACAGGAAGTGGTCACACAAAGGGTCAAACGGTTTTTCCCTCAAATTTATTAAACGATATTTTGTTTTCATTTCTGAGCAGAGTGGAACATTTCACTCATGTATAGTGTGAGTGTGTAGGTTTGTGTGTGTGTGGGTGTGTGTGTGTGTGTCTCTCTGTGTGTGTCCTTCTCTCTCGGTGTGTCCCTGTGTGTGTGTGTGTGTGTGTGTGTGTCTTTTTCTCTCTCTCGGTGTGTCTCTGTATGTGTGTGTGTGTGTGTGTGTCTCTCTCTCTTAATGTGTGTGTGTGTGTCTCTCTCTCTGTGTGTGTGTGTGTGTCTCTCTCTGTGTGTGTGTGTGTGTCTCTTTGTGTGTGTCTCTGTGTGCGTGTGTGTGTGTGTCTCTATGTGTGTGTGTGTGTGCGTCTCTGTGTGTCTCTGTGTGCGTGTGTGTGTGTGTGTCTCTGTGTGTGTGTGTGTGTGTCTCTGTGTGTGTGTGTGTGTGTGTGTGTCTCTGTGTGTGTGTGTGTGTGTGTGTGTGTGTGTGTGTGTGTGTGTGTGTCTGTGTGTGTGTGTGTGTGTCTCTCGGTGTGTCTCTCTCTCTCTCTCTTTGTGTGTCTCTGTGGGTGCGTGTGTGTGTCTCTCTGTGTGTGTGTGTGTGTGTGTGTGTGTGTCTCTCTCTCTCGGTGTGTCTCTCTGTGTCTGCGTGTGTGTGTGTGTGTGTGTCTCTCTCTCTCTCTCTGTGTGTGTGTGTGTTGTGTGTGTGTGTGTGTCTCTGTGTGTGTGTGTGTGTGTGTGTGTCTCTGTGTGTGTGTGTGTGTGTGTGTGTGTGTGTGTGTGTGTGTGTGTGTGTGTGTGTGTGTGTGTGTGTGTCTCTTTGTGTGTGTCTCTGTGTGCGTGTGTGTGTGTCTCTGTGTGTGTGTCTCTCTCTCTCTCTATTTCTCTGTGTGTGTGTGTGTGTGTGTGTGTGTGTGTGTGTGTGTGTGTGTGTGTGTGTGTGTGTGTGTGTGTGTGTGTGTGTGTGTGTGTGTGTGTGTGTGTGTGTGTGTGTGTGTGTGTGTGTGTGTGTGTGTGTGTGTGTGTGTGTGTGTGTTGTGGTTTTGGGGAAATTCGTGGAAAAGTATTTTTCGATGACACAGAGCAGGAAGTGTTTGTTGATGTTTGGAATCAGTCGCCTCAGCAAAAAGAAATGGGGGGGAGAGTGTGTGTGTGTGCGTGTGCGTGCGTGTGTGTGTGTGTGTGTGTGTGTGTGTGTGTGTGTGTGTGTGTGTGTGTGTGTGTGTGTGTGTGTGTGTGTGTGTGTGTTACATGTAATTTATGATCATCAGAGGAATAATGTTGATGAGTTAAAAAGGTCAAAATTTCCCTGTGCAATGTTCTGGAAACACACACACACACACACACACACACAACCCCAACCCCACGGCCCCACACCACACACACACACACACACACACACACACACACACACACACACACACACACACACACACACACACACACACACAGAGAGACACACACAAGGAACCCCAACCCCCAAATCACTCTTACCTTTTTGCACATTCTCACCACAGATTAGGTTGTAAATGGACAGAGAAGAAGGGGTCTGGGATCACTAGAACTTTCCGCCCTGACATGATTTCTGTATTATTTTAGTGAATAGCTGCTGGTAAGAAAGCTGTTGTTGTAATGACTCAGGATTCCTCAAGGGGGCGACAGACAGAAGTTACGTAAGGTAGCTTTAATTGGTATATTGACTGAACATTGACAAAGACTAAGGTTGCGTTCCGAATCGCATACTCTTTCTTTTTTCTATTCTACATA
>CM047522.1:27937137-27939637 GCA_026122265.1 Ammodytes dubius | reverse complement strand
TGAATATCTAATATAAATATTGATATAATAGTGATTTCTAGTTGATAATTCATTCATTTTAGCCGTTTAAATGCCTTATAACCAAAAAAAACATAGATAATACCCTATAGTGTGGAATAAATATATATTTTCATTAATTTCATTGATGTAAATTGTCATATCCGGGTTATTTATCATTTTAACCGATCATTTATGTGAATATTTCATACAAATCATATTAATATTGTCATTTTCTAGTTGATAATTCATTTATTTTAGCCGTTTATTTTGTATCAGCGCTGTTCATTTGTTCACTATCACACACACATGCCTCTCTTGCTCGCTCGCGCCTCCCGCCCTCCCCAACCTTTCGCGGGTTCACACACACACACACACACACACACACACACACACACACACACACACACACACACACACACACACACACACACACACACACACACACACACACACACACACACACACACACACACACACACACACACACACACACACACACACACACACACACACACACACACACACACACACACACACACACACACACACACACACACACACACACACACGAACGAACCCGGAGTTGAGTTCACTGGGTTTACTGTGACACCGCTGACTGACTGTTAGCCACGCCCCCTCCAACGGCCACGCACCCACGCGTCGGACCAATCAGAGCGCGCCCACGTCGTGATCACGCATCGTCTCGACGCTGATTGGCCAGAGCTCGCTACACCTTTGATTTCTCATTGGCTGACGGTTACCACCCGCCAGACTGACGGCGATTTCGTTTCTGTGTATTTTTTTTTTTTTTTTTTTTTTTTTTTTTTTTTTCGAGAGCTTCGGTTCCTCTCAGCTGAAACGGCGCTAGTCTGCTGGTTGGCAGAGCGACGGGGATTGTTATTGCCTACTGCTCTGTCTCTCTCTCACACACACACACACACACACGCGCGCACACACTCCTTCAAATACTACACACACACATTTCTTGCCATCACAAGCTTGCCAGGTAAGACCGCTTTTATTGCACTAAAAATTAAGTTAAAAAATAGCGTTATTATGGAGTTATTATTAATTTTTAAAGTTGTGTTTTTTTTGTTATTTTATTTATTATTATAACAGTAATATAACGTGTGTGTTTGTGTGTGTGTGTGTGTGTGTGTGTGTGTGTGTGTGTGTGTGTGTGTGTGTATTAACAACACGCGCTGTGTGAAAGCGCATGAAGCGTTGCTGAGTTCATTGAGTTTCATTCTGATTTTAGCGCTGATGGCTGGTTTAACTGAGGTCATACTGAACCCAGTGACTCCGCTGTGAGTGTGTGTGTGTGTGTGTGTGTGTGTGTGTGTGTGTGTGTGTGTGTGTGTGTGTGTGTGTGTGTGTGTGTGTGTGTGTGTGTTTCTGTGGGTTGCCAGATTTTGCTAGAGAACAAGCAATTTGGTCTATAAAAACAAAGTCGAAAAAAACAACATTTTATTCAATTATTACAAATAGCTTATATAGGCTTACTGTAGGGTACTAACATGAATATTTAGGCCTGTATAATAGCCTATGCGTATCGATCATATATATATGTAGAGAGAGCCCATAATAAGCTAATGTTAACCGTGCCCATCGCTACAATAACAAAGGGCTGTAGTTTTGTTATTGATTCCAGTTTATAGCGCAAATATAACGTAGTAAATGGTAAATGGACTTATATAGCGCTTTATCTCCGTTATTCACAGACCCAAAGCGCTTTAAACGTGACATTATTCGGGCTAAAATCACTGATATTTTCATTAATATCGCCTTATTTAATCTGACTTCCTAAATTATATTAATTGGAGCATATTAGGGGGAAATACTGAGGCGTCCTTTGTTCGGAGTTCTGACTGAGGGATTTTCACCCATAAGTAGGACTATAGGCTAATCTAGAAAAATAACAAGAAAGATTTTAGGGGGGGGGTATGTCTAGTTTCGTGTGTGTGTGTGGGTGTGTCTGTGTGTGTGTATGGTGCATGGCGCAGAATGTGTGTGTGTGTGTGTGTGGGGGGGGGGGGTCTGTGTGTGTGTGTGTGTTTACAACAGTTACACCCTATGCTGTAATGCATCGCTGGAGCTCAAAGTTTGAAGATGCTCTGACAATTATTTTAAATTTATAAAAAAAAAATATATGTTTATAAAAATATATATGTTATTAACGTTTACTCGCCTATTTATTACCGCTAGGCTTCTGTCTGTGTTGTTGTAAAGGTATTACTATTTTAATTTAAAGGTGCAGTGTGTAATATGACATCATCAAGAAAGTTCTACAAAGTTCTAGAAAGTTCTAGAATGCAACGCTCCCTGGGTAACCCCACCCCTTTAGAATAATAACAGAAGCTACAGTGGCCTTCAAGGACAAGAACAATTCTAAATTTTAAACAATGCACTTGATGACATTCCAACTATGACACTTTCAAGATGGCGGTGACAAGGCCTTGGTCCAAAATATGCAGAAATATGGACATATATGAGACCCTTT
>CM047522.1:27902137-27932137 GCA_026122265.1 Ammodytes dubius | reverse complement strand
CTGCACCTTTAACAAATTAAATGTATTATTCTTATTCTCATTCTTAGTGTCCCCCCCCCCCCCTTTGTTTACATACACATTTACAGAGCCTAGGCTGTGTATTAAAACTGCTTTGCTTAATTGACCAAACCCCATCATTCTTTTACTAGTCCGACATTAGTTCTGGAATGTGTGGCTAGCTTTCAGGATTCTTACTGTTACAATATGTGTTGTTATGGTAGTTCCAGAGTGGAAAAAGTAAGTGGATCAGTTTACCCCACAGCTGGGGTAAAGTGAGCCACATGACAACTTTTTTTAAAACAATCATATTTTCACTGCCCTTTGTCTTTAAAAAATTCTGCTAATGCCCATTTCTAGGAAACATCCTGAATTAATGGGAAATGTGTAAATTTGAGTGATAAATCATTTTAGCTCGCTTAGAGGGGAGCAAATGTAAAAAGTGGCTCAGATTACTCCGTTCTCCCCTATATATTTTTTTTTCTAAGATTTTTTTTGGCATTTTTATGCTTTATTGATAGTGTAGAGACAGAGTTGAAATGGGGCAGAGAGGGGAGTGACATGCAGAGAACGACCGCGGGCTGGAATCGAACCCGGGTCCGCTGCTGGCCGAGGCCCATGGGGGGGGGACGCCCTACCAACTGAGCTAAGGGCGCTCCAAGTAATCATGTCTCTCCTTCTCCCTCCGTAGGTTTGGCGTATGGAGGTCCAGCGCGTGTGGACGATGGATCTAAAGCCGTATATCGAGACCCATGACCTGGAGGCCGCCGAGGCTCTGGTCAGCATGAGCTACTGGGGCCACAGACCACAGCTACAGACAGAGAGGACAGACATACTGACAGACAGACAGCAGCTACTGACAGACAGACCGCAGCTACAGACAGACAGACAGCAGCTACTGACGGATAAGACACACATCTCCATCTCTCAGTAAGAAATCGTTTACAAGTTTAACTAAATAAATAAATAAATTCTTTAAGTTTTGTTCGGATGTTTGAATTTTCTTCAGGATTAATAAAGTGTCTGTCTATCTATCTATCTATCTATCTATCTATCTATCTATCTATCTATCTATCTATCTATCTATCTATCTATCTATCTATCTATCTATCTATCTATCTATCTATCTATCTATCTATCTATCCATCTATCCATCTATCTATCTATCTATCTATCTATCTATCTATCTATCTATCTATCTATCTATCTATCTATCTAGGCAACATCTACTAACACACAAACCGCGCCCCCTGACCCCCACCTCGGACTCATGTGATTCGCTGCTCAATGAGGGAGGGGGGGACCAGCCCAAAGACCTGATCGCACTGTCCTCACTGGTAAGAAGTGTTTATTTACGGAGCGACTGTGTCTCAGGTGGTAGAGCGGGTCGCCCGATGATCAAAGGGTTGGAGGTTCGATCCCCGCCCTGCCACCTGTGTCATGGTTGTTGTGTCCTTGGGCAAGACACTTCACCCACCTTGCCTCGTGTGAATGTCGATAGTTAGCCTGCTATTAGTGTATGAATGTGTGTGTGAATGGTAACGTGGGAATGGGAACAGGTCTCCCTTGCAAAAGAGTCTTCGGACTCAATGGGATTTACCTGTAGAAATAAAGGTTAAAAAAAAAAAAAAAATTGTTTTTGTGTTTTAAGATAATTTTTTGGACTTTAAACTATAGATTATATTAATCAGACCATCAGTGCAGAGAATGCTATTTTTATATAGTTATTATAAATGCCTTTGCTTGGGCCTGAATCCCCTCCAAAAAAAAATCTGAACTGAAAACCGAAAAATTCATAATAATAATAAATGTTTCACCCTCCATATTGTGTTCTTCCCTCATTGCATGACATGATAATTCTCCTCTCTGATACATTTAATCTTTGTCTCTCCAAAACTGTCAATAAAAAAATATAAAAAAAAATGCCAAAAAATATTCTTAATTATGTCACTCCCCTCTCTGCCCCATTTCACCTCTGTCTCTCTGCACTATCAATAAAAGCATAAAAATGCCCCAAAAAATATCTTTAAAAAAAAAAGAAAAATTATTCTTAATTATTACGCTGTCAATATTAACATATTTAAAAAAAAATGAAAAAAATATCTTAATTATTATTATTTTTTGCCTTTCTTCCCTCAGTGCAGACCCGGGTTAGAATCCAGCCCGGGTCGTTCTCTGCATGTCATTCCCCTCTCTGACACATTTCATCTCTGTCTTTCTCCACAACTGTCAATAAAAAAATATTTAAAAAAAATGCCAAAAAATATTCTTAATTATTACGCTGTCAATATTAATGTCACATATTAAAAAAATATATTAAAAAAAATTTAAATTAAAAAAATAATCTTAATTATTATTATTTTTGTTGCCTTTCCTTCCCTCAGTGCAATAAATACAATTAATAATAATAAATGTCTAACCCTCCATATTGTTTCTTCCCTCAGTGCATGACTCCTCCTCACAGCCCCAGTTTCTCTGACGCTTCCATCGCTGTCACCGCCGTGTTGCCTCGCCAACCGGCCTCTGTTACCATGGACACAACAGCCCATAATAACAACAACAACAATAACAGTGACATCATGATGACGTCATTTCGAGCCATGGCAACGAGCGTCATCAGACACACAGCTGATCGGATAGCTAACGCTGCTGCTACCGCGGCTAACACAGAGAGCTACACGCAAGGCCTCACGGACACACTGGTAAGGGCTTGGACATTTGTGTGTGTGTGTGTGTGTGTCTGTCTGTCTGTCTGTCTGTCTGTGTGTGTGTGTGTGTGTGTGTGTCTGTCTGTCTGTCTGTCTCTCTGTCTGTCTGTCTGTCTGTCTATCCATCTATCTATCTAGTTATACTTATTGATTGCTGTCTGTGTTCTCATTGCAAAATAACAAAAGCACACACACACCTCACACACACACACACACACACACACACACACACACACACACACACACACATATATATAATAAACTAACAGACCTTATCCCCTCAGACCACAGTGACCTACTCGCCCCCCCGACCCCCCCCTGAGGAGAAGCCCCCCCCTCCCCTCCTCTCCTCTGTCAAGTCTTCAGCCGGACGGGAATGATCTCTGCCTTCGTACAAGCACCAGTACAGGTGAATATATACAGACTCTGTCTCTACACTATCAATAAAGCATAAAAATTACAAAAAAATATATTAACAAAAAAAAAAAAAACACTCAAACACTCAAACACTTAAAAACGTTAAAGCTATTGTGCGTAACTTTATTTTTTTAATTTTTTTTATCTCTCTCTCCCTCTCTCCCTCCCTCTCTCTCTCCCTCTCTCTCCCTTCCTCCCTCTCTCTCCCTCTCTCTCTCTCTCCCTCCCTCCCTCCCTCTCTCTCTCCCTCTCTCTCTCCCTCCCTCCCTCTCTCCCTCCCCCCTCTCCCTCCCTCTCTCCCTCTCTCTCTCTCTCTCTCTCTCTCTCCATCAGTCCCAGGTCAAACCGTTGCTTCAGGGAACAACAACAACAGTGATGTTCGTGGTCCCGCATCATCATTCGCCGGTGGTTTCCCCAGCAACCACCCATCACACATCACACATCATGACGCTTGGCAACACTAAGCTCCTCCCCCTGGCGCCCGCCCCCGTTTACATGACAACGGGCAGCAATGGCGGCCTCGGCAACATCAACAACAACAACAACATCAACAATGGCGGCGTTTTGTCACAAGCGGATTTCTCCCGTCGAAGAAATTACGTGTGCAACTTCCCCGGATGCAAGAAAACCTACTTCAAGAGCTCGCACCTCAAGGCTCACCTACGCACACACACAGGTAAGGGCCGCACACTCTGTCATACTGTCTGTCCACCTGTCTGTCGGTCTGTCTGTCTCCCTGTATATCTATCTAGTAAGTAAGTAAGTAAGCTTTATTTATATAGCGCCCTTCACAGACCAGGGTCACAAGGCGCTTCACAATGCGCTTTTACATATTTACATTTCATACACACACTCAAACACCGATGGCAGTAGCTGCCATGCAAGGCGCTCTCTGAACCATCGGGAGCAATTTGGTGTTCAGTGTCTTGCCCAGGGACACTTGGACATGTGGCGGGTAGGCGAGGAATCGAACCTCCGACCCTGCACTCCAGAGGCAATATCCCTACCCACTTCACCACTGCCGCCCATCTAACATTACCTCCCTCCCTTTTATCCCCGCTCTCTCTGCAGGTGAGAAGCCGTTCAGCTGTCACTGGGACGGCTGCGACAAGAAGTTCGCCCGATCCGACGAACTCTCCCGCCATCGCCGCACGCACACGGGGGAAAAGAAGTTCGTGTGCAGCGTGTGCGAACGCCGCTTCATGCGTAGCGACCACTTGACCAAACACGCACGGCGACACATGACCACAAAGAGAAGCACTTCTTCATCATCATCATCATCATCATCATCAAATACATCTTCTCCGTCTAATTCGGCGTCTAATTCGACTTCTTCTTGGGCCGGTGAAAGGCAAGATGGCGCAAAATGGCGGCGCCAAAAGGGGGCAGTCCAAGCGGTCTCTCTGTCGGCTGTGTGCTGGTGCCAACAGCGGCGAATTAACGGACTATTTAAAAAAAGATGTTTAAAAAAAATAAACAAATAAGTGAATTTTTTTTTTTTTTTTTTTTTTTTTTTTTTTTTTTTAATACCAGTCAGACTCTTATATTGCGTCTCTGGCTCCGTTTACACAAAACTACAGGGTCATTATTACAACATGGTACACTCTGATTATTTTAAAGGTGCAGTCAGTGATTTTGGTAAATGGTAAATGGTAAATGGTAAATGGACTTGACTTATATAGCGCTTTTCTAGCCGATTTTCTCAGCCCCAAAGCGCTTTACATATCTTACCACATTCACCCATTCATACACACACTCAAACACCGATGGCAGTAGCTGCCATGCAAGGCGCTCTCTGAACCATCGGGAGCAATTTGGGGTTCAGTGTCTTGCCCAGGAGAATGTCTTGTTTTGTAAGAAGAAAATCACTTTTTTGGGTGGTTAAAAATTTGTGGATATCCTCTGAAAAGATCTGTGCTTTTTTTATAAGTGTCCTACTGTGTGTTGTGTTGTGTAAATACACGCAGCCTAGGCTCTGTAAACTGGTTAGTAAGACACAAGGGTATGTAAACAAAGGGGGTCCAAAGTAGTTAGAAAGATGCCCGTATGCACACACACACACACACACACACACACACACACACACACACACACACACACACACACACGCACACACACACACACACACACACACACACACACACACACACACACACACACACACACACACACACACACACACACACACACACACACACACACACACACACAGTACAGACAGGTAGCAGATCATGAGGAGATATTCACTGATTTTGACAAAAAAGCGATTTTGACAACAAGCGTTCTCCAGAATCACTGACTACACCTTTAAACTAACGCTTTACTGTGGCATGATGGAAGATTGACACGCACACACACACGCACACACACACACACACACTCACACACACACACACACACACACACACACACACACACTCACACACACACACACACACACACACACACACACACACACACACACACACACACACACACACACACACACACACACACACACACACACACACACACACAGCGCCCCCTAAGGCTGGAACAAGCATTACAACCCAGATCAGAGACCAAACTAATGACAGTTAGGAGGATTTAGTGGGTTTGGGTTTACAGTCACCGGGACTTTAAGTTTTTCTTCCTTCAGCCTTTCTATCATGCACACAACACCACACCAACACACCACACACCACACACACACACCACACACACACACACACACACACACACACACACACACACACACACGCACACACACACACACAGACGCACACACACCACACAACAACACACACACACACACACACGCACACACACACACACACACACTGACACACACACAGACACCAACGCACACACACCACACACACACACACACACACACACACACACACACACACACACACACACAGACACACACAGACACACACACACACACACACACACACACACACACACACACACACACACAGAGCCTTTCTATCGTGCCACGGTAATTCAAAAAGATTCAAATCAAATGCATTTGTACAGCTGATGATATTAATCAGAGTTTTGCCGTGATCTCGTTTGAAAATAAAATAAAATTAATAAATAAATATCACGTTTTAAGTGATAAATGAAAAGTCAGACGCAAGCTCTGCTCAGGACCGTTATAAATATTCACACAACTCAGAAACTCAGAAACTCACCCTGCGTTCCGAATCGCATACTTTCTATTATTTAGTAAAGATTTAGGATGTCCCGATTCTTGTGGCCAGATTCAGGATGGTTAGAAGTACCCGGATGTCCTACTTCATGCGGCCAAGATTGTTTAGTGTTGAAAACTGCATCCTATTTGGGGCGATTCTGACCCACAATCGAGGTGCACACGTGAAGTGACGTCACATCTACGAAGCCTCCGTATGAAAACAAAAAACGGGGATGCGCCGGATATAAAAGCAAGAGGCAAGATCAAGGTGCCATGTTATGATGAAATAAGAGAGTAAAAGTATGTCCTAATAGTATGCCTACTGCATCCTAACTAGATTCTTTTTATCGTCGGATGTAGTATGGAGGAGAGGAAAAAGAAAGAGTATGCGATTCGGAACGCAGGGTTAGAAACCAAACAGGCTGCTACTATCAACCATGGACACTCCAGACTACAACCTGACAATGCACTGGATTTTATACAATCTTAAAAATGCTTGTTTTTGTACTCTCTCTCTCTCTCTCTCTCTGTCCCTCTCTCTTTCTCCCCCTTCCTCTCTCTCTCTTTCTTCCCCCCCTCTCCCTTCCTCTCTCTCCCTCTCTCTCTCTCTGTCCCTCTCTCTCTCTATCTATCTAGAATCATGTTTACTTCCATGTGTAAATGTCAAGTTTAGCAAAAATTGTATGCACTCCTTTTTTTTTTATTACATTTTATTTTCTTTGCCAAAGCCTCTGTACCGTGCTTAGATATTTAGCCGTCAGTTGTTTGTGCTTGTAAATAATGTACATTTATCGATATCTATATGAATGTGACGTGTATTCCAATCTCCATTTATTGACAGTAAGACTTAAAGGTGCTCCGAGGAACTTTTAACTTTGGGTTAATTCTAGCGCTACCCCTTTGGACAAAAAGCGGTAGTGTTTTTAACCACGCCAGCTGTTGTTCCTGGGTGAGCGTATATACCCCATGGCAAAGGCATTAAGAAAAACTATATCAAAATAGCATTATTTCTTTGCACTGATGGTCTTGTTTGCTGTTACATGTAGTTTATGATCATCAGAGGAAAAATGAGACTGTTTCAGAAATATTTAAAAGTTCCTCGTAGCGACTTTAATGATATTTTTGAGAAGTCAGTGGACAGTATTCCTCACTGTGATACTACCTAATACCATTGCTTTACACATTATTTTGTATTATTTTTTATTTAAAATGTTTTTTGTTAAAATTGCTGTTCTTTTTGGCTGTGTTCGGAAAGCCCTATTGACGTCCTACTCATACTAAAGCCCTAGTAACGTCCTACTCATACTAAAAGCCCTTCTAACGTCCTATTCATACTAAAGCCCTACTAACGTCCTACTCATACTAAAAGCCCTACTAACGTCCTACTCATACTAAAGCCCTACTAACGTCCTACTCATACTAAAGCCCTACTAACGTCCTACTCATACTAAAAGCCCTACTGACGTCCTACTCATACTAAAAGCCCTACTAACGGCCTACTCGTACTGATTTTGACGTCAAGTTGAGTATGTTGTGGTTGTGTATGCGAGAAATTCCCGGATGAGTACTTTTTGTGTATGGATCGATAGGTTACTTTTTCTACTCAACCTGCCCCACAATGCATTGCGTCTTTTCAAACGACACAGAAGTATTTTTTTTAAATTCTTTATTGCTTCTGTATACTTCAGTGTAAACGGTCCGACGAACCTCGCATACACAATGGATGGTTAAGTAGACAGTATGTAGTATATACATGTTGAGTATGTAGGAGGGAGGACGTTAGTAGGACTTTTAGTATGTAGTATGTTGAGTATGTAGGAGGGAGGACGTTAGTAGGGCTTTTACTATGTAGTATATACATGTTGAGTATGTAGGAGGGGGACGTTAGTAGGGCTTTTAGTATGTAGTATATACATGTTGATTATGTAAGAGGGAGGACGTTAGTAGGGCTTTTAGTATGTAGTATATACATGTTGAGTATGTAGGAGGGAGGACGTTAGTAGGGCTTTTAGTATGTAGTATATACATGTTGAGTATGTAGGAGGGAGGATGTTAGTAGGGCTTTTTCGGACACAGCCATAGTTTCATTATTTTGTTGGCCCATAGTGTAGCCAGTAAAGAAGATACCTCATGTTATTAAATGTTATTCTTAATAATGTTATAACGGCGTATATATCGGAATATTCCCATTTCTGAACATTTGCCTGTAAGCGATTGATGAAGGAAAATGGTTTTTTTATAATAAAAATTTACCAAGAAAATGATTTGATGACCTTTTAATGTCTTTGGCTGTTTAATATTATAAATAAAGGATGAAAAGATATGATAACTAATAAACACACACACACACACACACCCTCACATACACTCTGATTTTTTTAATGTCTAGCCTATATTTTTGTCTATTTATCTTCCATAACATGTCTTATTTCATACTAGTATAAATCAAAAGGTCCAACATGTACATTCAGGTGTTTATTTGACTAAACCTTGTCTGGTTGCGTCTGTATATTTCTCCTATACAACCATCTTTAACGACATTATCTCAACATTAGTTTTTCTTCAATACTCTGAAGCAGAAATCTCAACTTTCTAAAGCACTTACATCATCTAAACTTTCCATAATCATTCTCAGCACTATTCTGAAGGTTATTACCGAAGGATTTGTTCACATGTTGTTCACTGTCTGATTTATGAGACATTTTATTCTTAAAAACATGATGAAAATGCATTTTAGGACTTGTACGTTATTGTATTTCTTTTATTTGATAAAATGAAAAAAGACAAGATAGACAGACAGACAGATAGACAGACTGACAGACAGACAGACAGACAGACAGACAGACAGACAGACAGACAGACAGACAGACAGACAGACAGACAGACAGACAGACAGACAGATAGATAGATAGATAGATAGATAGATAGACAGACAGACAGACAGACAGACAGACAGACAGACAGACAGACAGACAGACAGACAGACAGACAGACAGACAGACAGATAGATAGTGTCACACCGCGGTGAGGTTGTCTCGTCTTGGGTTCTTGGTCTCGTTACTTCCTGTTTTATTTTGAAGATCTAACTCTCCTCTCGTTTCAGGTCACTTGCCCTTCCTCATGTGTCACCAGTCTGATTGTCTCACCTGATCCCTAATCGTTTCCACCTGTTCCCCATTTCCCTCATGTGTATTTAGTCAGCGTCTTCCCTTTGTCCTGTGCTGAAGTGTTTCGTTTGTTCGTTCTCCTAAGCCCCTGTTGTGTGATTCTGACCTCAATAAAGTGGGTTTGATATCATTTTTCCCTTGCATCTGAGTCCTCTTTTGGTCCTGGCCTGACAGATAGATAGATAGATAGATGGATAGATAGATAGATAGATAGATGGATAGATAGATAGATAGATAGATAGATTGTTTTCATTCCTTCTTATATAAACGCGGTCATTGTGAAGTTTCTGCTCAGCGACAGCGTTCTGTTATACAACCGTTGTCTCCCGGCAACAAGGCTCAGCCAATCAGCGTCCGGCGCTCAGGGGGTGTGACCAATGGGAGGCGAGGAATGCGCGTACGTCACAGGCTGAGGACGTCCCGCGTGCTTGCCTTACTGACCGACATTCAGCGCCAGCCAAACTGTGTGTGTGTGTGTGTGTGTGTGTGTGTGTGTGTGTGTGTGTGTGTGTGTGTGTGTGTGTGTGTGTGTGTGTGTGTGTGTGTGTGTGTGTGTGTGTGTGTGTGTGTGTGTGTGTGTGTGTGTGAGAGAGAGAGACACAGAGAGAGAGAGAGAGAGAGAGAGAGAGAGAGAGAGAGATATGGAAGACAGGAGGCGGTGTGTGAGACGGAGCAACAGCGACACTAAGCGGCGAGAGGCGGAACTGCAGCACCTTTCAAAAACACCAACAACATTGGTTTGCTTTTTTGGCTTCAACTGTCTTGGGTTGGCGGACGTGTGATGTGTTTTTCCCATTGTGTGTGTGTGTGTCTGTGTGTGTGTGTGTGTGTGTGTGTGTGTGTGTGTGTGTGTGTGTGTGTGTGTGTGTGTGTGTGTGTGTGTGTGTGTGTGTGTGTGTGTGTGTGTGTGTGTGTGTGTATACATACTTCCCTACTATTTAGTATGCCAGAAATAGATTTAGGATGTCCCAATACATGCACATCAATTGTAGTATGCTGAAAATACATAAATGCCCCCACTAACTCCAATAGCATTTTGGAGTATTCGTCTTTATTCTAGACATTTCTCTACATAATGAAAAAAAAAATCTTCCTTATCTGATTTTTTTTTTCTCTCCTGTCTGTGGCCCTAAAACTCTTCTATACTTTAGTATGTAGTGTAGTAGAATTTAAAAAATATGTGATTTGGAACACAGGGAATATATAAACGGTTTATCTATGGTTCCAGCCACGCCCATTGTGGGGGAAACCGTTGAACAGCGCTCCATTCACTTTGTATTGAGGGAGACCTGTCTTCTGCAAACACACTTTATTAAAACTTATTCAAACATCCATTTAGCAAAAAAAAAATACTTTATTTAAAGCCACGACTCTTGTCTGT
The DNA here is from genome assembly GCA_026122265.1 of Ammodytes dubius. NCBI lineage: Eukaryota > Metazoa > Chordata > Actinopteri > Uranoscopiformes > Ammodytidae > Ammodytes > Ammodytes dubius. The sequence goes on along the minus strand of CM047522.1, from coordinate 27,921,289 downwards.
CTATACGAGCTGTTTTTGTGAAAAATTATTGAGTAATTTTTCAATATTGAGGTATTTTTTCCCGTCCGACCTGGCGAGGATGGAGTATACGTGAGGGTTAAAGGCCTACTTCACCGGTTTGAATATGAAGGTGTATTGAATTCTGAGATCCTATGTAGTATAAATGTGCGAAAAAAATTGAAATCGGTTCATCCTAGCCTGAGAAAAGGCCTTCTTGTGACATCTGTGATGTCACGAGAAGGCCTTCTCGTGACATCACAGAAAGAGAAATATAGGGTTAAAAAAAAAAACTTACTTTGTAAATATTACTGTGATGTCTTTTACTGTGACATCACAGTAATATTTACAAGTGCGTTTTTTTTTAACCCTATATTTCTCTTTCTGTGATGTCACGAGAAGGAGAAATATAGGGTTAAAAAAAACACTCTTTCTGCCTTTTCTCAGCTAGGATGAACCGATTTTTTTTTTTTTTGCACATTTATACTACATAGGATCTCAGAATTCAATTCACCTTCATATTCAAACCGGTGAAGTAGGCCTTTAAGTCTACAGCTGAAGGCTAACATTAGCCTAGCATACAGCATACAGTTTTGTCTCGATATTGAAAATTACTCAATAATTTTTCACAAAAACAGCTCGTATAGACAGACAGTAGTCGTGGCTTTAAATAAAGTAACGTGTATGTGTGAAAGGCATGTCGTATTACGTTTTTATTAAGTTTGTTTGCAGAATACGGGTGTCATTCAATACAAAGTGAATGGAGCGCTGTGTATTGTTGTCCCCCACGATGGGCGTGGCCTCCGATTATGTCGCGTTCGGCTCTAAAAGGTGACGTCAGCAGACTGCGGGCCACTGATTGGCCAGAGAGTGTGATGATGTCATCATGAGAGCGACGACCCGAGTCCGGCCCGCGGAAATTTAAAAACACTGGCAACAAACAAACAAACAAACAGCGCCGCAGCGAACAGTTCATTCACCGTCCACTCCGTCTTCACCGTGTCAGTAAGTAAAAAAACAGAATTAGAAGATACTTTATTCATTTTAGGAACATTCCATATTCATAAATCCAAATGGTGTAACTCAAAACCTTCATTCGTAGCTTTTGGCAAGGACACCAAGCAGTAGGCTAGCTAGCCTGGTGCTACAAGAAAGCTGCTAAAACTGTACAATTGTGCTCTATATATTTAATTTGTTTGTTTGGCACTCTCCCTGGCTATATGTATTTTTGACTGAGATGCTTGATATGCATTAATGACTTGTTTTTGTTGTGTTTTGTATCGTTTCATAAAGATTGTTTAAAAAAACAAACAAAAAAAAAACATGTCAGCCGAGCCTCAGTCTTCTCCGTGGGCCGACGCCGAGGTTCAGTCGCTTCTGACTCTGGTGGCGGAGGATAGCTTCCAGAGGGCGATGGACAGAGTATACCGCAGTACCGAGAAGGTTGATAAGCTTTATAAGAAGCTCGCCAAGCTAATGGGAGACCGAGGCTACAGCAGGACATTCGCGCAGTGTCGGGAAAAGCTTAACGAGCTGAAAAGTGACTACGAGGAGATTAAGGACCAGACTCGGAGCAGGAGAGGGTCCAACCGAGAAATCACCTGGAAATGGTTCGAGCGAATGGACGCGATTTACGGACACAGACCAGCGAACTATGGCAGAGAGAGCGGCCTCGACTCAGCCAGGTATCTGCTGGAGGCGCTTGATGCAGCAGGTAGGCTAAGTGTTTTTTTTTATTGTTATAATCAACAACATATAGGCTATACAAATTTCAAAAAAGGCACACTCACACACACACACACACACACACACAGAGAGAGAGAGAGAGAGAGAGAGAGAAAGACACACAGACACACACACAAAGACACCGAGAGAGAGAAAGACACACACAGACGGAGGGAGGGAGAGAGACACTCTCACACACAGCTAGCTAGCTTGCTACTGTAACATAATAACAAGCCTCCCAGCTGAGCTATATCGCTGTAACAATATAAAATGTGAGCGTGCAACACTTGCCTTTGCTCAACTACAGGCTTCCTTCCTACTAACACACATTGCATTTGGTTCCACAGGGGCCTTTTGCAAGCCACTGTATGGTGTGCATTAGGGATGGCCATTTAGAATTTTTTCTTTAACCGGTTAACCACCAGAATTAACGGTTGTTAACCGGTTAACCGTTAAGATTTAATGTAGCCTATTTATAGTGAAATACATGAAGCATTATAGCAGGGCTCCCGACCTTTTTTTGTTCCAAGGACCAGCATATTAATTTAAAAACAATTCAGGGAACAGTAGCCAATTTAAATGCCTACATTTTGACATGGCACCTTTGTCTGTTGTGAGAAGAGGTCTTGTATGCGAATGTAGGAGCAGAATAAGTGACTAAGTGACTGAAAAGGGACATTTACACACACACAGGCTTAGGGGATTGGTAGCCTACCATCAATCAGTCTTTACCGACAGTTGGCATTCTTACATCCGGTTTAGCGAAATCAAAATAAGAGTCCGGATTTCAGAGAAATTAAGATGATTTAATTTTTTTTAACCGTTTAACCTTTAGCATTAACCGGTTAAAGATCTTCTTAACGGTTAACGGGTTAACCAGTTAACCATGGACATCCCTAGTGTGCATGTACTTATGTCGTGTACTTTTTGTTCAAGAATTCCTTTCTACACGCGGACAGGACGTTTCGGCCTCAGCAGAATCAACACAGTCCAGCACGTCACGGCAAACTGTGACCACTGTAAGACTTCACATCATGTAGCGGTTAGCTTCAAATGTATTCTCCCAATATTTTTTTTTAAAAACTTGCTTTGGTTAAAGACCTACTTCACCGGTGGAAATATATAAAGGTGTATTGAACTCTGAGATCCTATGTAGTATAAATGTGCAAACATTTTAGAAATCGGCTCATCCTAGCCTGAGAAAAGGCAGAAAGAGTGTTTTATACGGTCTCACTGTCTAACCCTACATTTTCCCATGTGTGACATCACACATGGTAAAATGTAGGGTGAGGATTTAAAGGACAACTGGGCCAAGGGAAGACTGAGGGAAGGAAAACCTCATTCATTATATTATAATGTGAACGATAGTGAATGATAGAACGCCGGTTCTGTATGGGTGAAGTATTCCTTTAAAGGCCTACTTCACCGGTTTGAATATGAAGGTGTATTGAATTCTGAGATCCTATGTAGTATAAATGTGCGAAAAAAGAAATCGGTTCATCCTAGCCTGAGAAAAGGCAGAAAGAGTGTTTTTTTTAACCCTATATTTCTCCTTCTCGTGACATCACAGAAAGAGAAATATAGGGTTAAAAAAAACGTACTTTGTAAATATTACTGTGATGTCACAGTAATATTTACAAAGTATGTTTTTCTTTTAACCCTATATTTCTCCCATTTCTACCTTTCTTCATGTTGGCTAGGCAAGAGGAAAAGGAGCCTTTATCAGCAGGAGAACACAGCTGTGGTGACTGGCTGTCTCAGAGACATGCAGGAGGATCATATAGCTCAACAGGACAGACAGAGGGCCCAGATGGACAGACACCTCCAGCTGCTGCGCGATGATGCTCGTGAAGCGAGGGAGCAGGACGCTAGACTGAGGAGAGAGCAGTGGACACAGAATGCTGAATTCCACAGATCGCTGCTGGGGCTGTTGGGTCAGCTCGCGGAGACAATACGAGACCCGCGTGTGTGAATCACTCCCACAGCCACACACACACACACACACCTTCACAGGCCCTCGACACAGACACACACACACACACACACACACACACAACACACACTTCATCCAGGCTACCTGTGTGTAGTGCAGTGGTTGCAGTACCAACATGCTGGACCCTCTAAAGACACTTTTTAAGGAATACTTCACCCATACGGAACCGGCGTTCTATCATTATAATAAAATGAATGAGGTTTTTCTTCCCTCAGTCTTCCCTTGGCCCAGCTGTCCTGTTAATCCTAACCACACGTAGGAAAATCTAGGGTTAGACAGTGAGACCATAAAACACTCTTTCTGCCTTTTCTCAGGCTAGGATGAACCGATTTTCTGAACTTTTTGCACATTTATACTACATAGGATCTCAGAGTTCAATACACCTTCATATTCCAACCGGTGAAGTAGGTATTTAAGTTTATATTCCACTTTTTGTAAATAGTTTATATTTTTCACTTATTTGTTTGAAGTTTGCTGTGCTGCACTGATTTGCTCCTATTTTGTTTGCTAATAAATTATAATTGGCTAATGTGATTGCTGCATCATTTTGTAATTCACACACACACACACACACACACACACACACACACACACACACACAGACAGACACACAGACAGACAGATAGACACACACACTCAGCAGTATATTGGCCTGTAGTGGCTCATCTGCCCCCGTTGACCTACATTCGAGCAAAATACATTTAATCAGCCAATCACAGCGCGCCGAGCCGGAAACAGCTGTTGTGTGACGTCATTCTGCTAAGAGGGAAAAAAAATTAGAACAACCGGGATGTTTTCCTTTGTCGCTTTGACACTTCTTGGTACAACATTTAAGGCTAAAAACTGTGTCTGTGAGTTAAAGTATAAGTATATGGCATATAACTGTGTAGTTTTTAATAAAAGGCGGCGTTTAAAATTGATATATTGGCGCTAAATTGATCGGCAATTCATTGTGACAAAAAGAAAGAACAGGGCGGGAAATATAAGCTGGATGTAAAACACTGTAGACACGTTTTACACATGTATTGATTTGACGATATACAAGAATGTTTACAAGTTCAATAGGCTTTGTGTAGTTTGGAAACCCGAATTATATGCGCGCGCACCCCCCCCCCCCCCCCCCCCCCACACACACACTGTAACACGCACACACACACACTGTAACATGCACACACACACACACACTGTAACACGCACACACACACACACACTGTAACACACACGCACATCACTAATGTTTATATTTGGTTGATTAACCTCAATTGATTAATATAAATATTAAAATGTCTCAGTGTATGAGCTATTAATTATCTTATTTGCAGGAAACAAACCAGTTATTATACTCAGTCTTTACAAAGAAACACGTTTATAACACGAAAAATAAAACAGCTGTTGATTCAAAATACGGCAAAATAGGCGAATGTTATAAGATAAAAGACAAACGAATACAAGTAGCCTACACACTCAATTAATGTCTAATAATAATTGTGTTAAAGGTGCTCCGGGCACCAACTTTCAGGTTTTGTTAATTCTTGCACAAGAGCAGTAGTGTTTTTACTATGCCAGCTATATTTCCAGGGTGAGCGTATTACCCACGACAAAGGCATTAAGAAAAACTATGTAAAAATAGCATTCTTTTGCACTGATGGTCTCGTTTGCTGTTACATGTCATTTATGATCATCAGAGGAAAAATGAGACTGTTTCAAAAATATTTAAAAGTTCCTCGTAGCACCTTTAATGTAATCTCTGCAGATAATTTGATTAGTTGACAGATTTAAGGACAGATTAATCATTGTCCACTCTGGGTATCAATAAACGAATTTACCTAATGTCAATACGGAAGTCAGTTTTTACTTTTTTCGGCTATAACTTCACTTTTAAACCCTTTTTACTAATTTTAGAAGCACAGTTTGGGGGTTTTAATGTAATTTAAATGTGTTTTTAGCGTCAGGATGTGAAATGTTGTATAAACGCTAATTTAAATGGTTTCGTAACATCGATTTCGGGCAGTTAAGTAACAGCGCACAGACAGACAAAAGCCTTTTCAATCTCCCGCAGCTGCTCAGGAGCAAAACGCAGTGACGTCAGCGCGTCCCTCTCACCTGATTGGCTACGTCGCAGCGTCAGCGTTAAAGAGCCACCGCGAGCTGCCTTCCTATTGGCCGGCTGCGTTCTAGCGCCAAGATTTCAATAAAAAGGCTCTCGGAGAAGACGGCCCGCTTCATTCTCTTGCTGCTCTCAGTCTGTGGTCACTAGTTTTTAGAGTTTCTTCATTTGTCTGTCATTTTTTAGCGCTTTTTTTTTTTAATTAACTTATATTTTTATTTATCTGTCCGTCTGAAACCCCAAAGGAACTTCAAAATGCTTTCTGCTCGCTCTCCTCTGTCCGTGAAGAATGAAAACATTGTCAGCGAACAAATCAGCAACATGGCGCTGGACAAAGAGAACACGGTAAGACAAGAAAAAATACTTGATTTAAAAAAAAAAACTCATAAAATGCTTAAAAACACTGATGTTTCACGAGCTGTTTGATCGTTAAAACCTCAAGTTGTCAGTTAGACTGTCGGGCTTTTTTAAGTGGAACTTTACGGCAGCCATTTTCTAACTAGTTATCCTCATTGACCCATATTTAACCTGAATTTAACATCAATTAAAACCTGTTCATGTACTTTAAAACGTATTTATTAGTCTGTGGAGGTTTATAAACTAGTTTTTCTGGTCTTTTTCTAGCCTCCCAGCCTAAACACGACCAGAATCTTGGCGTCTAAAACCGCGCGGAAAATCTTCTCTGATTCTGAGGTAAGTGTGTGACTAAAAAGCATATTTAAAAGCTTCTAACATTTATAGTTTTATCCTGATTTTGAATAGAAATGTTTTCTGCATTGTGTTAAAGGCACAGACTCAGTTTTTGACGTTTTGTTGAGATTCTTGTGGCGCCCAAACTGTCCCTTTTCTGGCGCCAAATAACCGGCTTTTAACTTCCTGTTAATGATCAGCTGTTTGCTTCATCTCAAATTATTCGACATTTTTTAAAATATTTCACATTATTGTCTGAACGTTGACGCTTACGTGATATTTATAGTAATTTATGCTGTGAACGTGTCCAGCGTTTTCTCAGCTTGATGCCACATTTTATAATTTTTTTTTATTAGTAACACTTACTTAACTTAATTTTCAACTGTTTGCAGATTATTTGACAATATCTAACTATTTATGTGGACATATGCATATCTTAAAAGTCAGCTGATAAAACCAGAAAAAAAATCTTTATTAGATTTTTACAACATATCAGTGTCCAAATTTTTATTGAACAGATTTTTGCATATTGCCCTTTTTCATTTTATAATTTTTTTTTCCCAGAAAATGTCAAATCAGACGGTGAACAACATATGAACAAATCCTTCTGTAATAATCTTCAGAATAGTGCTGAGAATGAGTATGTAGAGTTTAGTTGATGTAAGTGCTTTAGAAGTTGAGATTTGAGTAATACAAGGTGTGCTTTTGTCTATAAAATGGCTGAGTGTATGTGTATATTGACATGTTGTGTTCCCCGTGCAGCCCGTGGCCCCGGCTCCCAGCAGTGAGGTGGAGCCTCTGCTGAAGGAGAACCCTCGGCGCTTCGTGGTCTTTCCCATCCAGTACCACGACATCTGGAAGATGTACAAGAAGGCTGAGGCCTCTTTCTGGACCGCAGAGGAGGTACAGAGATGCACAGAAACTAACACGCACACACACAGGAGGTACAGAGACACAGTGATACACACTAACACTGACATACGGATAGACACACACACACACACACACACACACACAGGAGAGAAACAACAACAACAACACTCACGCACACGTGGTACACACTGATATACACAGAGGAGGTAAAAAACACACACACACACACACACACACACACACACACACACACACACACACACACAGAGAGAGAGAAGGCTCACTAGTAAGTTTTTGAAGGTAGTGAGCGTATGCAAGAACACCAGCTTCAAGCCTAATTTAAAATCTGATGGCTAAGTAAGAGCCATTGTAAGTTTGCAAGTCGACCAGTCAGAATAGTAATGCGTTTCGTCGCTAGTATGAATGCATTTACAAAAACATCACATACAAAATCATGTGATTACTGATATTGGATCGAATGGGTCCAATTTCTAACATAACCTTCTGCACACAAGCAGAGGAAAGACAGACGGGCACTAGCATGCAAAGAGATGCACGCACACACACACAACCACTCTCTCACGCACACACACACACACAGGTGGACCTGTCTAAAGACCAGCAGCACAGACAGACAGTACTAACCTGTCTCTCTCTCAGGCAGACAGACAGACAGTACTAACCTGTCTCTCTCTCAGGCAGACAGACAGACAGTACTAACCTGTCTCTCTCAGGCAGACAGACAGACGGTACTAACCTGTCTCTCTCTCAGGCAGGCAGACAGTTCTAACCTGTCTCTCTCTCAGGTGGACAGACAGTTCTAACCTGTCTCTCTCTCAGGTGGACCTGTCTAAAGACCAGCAGCACTGACAGACAGTTCTAACCTGTCTCTCTCTCAGGTGGACAGACAGACAGTACTAACCTGTCTCTCTCTCAGGCAGACAGACAGTTCTAACCTGTCTCTCTCTCAGACAGACAGACAGTACTAACCTGTCTCTCTCTCAGGCAGACAGACAGTACTAACCTGTCTCTCTCTCAGGTGGACAGACAGACAGTACTAACCTGTCTCTCTCTCAGGTGGACCTGTCTAAAGACCAGCAGCACAGACAGACAGTACTAACCTGTCTCTCTCTCAGACAGACAGACAGCACTAACCTGTCTCTCTCTCAGGCAGACAGACAGACAGTACTAACCTGTCTCTCTCTCAGGTGGACAGACAGACAGTACTAACCTGTCTCTCTCTCAGACAGACAGACAGTACTAACCTGTCTCTCTCTCAGGCAGACAGACAGTACTAACCTGTCTCTCTCTCAGACAGACAGTACTAACCTGTCTCTCTCTCAGGTGGACAGACAGACAGTACTAACCTGTCTCTCTCTCAGGTGGACAGACAGACAGTACTAACCTGTCTCTCTCTCAGGTGGACAGACAGACAGTACTAACCTGTCTCTCTCTCAGGTGGACAGACAGACAGTACTAACCTGTCTCTCTCTCAGGTGGACAGACAGACAGTACTAACCTGTCTCTCTCTCAGGTGGACAGACAGACAGTACTAACCTGTCTCTCTCTCAGGTGGACAGACAGACAGTACTAACCTGTCTCTCTCTCAGGTGGACAGACAGTACTAACCTGTCTCTCTCTCAGACAGACAGACAGACAGTACTAACCTGTCTCTCTCTCAGGCAGACAGACAGACAGTACTAACCTGTCTCTCTCTCAGGTGGACCTGTCTAAAGACCAGCAGCACAGACAGACAGTACTAACCTGTCTCTCTCTCAGGCAGACAGACAGTACTAACCTGTCTCTCTCTCAGGTGGACAGACAGACAGTACTAACCTGTCTCTCTCTCTCAGGTGGACAGACAGACAGTTCTAACCTGTCTCTCTCTCAGGTGGACCTGTCTAAAGACCAGCAGCACAGACAGACAGTACTAACCTGTCTCTCTCTCAGGTGGACAGACAGTACTAACCTGTCTCTCTCTCAGGTGGACAGACAGACAGTACTAACCTGTCTCTCTCTCAGGTGGACAGACAGACAGTACTAACCTGTCTCTCTCTCAGGTGGACCTGTCTAAAGACCAGCAGCACTGGGAGTCTCTGAAGGACGAGGAGAGATACTTCATCTCCCACGTCTTGGCCTTCTTCGCCGCCAGCGACGGCATCGTCAACGAGAACCTGGTGAGACGCTGTTCTATTATATTTCATACTGTTTTATTTTCTACCCTGTTGCACTATTTAGAATTAATATACTGTAAATATTTTTTATCTTACTTTATTTTATTGTTCCTATTGCACCGTGGGTCGGAGATGAACTTAATTTAATGTTTGTCTCACATGTGTCAGAATTGACTAAAGTTTGACTTGACGGCTAGTAGGGCTGGGCGATATGGACCAAATCTTATATCACGATATAGTATTTTTCCTTAAAATTCAATGGATAATACTGGACTGTACTGAACTTTAATCACATTAGATTATTTTCATCTTTTGCTTGGAACTTAAATTTCCATACAAAAGAAAAAACTGGTGCAAAATACCACACCTGTCTGACTTAAGTCAATCAGCACAAAATAAAAATGACAGCGTCAACCAAAGAGCCTACATTTTCCAATTGATAGTAGCCTATATCAAAATAATGAAAGACTTGAATTTTCCTGCAGTATTTGCTCATCTTCATTTAAAAAAGCTGTCAACATTAACTAGTGAGCAAATATCTGGTAATACTTTAACTCCAGCTTCAACACAAATAATATTTTCAAGTTTGACATGTTTTTTAAAGTTACATAAAACCAGCCTTGCTGGCTGTCTCCAACAATAACAGCACGGGGGTGAAGCCCCGAGTAGGCTAAAGATGTCATTATTAGCCAGCTAGCTCACGAGAGCTAACCCATGTAGTTTGCGGCTTAAAACAAGCCAACTCTGCATCACGGCAACAGCACGCTGAAGCAGCAAGGAAGTTTCCTTTGCCCGATGACATTTTTGACTGTTAAAACCAGCTGCTCTGCCACCGTGACACGGAGTTGGTTTGTTAACTTTAGTGACGGCGCACCAAAGCTATGGAGCTAGACAGCTAGAGCAACAGATGAGGCTTCTTCTGTTGCGGGTAGAAAAGCTGTATTGTTTAATCGTGTTTTATTTAAAGGTGTAATTCTTCCTGTGTCCACCAGGTGGAGCGCTTCACACAGGAAGTGCAGGTGACAGAGGCGCGCTGTTTCTATGGTTTCCAGATCGCCATGGAGAACATCCACTCAGAGATGTACAGTCTGCTCATCAACACCTACATCAAGGAGCCGCAGCAGAGGTGAGAGAGAGAGAGAGAGGCAGAGAGGGAGACAGGCAGGGAGAGAGACAGAGAGGCAGCAGAGGTGAGACAGACAGGCAAACAGAGAGAGAGAGAGAGAGAGAGAGAGAGAGAGAGAGAGGGAGACAGACAGACAGCCAGCAGAGGTGAGACAGGCAGGCAGACAGGGGAAGACCCAGGGACAAATCCTTCTATAACTCAGACAGGGCAGAGGTGAGACAGATAGAGAGAGAGACAGACAGAGGTGAGACAGGCAGCAGAGGTGAGACAGACAGAGAGAGACAGGCAGCAGAGGTGAGACAGAGAGAGAGAGGGAGAGAGACAGAGAGAGAGAGAGAGAGAGACAGACAGGCAGCAGAGGTGAGACAGAGAGAGAGAGAGACAGACAGGGCAGAGAGAGAGAGACAGACACAGAGAGAGAGAGACAGACAGACAGACAGAGAGAGAGAGAGAGAGACAGACAGACAGACAGGCAGAGAGAGAGAGGCAGACAGCAGAGGTGAGACAGACAGAGAGAGACAGGCAGGGAGGCAGAGAGAGAGAGAGAGAGACAGCAGAGGTGAGACAGGGCAGAGGTGAGACAGACAGAGAGAGAGACAGGCAGACAGACAGCAGAGGTGAGACAGGCAGGCAGACACATCTAGACAGGAGGGGACAGGCATTAGATGGATAGACAGCAGAGGTGAGACAGACAGTGAAAGACCCAGGAGCAAAGCCTTCTATAACTCAGACGGGGAACAACCCAGGAACAAATCCTTCTATAATAACCTTCAGAATAGTGCTGAGAAAGATTATGGAAAGTTTAGTTGATGTAAGTGCTTTAGAAGTTGAGATATTTGGTTCAGAGTATTGGGGGGAAAACATTCTCATAAATCAGACAATGAACAACCCAGGAACAAATCCTTCTGTAATAACGACAAGGTTAAGTCAAATAAACACCTAATGCTGGGCTTACACTACACGACTTTTCACGCGATTTGACAGTCGCAGACAATCTTTCAATGTCGGACTGAAATCACAGAAGTCTTGCTGGAGTTGTGGCGCGCGCACGTTATCTCAGTCGTTTGGTGTATGGTGGTCTTCTGACCCGATTTCAGCCAGTCTTCTTCCCGTCTTGATTATCAAACATGTTTGATATTATCGCTAGTCTTAGGGGGTTGGCTCAAGCAAAATGACGTAAACACTGTCACACTCTCGCATGCACCAAGCACGACACAGGAGGAGCGGCATTAGTCGCGACCTGTGTCCGCCTGGTGAGGCACTTATTTCGGATACTTTTTCATAGAAGCCTCGGTGGAGAACCAGGCTGACAGCCGCGCAACCTGAACACTCTACCGTCAAATACAGGGTTAGGAGTTAAAGTTATTGGGGTATGAGATCAGCAAATAAAGCTGGTCAAATAACTAAAGGGAGTCCCCCGCTCGGAATATTGAATAAACTTGTTTTTAATTAAATAATCACAATCGCGTTTGCGGAAATGATATTAATCTCAAAAGGAATGTAGTTGCAGTCTTGCAATATGAGACCCCTGTCTTTTCAAAATCTCACTCTGTGACTGAAAACTAATGACTAGTTGTCTTCAGGTGTGAGTTGATTGTCTTTAGATGTAAGAGGGTTTCAGTCTTCAGTCTTTTCAAAGTCTTTTAAAAGTCCTCTAGTGTAAGCCCAGCATTAATGTACTTTTTTTGATTTGTACTAGTAAATCAAATAAGAAGCACCCTTGGGTTTCTTGTAAGGTGATATTCATACTAGTATTTTCCTTATACTAAAACCACCGGATGTAGTAGGTTATCTGGGTATTTTTCAGCATGCTGCATCTGACATCATGTATTGTGACAAACTAAATCTGTTTCTACCAGACTAAATAGCAGAGAAGGATGGGGACTGGAACACAGGGATAATGTACATTTTGGACCATAGCTTTCTACTAGTTAAACCAAAGTTATTGTCTTAGCTCATGTAGTGTGTGTGTGGTGATGAAACGCGCAGGGGTACGGACCTCAGCCAGTGATGGGGGCTGAAGCTGCTGCTTCGCTCTGATTGGAGGACGAGTGGTTCACTGACAGACAGGCAGCAGCTGATAAAGACGCACAACTGAACACACCCACAATGCAACAGGAGACAAGCCCTGTGTTAACAATACTGTCATTCACCTTAAAGGAAAAACTAAGTAGTGATTTAATATAAATAGTAAGGCTATAGGAGAAATATACAGATGCAAACAGACAAGGTTTAGTCAAATAAATGTGGTGCCTTTTGATTTCTACTAGTATGAAAGAAGACATGTTATGGAAGATACATAGACAAAAACCTAACATAGGAACAAATCCTTCTGTAATAACCTTCAGAATAGTGCTGAGAATGATTATGGAAAGTTTAGTTGATGTAAGTGCTTTAGAAGTTGTAGATTTCTGGTTCAGAGTATTGAGAAAAAAAACTAATGTTGACCATCCGTTAAAGATGGTTGTATAGGAGAAATATACAGACACAAACAGACAAGGTTTAGTCAAATAAACACCTGAATGTACATGTTGGACCTTTTGATTTCTACTAGTATGAAAGAAGACATGTTATGGAAGAGAGAGAGTATGAAAGAAGACATGTTATGGAAGAGAGAGAGAGAGAGAGAGAGTATGAAAGAAGAAATGTTATGAGAGAGAGAGAGTATGAAAGGAGACATGTTATGGAAGAGAGAGAGAGATATAGTATGAAAGAAGACATGTTATGGAAGAGAGGGAGAGAGAGATATAGTATGAAAGAAGACATGTTATGGAAGAGAGAGAGTATGAAAGAAGACATGTTATGGAAGAGAGGGAGAGAGAGAGAGTATGAAAGAAGACATGTTATGGAAGATAAACAGACAGAAGCTTCAGTATTTCTTGGTTGTATTGAGAGAGAAACAGCCGAGGTTTAGTGATGTAATAAATGTCTGTTTGTTCCTCAGAGACTATCTGTTCAACGCCATCGAGACGATGCCCTGTGTGAAGAAGAAGGCGGACTGGGCTATCAACTGGATCGGACACAAGACCGCTAACTTCGGTAAAGACTAATACCTGGATACAACAAATAGATGTCCAAGTACTATTAATGTGTGTCTGTGTCCATTCTGTACGCCACTGTTTATTCATAAATGAATGTGTGTGTGTGTGTGTGCGTGTGTGTGTGTATATATAAGTATGTGTGGTGACATTTGTGTGTGTTTATCCCCAGTGAGTTTGTGTGTATTAATGTATTGTCACTGTATTAACAGGAGAGCATGGGGTGGCCTTTATGGATAGATAGATAGATAGACAGACAGTGTATTAACAGCCTGTCTCTCTGTATAGATAGATAGATAGATAGACAGACAGTGTATTAACAGCCTGTCTCTCTGTATAGATAGATAGATAGATAGACAGACAGTGTATTAACAGCCTGTCTCTCTGTATAGATAGATAGATAGATAGATAGACAGTGTATTAACAGCCTGTCTCTCTGTATAGATAGATAGACAGACAGACAGACAGTGTATTAACAGCCTGTCTCTCTCTCTCTCTGTGTGTCACCAGGAGAGCGTGTGGTGGCCTTTGCGGCGGTGGAGGGCATCTTCTTCTCCGGCTCGTTTGCGGCCATCTTCTGGCTGAAGAAGAGAGGCTTGATGCCCGGCCTGACCTTCTCCAACGAGCTCATCAGCAGAGACGAGGTGTGATGTCACGCTCTTCAATTAACTTTATTATTTATTATTTATCTGCTCCCATAGTGTGTGTGTGTGTTAACATTGTGCCTATCTGCTCCATAGTGTGTGTGTGTGTGTGTGTATTAACATTGTCCCTCTCTGCTCCGTAGGGTTTGCATTGTGACTTTGCGTGTCTCATGTTCAAACATCTGCTCAACAAACCGTCGGAACAAACCGTCAGTGACATCATCAAGAACGCAGTGGCCATCGAGCAGGTGGGAGGAGCTACACTCACTGGACCAATAAGGACTTCTGATTCTGACCAACACACAAACACTTCCTTGTAGATTTTGGCTGCGTTCCGAATCTCCTCCTCTTTCTTTTTTCTATTCTACATACTACATCCGACGATTAAAATAATCTAGTTAGTATGCAGTAGGCATACTATTCCAGATTGTGGGTCAGAATCGCCCAAATAAGATGCAGTTTTCAACACTAACAATCTTGGCCGCATGAAGTAGGACATCCGGGTACTTCTAACCATCCTAAATCTGGCCACAAGAATCGGGACATCCTAAATCTTTTTTCTACCAAACTATATAGTAGAAAGTATGCGATTCGGAACGCAACCCTTGTCTAACCTTCTAACGCCGGCTTCTACTATCATTCACAGCAAACACAAACATTCTTGGAACTTTTTTTCCTTCTATTATTTATACAAATCTCCATCAAGATCCATAGAATGGTTTCCTAGTTCTCTCTCTCACTCTGTCACACACAACATTCACTTTATTGGCGTGAATGTTTTAATAATAGCTTGGTTTTTATATAGCGCCTTTCAAGAAACCCAAGGACACTTAAAGGCCTACTTCACTGGTTTGAATATGAAGGTGTATTGAATTCTGAGATCCTATGTAGTATAAATGTGCAAAAAAAATTAAAATCGGTTCATCCTAGCCTGAGAAAAGGCAGAAAGAGTGTTTTTTTTAACCCTATATTTCTCTTTCTCGTGACATCACAGAAAGAGAAATATAGGGTTAAAAAAAAACTTACTTTGTAAATATTGCTGTGATGTCACAGTAAAAGACATCACAGCAATATTTACAAAGTAAGTTTTTTTTTTTAACCCTATATTTCTCTTTCTGTGATGTCACGAGAAAGAGAAATATAGGGTTAAAAAAAACACTCTTTCTGCCTTTTCTCAGGCTAGGATGAACCGATTTCAATTTTTTTCGCACATTTATACTACATAGGATCTCAGAATTCAATACACCTTCATATTCAAACCGGTGAAGTAGGCCTTTAAGTTGCCAAAGCATCAAAATACTATTTGGACAGTTCCAATACACAGTAACATGACCATTAACACATCAAGATCTATTTATCTAAACAGTATATCTCATATGCCTGTGTGTGTGTGTGTGTGTGTGTGTGTCTCTCTGTGTGTGTGTGTCTCTCTCTCTCTCTCTGTCTCTGTGTCTTTCTCTCTCTCTCTCTGTGTCTCTCTCTCTCTCTCTGTATGTCTGTAGTATTATTAAGCGTCTCTCTTGTCTCTGTCCCAGGAGTTCCTGACTGAGTCTCTCTCTCTCTCTCTCTCTCTCTCTCTGTCTCTCTGTCTGTGTGTGTGTGTCTGTAGTAATATTAACCTTGTCTCTCTTGTCTCTGTCCCAGGAGTTCCTGACTGAGTCTCTCTCGCTCTCTCTCTCGCTCTCTCTCTCTCTCTCTCTCTCTCTCTCTCTCTCTCTCTCTCTCTCTCTCTCTCCTGTGTGTCTGTAGTATTATTAACCTTGTCTCTCTGGTCTCCGTCCCAGGAGTTCCTGACTGAGGCTCTCCCTGTTAAACTGATCGGGATGAACTGTGATCTGATGAAGCAATACATCCAGTTTGTGGCCGACAGACTCATGCTGGAGCTCGGCTTTGACAAGGTCAGGACACACACCTCTCTCACACACACTCCTCTCATACTCACAGACACACACACACACACACACACACACACACACAGCAAGACTCACTCACTATATACAGAGACGAACACACACTGTCTTTTAACAACATTAGTGTCAAAAGTTTGCAGAGCAGATTTTGGATACACCCTCGCTCTCCTCGCGCACACACACACACAGCGTAAGATACACACTCACTCTCTCCTCTCACACACACTCCTATTCAGCATAATCTTTTATTGCACATTTTCAAACGTTTTCATATCTTCAGCTGTCCCGTTTAGCGGCAGCTTTTTCAGCCTCCAGTATTCACACACATTTTCTTGTGGAAATGCTTTAGTAGTATTGTCTTCTCCTCTTAGCCATGTAGCGTGCTTTATCTAGTCACTACTAGTATTGTTTTACTGTCTGAGCCTCTTGGTTTATTACCATGATATGACGTAGTGTGTGTGTGGTGATGAAACGCGCAGGGGTACGGACCTCAGCCAGTGATGGGGGCTGAAGCTGCTGCTTCGCTCTGATTGGAGGACGAGTGGTTCACTGACAGACAGGCAGCAGCTGATAAAGACGCACAACTGAACACACCACAGACTCACTGTCTAGTTCAATTCAAAACACTGTTGGTCCCTTAGGGCAGTTAAACAGACATTTGAAAAACAGATTATTTTTTTGGGGCCTGGAAATATTTTGGAAAATTTCTGAATTCACACATTTTAGCTGGTGTTTTAAAAAAAAAATCTTGTGTTATGCAAAATGGTTTCTTGAAACGATTTTAGAGAGCAACTCAGAACAGCCTCAATAAGGTTTTGGAAATTGGGTAAAATGTCATAGAAAAGTTTGGAAAATTCTTTGTTAAAAATGAGTGGGAACCATTTCACACTGGGAATATTCTCTGAGATTTTTATTTTTTATTTTTTTGTTAAAACAATGTTATTAAATGCTCTCTCTCTGTCTCTGTGTCTCTCTCTGTCTCTGTGTCTCTCTCTCTCTCTCTCTCTCTCCTCTCTCTCTCTCTCTCTCTCTCTCTCTCTCTCTCTCTCTCTGTGTGTCTGTAGATCTACCGAGTGGAAAACCCCTTTGACTTCATGGAGAACATTTCTCTGGAGGGAAAGACAAACTTCTTTGAGAAGCGTGTGGGAGAATACCAGAGGATGGGAGTCATGTCCGGAGCCACAGACAATGCATTCAGACTGGACGCCGACTTCTAGACAGACACACACACGGACGGACAGACACACACTCCTAACAGTTACATAAATACACACACTGACTCATACACACACAGACAGAGAAACACACACCTCTAACAGTTGCATAAATACACACACACGGACAGACACTCACACACACTATTCAGACTGGATGCTGACTTCTAAAAACAGACACACACACACTAACATACGCACACACATACGGAGACATGGACACACACACGTGCACTAACGGACCTTTTCTCTATATGGACCTCAGGACTAACTGCTGGTTTCAGTAATGAATGAGTTTAAAGGTGCAGTCAGTGATTCTGGAGAACGCTTGTTGTCAAAATCACTTTCTGTCAAAATCAGTGAATATCTCCTCATGATCCGCTACCTGTGTGTGCTGGAAGAAAAAAAGATGCATGTTTACGCACCAGTTTACAGAGCCTAGGCTGTGTATTAACACTGGATTTTTTTTTTCAGCACACACACACAGTACAGACGGGTAGTGGATCATGAGGAGATATTCACTGATTTTGACATCAAGCGTTCTCCAGAATCACTGACTACATCTTAACGGCACTGCATCCCAGATACACGTTTGGGTCGTTTCCCGGTTTAAGGGAATTTATTTTTGTCTTAAAAAAACTTGACTTTGTTATTATAAATTCTGCTATATTAGTATGTTTATGTGTTTTTAGCTTATTGTGTCTTGTACAGTTATTTAGATTATTTTGTAAATAAATAAAGTCAAATACTGTATCGAAGCCTCAAGTCTGTTCTTTACCAAATCAAATCAGTTTTATTTGTATAGCCCAAAATCACAAATACATTTGTCTCAGTGGGCTTTACATTTCATACAATATGATACAATATGACACCCTGCCCTTACACCCTTAGCTCGGCTGAGAAAAAACTCCCAGTAAAAAACCTTTACCGGGATTAAAAAAAAAATTTAAGAAATCTCAGGGAGAGTCGACAGAGTAAGGGATCCCTCTACACCAACTTGATTCAGGCTGTGTAATCCCCACACTATCTGCTATTTAGTATTCTAGAAAAAAAGATCGAGGAAGTCCTGATTCATGTGGTCAGATTTGGTTGGTATGGTTAAAAATGCCCGGATGTCTACTAGATCTGGCTGAGAATTTTAGGATTAAAAAAAGTATGCTATTTGGGCGATTCTGACCCACAATCACACAACACTTAACAATTAATGTTAGACAAATGAAATCAAGTCAACATTGCAAATGTAAATGCCAGGGAGTTTGAGGAAATATATATATATATAAAAACCTTGTAGCTGTTTTGGATTTTTTTTTAATTTACAAAAAAAATTGTGTTTAAAACATGTTCATAAAATCCCAAAACATGTCTGATATTTGAAATATTTCCGTGAATGAGAAATGTCAAGAATAAAGATGAATACTCCAAAATACTAGTGGAGTTAGTGGGGTATTTTAATTTTTTATTTTATTTTTGGTTTAATTTATTTTTTAACAATAATCAAACAAACACCAGACAACACACACGAACCAAAAAGAGAGAGAAAAGAAAAAGGACATGCCGAAAATATATATATATGTATTTTCAGCATACTGCAATTGATGTGCATGAATTAGGACATCCTAAATCTTATTCCTGGCGTACTAAATAGTAGGGAAGTATGGGAT
>CM047522.1:27890178-27902037 GCA_026122265.1 Ammodytes dubius | reverse complement strand
TTTTGGGATTTTATGAACATGTTTCAAACACGAGAAAATGTGTAAATAAAAAATAAAAATCAGCTACAAGGTTTTTATTTATTTATATATATATATATATATATATACACACACACATTTCCTCAAACTCGCTGGCATTTACATTTGCAATATTGACTTGATTTAATTTGTCTAACATTAATTGTTAAGTATTGTGTGATTGTGGGTCAGAATCGCCCAAATAGCATACTTTTTTTTAACCCTAAAATTCTCGGCCAGATCTAGTAGACATCCGGGTATTTTTGACCATACCAACCAAATCCGACCACATGAATCAGGACATGCTCAATCTTTTTTTTCTAGAATACTAAATAGCAGATAGTACAGGGATTGGAACAGCCTGAATCAAGTTGGTGTAGAGGGATCCCTTACTCTGTCGACTCTCCCTGAGATTTCTTAAATTTTTTTAAAATCCCGGTAAAGGGTTTTTACCGGGAGTTTTTTTCCTCAGCCGAGCTAAGGGTGTAAGGGCAGGGTGTCATATATCATATTGTATGAACTGTAAAGCCCACTGAGACAAATGTATTTGTGATTTTGGGCTATACAAATAAAACTGATTTGATTTAGTAAAGAACAGACTTGAGGCTTCGATACAGTATTTGACTTTATTACAAAATAATCTAAATAACTGTACAAGACACAATAAGCTAAAACACATAAACATACTAATATAGCAGAATTTATAAAAACAAAGTCAAGTTTTTTTTAAGACAAAAATAAATTCCCTTAAACCGGGAAACGACCCAAACATGTGTCTGGGATGCAGTGCTGTTAAGATGCAGTCAGTGATTCTGGAGAACGCTTGTTGTCAAAATCAGTGAATATCTCCTCATGATCCACTACCCGTCTGTACTGTGTGTGTGCTGGAAATATCTGGTTTTAATACACAGCCTAGGCTCTGTATTAACACTGGATTTTTTTCTTCTTCTTACAGCACACACAGTACAGACAGGTAGCGGATCATGAGGAGATATTCACTGATTTTGGCAGAAAGTGATTTTGACAACAAGCGTTCTCCAGAATCACTGACTCCACCTTTAAACTCATTCATTACTGAAACCAGCAGTTAGTCCTGAGGTCCATATAGAGAAAAGGTCCGTTAGTGCATGTGTGTGTCCATGTCTCCGTATGTGTGTGTGTGTTTGTATGACTCAGTGTGTGTGGTAAACGGTGATCAGAAGTCAGCATCCAGTCTGAATAGTGTGTGAGTGTCTGTCTGTCCGTGTGTGTGTGTGTATTTATGTAACTGTTAGGAGTGTGTGTCTGTCCGTGTCTCCTCTCTCTCTGTCCGTGTGTGTGTGTATTTATGCAACTGTTAGAGGTGTGTGTTTCTCTGTCTGTGTGTGTGTGTATGAGTCAGTGTGTGTATTTATGTAACGGTTAGGAGTGTGTGTCTGTCTGTCCATGTCTCCTCTCTCTCTGTCTGTGGTGTGTGTCTGTCTGTCTGTCTCTGTGGTGTGTGTGTGTGTGTGTGTGTGTGTGTGTGTCTGTCTGTCTCTCTGGTGTGTGTGTGTGTGTGTGTGTCTAAAAGTCGGCGTCCAGTCTGAATGCATTGTCTGTGGCTCCGGACATGACTCCCATCCTCTGGTATTCTCCCACACGCTTCTCAAAGAAGTTGGTCTTTCCCTCCAGAGAAATGTTCTCCATGAAGTCAAAGGGGTTTTCCACTCGGTAGATCTACAGACAGACAGACAGACAGAGACAGAGAGAGACAGAGACAGAGAGCGAGAGAGCGAGCGCATTTAATAACATTGTTTTACCACACACACACACACACACACACACACACTCGGTACTAAGGTTGCTGAAATATTCTCTGTGTTCCCACTCATTTTTAAACAATGAATTTTCCAAACTTTTCTATGACAATTTACCCAATTTCCAAAACCTTATTGAGGCCTGTGTCACAATCTAATGGCTCCAAAATGAGGCTGTTCTGAGTTGCTCTTTAAAATCATATTGAGTCAAGAAACCTTTTTGCATAATGTAAGACATTTTTTTTCATGAGCATTTTTTAAACACCGCCGAAATTGTGTGAATTCAGAAATTTTCCAAAACATTTCCAGGCCTAAAAAAAAAAAAAAAAAAAAAAAAAATTATTTTCAGATGTCTCAACTTTCCCAGTAATGTTATGAGCCTGTGAACCCTGCTTATGCTTTTCAAACTGCCCTTTGGGGACTAACAGTATTTTGAATTGAATTATACAGTGAGTCTGTGGTGTGTTCAGCTGTGCGTCTTTATCAGCTGCTGCCTGTCTGTCAGTGAACCACTCGTCCTCCAATCAGAGCGAAGCAGCAGCTTCAGCCCCCATCACTGGCTGAGGTCCGTACCCCTGCGCGTTTCATCACCACACACTTTATTTATTTGAAACTCAAATATCTACAACTTCTAAAGCTCTTACATCAACTAAACTTTCCATAATCATTCTCAGCACTATTCTGAAGGTTATTACAGAAGGATTTGTTCATATGTTGTTCACTGTCTGAGTTATGAGACATTTTCTTCTTAAAAACATGCAGAATGGTAGGATGGCCTAGAGGTAAGGTGGCCGACCAGTAACCATGAGGTCGCTGGTTCGATCCCCGGCACCGGACAGGAGGGTGTGAGTTGTAAAACTAGCAGAGGCTGGTATTGTGTCTATGGTGCCCACCATCTCTACCATTGTGTCCTTGAGCAAGACACTTAACCCCAAAACTGCTCCAGGGGCGCTGTACTGCGGCTGACCCTGCGCTCTGACCCCCTCCGAAGTGTGGTAACTTGAGAGGGGAGATGCGAAAAGACAAATTTCAATGTTTTAAGACCTGTATATAGTATTTTCGTGTACAACTGACAAATAAAGATAACTTAACTTAAAATGCATTTTTTAAGACCTGTATATAGTATTTTTAAAAAGAAAAAAATTCTGTATCCAAAATCGGTTCAGTAAAAACTTTGGACAAAAAAAAAAAAATCAGTGTATGTCTCTGTATAGTGTGTGTGTGTGAGAGAGAGAGAGGAGAGAGCGTATCTTGGGCTGTGTGTGTGTCTCTGTGTGTGAGAGTCCCTGTGTGTGTGTGTGTGTGTGTGAGAGTGGGTGTATCTTTATTTGTGTGTGCGAGTCCTGACCTTGTCAAAGCCGAGCTCCAGCATGAGTCTGTCGGCCACAAACTGGATGTATTGCTTCATCAGATCACAGTTCATCCCGATCAGTTTAACAGGGAGAGCCTCAGTCAGGAACTCCTGGGACACAGACAAGAGGTAAAGGTTAATATTACTACACACACACACACAGAGAGAGAGGCAGAGACACACACACACACACACACACAGAGAGAGAGAGAGAGAGACACACACACACACACACACACACACACACAAAAAATAGTATTTTGATGCTTTGGCAACTTAAGTGTCCTTGGGTTTCTTGAAAGGCGCCATATAAAAACCAAGCCATTATTGAAACGTTCACGCCGATAAAATGAATTTTGTGAGTGTGACAGAGTGAGAGAGAGGAAAAAATTCTAGATCTGATGGAGATTTTACAAGAATGTTTGTGTAGGCTGTGAATTAACATCTGTATTGGCAGGTTTGACTCTTTACAAAATCTACACTTTAGATCAACCTAGAACTGTAGCATGTGACCATGTAAACACTTTATCTTATCAGGAGTTGGTTAGCTCTCCACTGCTCGATGGCCACGCGTCCTTGATGATGTCACTGACGGTTTGTTCCGACGGTTTGTTGAGCAGATGTTTGAACATGAGACACGCAAAGTCACAATGCAAACCCTCGTCTCTGCTGATGAGCTCGTTGGAGAAGGTCAGGCCGGGCATCAAGCCTCTCTTCTTCAGCCAGAAGATGGCCGCAAACGAGCCGGAGAAGAAGATGCCCTCCACCGCCGCAAAGGCCACCACACGCTCTCCTGTGAGGGAGAGGAGGAGGGAGAGAGAGAGAGAGAGAGAGAGAGAGAGAGAGAGAGTGTTAAAACTGCTGTCTAAGGCCACAGCTCTGTGGAGGGAAGAGGAGGAGGAGAGAGACAGACTGTTATACACGTCTCTAACACAGAGAGAAAGCTGTTAATCACTGTCTGTCTATCTATCTATAAAGGCACCACACGCTCTCTGTGGGAGGGAAGAGGGAGGGAGGAGAGGACTGTTAATACACTGTCTGTCTGTCTGTCATCTATAAAGGCCACCACACGCTCTCCTGGTGACAAGAGAGAGAGAGAGAGAGAGAGAGAGAGAGAGAGGCTGTTAATACACTGTCTGTCTATACAGAAGACAGGCTGTAATACACTGTTGTCTACAACACAGGAGAGAGAGAGAGACAGGCTGTTAATACACTGTCTGTCTGTCTATCCCGTAACACACAGGAGAGAGACAGGCTGTTAATACACTGTCTGTAATCGTATCTACTAACAGAGAGAGAGAGAGACAGGCTGTTAATACACTGTCTGTCTATCTATCCTGGTAAACACACAAGAGAGAGAGAGACAGCGTAATACAGTCTGTATCTGTTATCTATCTAACACAAGAGATAGAAGGCACAGGCGTTAACACTGTCTGTCTGTCACTACAGCTTATCATTTAAACTTATGCTTTGGAACTTTCCTTAATAACCACTGATAACTTCGCGGTTCTGCACAACATACAGATGTATGTGCATTCAGGTCAGATCCTTACCGTACTGCACATATTAGACAAGCTTTAAATAAACGTCATTACATACTAGCTGTGTACCGGACCTGTAATAAGCTTTAGATATAACTAGCACTTTACAGGAATAAAAACACTGTACTTAATCACCGTATTTTAAGAATATTAAAAAGGTACCATGATGTCACAGTAAGAGAAATTAGTTAACAGTGAGACCATAATCTTCTGCCTTTCTCAGCTAGATATCCGATTCATTTTTTTGCACATTTATACTATTAGATCTCAAATCATAACCTTCATATTTCCACCGGATAGGTCTTAGTCAATGCTTTTCTTTATGCGTTTAAGATCCCACGGTTATGTTACTTTACCGAAGTTAGCTTTATAGCTAATATATAAATAAGGAAACTAAACAGTGGTGTACAGAATGGACACAGACACATTAATAGTACTTATTCATCTAGTTGTTATATCCAGGTATTAGTCTTTTACCGAAGTTAGCGGTCTTGTGTCCGATCCAGTTGATAGCCCAGTCCGCCTTCTTCTTCACACAGGGCATCGTCTCGATGGCGTTGAACAGATAGTCTCTGAGGAACAAACAGACATTTATTACATCACTAAACCTCGTCTGTTTTCTCTCTCTCAATACAACCAAGAAATACTGAGGCTTCTGTCTGTTATTCCTACTGTCTCTTTCATTCTATCTTTTTCCATAACATGTCTTCTTTCATACTCTCTCCTCTCTCTCCCATAACATGTCTTCTTTCATACTCTATCTCTCTCTTCTCCTACATGTCTCTTCATATCTTCCCTTCTCATACATGTTTTCATACTATAGAATCAAAGGTCCAACATGTACATTCAGGTGTTTATTTGACTAAACCTTGTCTGTTTGTGTCTGTATATTTCTCCTATAGAACCATCTTTAACAGACATTATCTCAACATTAGTTTTTTTTTCAATACCTAACAAATCTACAACTTCTAAAGCACTTACATCAACTAAACTTTCCATATCATTCTCAGCACTATTCTGAAGGTTATTACAGAAGGATTTGTTCATTTGATTTGTCTACTTTCTCCTACGTCTTCTTCTACCGTATAATAAGGACACATTATTGACTAAACTTGTCTTTTATCTGAATTTTCTATAGCTTCTATTTATTAATCACTACCTAGTTTTTCCTTTAAGGTAAAAGACAGTATTGCTAACATCAGGGCTTTTTCTCCTGTTGCATTGTGGGTGTGTTCAGTTGTGCGTCTTTATCAGCTGCTGCCTGTCTGTCAGTGAACCACTCGTCCTCCAATCAGAGCGAAGCAGCAGCTTCAGCCCCCATCACTGGCTGAGGTCCGTACCCCTGCGCGTTTCATCACCACACACTTTGGTAATCGAAGATTTTTATAAAAAACTAAAAATATCTCAACTTCTAAAGCACTAACATCAACTAAACTTTCCATAATCATTCTCAGCACTATTCTGAAGGTTATTACAGAAGGATTTGTTCATATGTTGTTCCTCTGAGTTATAGACATATCTTCTTAAACATACCCAAAAGGATTTAAGACTTGTTTTATATTATTGACACATATTTCCCTGAACGAAAAAATATCTCACTCTAATGCCTAATCATCTAACTTTCCTAATCTTTCAGCACTATTCTGAGTTATTACAGAAGATTGTCCTATGTGTTCCCGTATTATAGAATGATTGTCCCTTGGTCTTCCTGTCTGACCTCTCATCCACTATCTAATGCCTGTCCCTCCTCTCAGATGGTTGTCTGCCTACCTCTGCCTGTCCACCTCTGCTGTTGCACTTGCTGCTGCCTCACCTCTCTAAGTCTGTCTCTCTCTTCTCTCACCTCTGCTGCCTGTCTGTCTGCCCTGTCTCCTCTCTCTCTGCCTGTCTCCCCTCTGCCTGTCTTCTGTCTGTTCTCTCTCTCTCTGTCTCACCTCTGCTGCGGCTCCTTGATGTAGGTGTTGATGAGCAGACTGTACATCTCTGAGTGGATGTTCTCCATGGCGATCTGGAAACCATAGAAACAGCGCGCCTCTGTCACCTGCACTTCCTGTGTGAAGCGCTCCACCTGGTGGACACAGGAGAATTAGGGTTAATACATATAGAAGGGCTAACCCTAAAGCTTTTAGGTTATTCATTATTATTAACAACTGTCTGGTGATATAGAGGCTAACCCTAAAGCTATTAGGTTATTTGTCATTTATTTATTTGATAACACTGCTGGTGATATAGAGGCTAACCCTAAAGCTATAGGGTCATTATAGAACACTGCTGGTGATATATTATAATATATAGAATGGTGTTCCTCTGAGGCCTCAGCTTGAAAACTGTAGATCATGCCCCTACCCCTCTCTGCATGGCTGCTTGTGATTGGTTGTGTTGGGAGTGACTGGCCCTGCAGCCTATAGGAGCTGAGTACAGGCTGGGAGGCCCCTCCCTGTGTGTCAGCAGCTGCTGCAGCAGCAGGCAGCACTACAGCCTGACGCAGGACAGCTGCTGGAGCCAGGGGGCTTCTGGGTAATCAGACCTTTTACAGTGCTCATCATCGACCAATCAGGGAACACCAACTGAGCTCTAGATGAATATTCATTCTTGTTTGATTCATTTAGAGGTTATAACTGTACCATTGGGTTAGAGGGTTAACCCTAACTGTACCATTTAATGAAATTATTATAATGCTTAACAATCTGTCCAGCTCAACCACTCCACTGTACCTGAGCAGAGAGAGCTAAAGGAGATTAGACACCTAACTCGCCGACCCACGGTGCAATAGGAACATAAAAAGAAATAAGATAAAGATACAATATCTACAGCAAATACATTCTAAATAGTGCAACAGGGATCAAAATAAAACTTCTAAATAGTATAAGGGTAGATAATAAAACAGAAGGTGAATGTTAGCTGCTATGCGTTAGGCTACTTTTCACCAGGTTCTCGTTGACGATGCCGTCGCTGGCGGCGAAGAAGGCCAAGACGTGGGAGATGAAGTATCTCTCCTCGTCCTTCAGAGACTCCCAGTGCTGCTGGTCTTTAGACAGGTCCACCTGAGAGAGAGACAGGTTAGTAGTCTGTCTGTCCACCTGAGAGAGAGACAGGTTAGATACTGTCTGTCCACCTGAGAGAGAGACAGGTTAGTACTGTCTGTCTGTCCACCTGAGAGAGAGACAGGTTAGTACTGTCTGTCTGTCTGCCTGAGAGAGGACAGGTTAGTACTGTCTGTCTGTCCACCTGAGAGAGAGACAGGTTAGTACTGTCTGTCTGTCCACCTGAGAGAGAGACAGGTTAGTACTGTCTGTCTGTCCACCTGAGAGAGAGACAGGTTAGTACTGTCTGTCTGTCTGAGAGAGAGACAGGTTAGTACTGTCTGTCTGTCCACCTGAGAGAGAGACAGGTTAGTACTGTCTGTCTGTCCACCTGAGAGAGAGACAGGTTAGTAGCTTGCTGTCTGAGTCTGAGAGAGAGACAGGTTAGTACTGTCTGTCTGTCCACCTGAGAGAGAGACAGGTTAGTACTGTCTGTCTGTGCTGCCTTGGGATGAGAGAGACAGGTTAGTACTGTCTGTCTGTCCGCTGAGAGAGAGACAGGTTAGTACTGTCTGTCTGTCCCTGAGAGAGAGACAGGTTAGTACTGTCTGTCTGTGCTGCTGGTCTTTAGACAGGTCCACCTGAGAGAGAGACAGGTTAGTACTGTGGCTTACTCTGCCTCCTTCTGCGAGAGAGACAGGTTAGTATGTCTGTCTGTCCACCTGAGAGAGAGACAGGTTAGTACTGTCTGTCTGTCTGAGAGAGAGGACAGGTTAGTACTGTCTGTCTGTCTGCCTGAGAGAGAGACAGGTTAGTACTGTCTGTCTGCCTGAGAGAGAGACAGGTTAGTACTGTCTGTCTGTGCTGCTGGTCTTTAGACAGGTCCACCTGTGTGTGAGTGAGAAGTGAGTTGTCTGTCTGTTGTAGGGGCATTACTGTTGCTGCTGAGAGGACAGTTGTCTTGTCCTGTGCTGTGGTGCTTTGAAGGTCAGTTAGAAAGGACCCTTTATCTCCACCTAGAGAACACAGGTTTTGTATGTGTGTTCTAGAGAAGACATACAGGGATAGTATCTCTGACTGGGTCGATTGCAACTATACAATTGACTCTTACTTGCCTATCAGATTAATAATTGGGCATGAAGTGGTTTCTTACACGCGTCACTACTTCAAAAACTTACTAGGACATTCTTCTGATTAGACGGTCTGGTATAAGCGAGGTTTTTACCAAATGTCTTCGTGCATCGTTTTTAGCCGTCCTGTGTATTATAAATTGTGTAAAACCGCTGTGTGTTGAGTGAATTTCTCTGTGTCTGTGTGTCTTGTTTCTCATGTGTGTTTGTGTGTGTGTTTGATGTTCTGTACCTCTCTTGTGTGAGTGAGTTGTTTCTCTCCTGTGTGTGTGAGTGAGTGTTTTTGTTCGTACGCTGTGTGTGTGTGTCTGTGTGTGTCGTGTCTATCTGTCATGTCCTCTTTGTGTTAGTGTGTTCTCTCTGTGCATCTCACTGTACCTCCTCTGCGGTCCAGAAAGAGGCCTCAGCCTTCTTGTACATCTTCCAGATGTCGTGGTACTGGATGGGAAAGACCACGAAGCGCCGAGGGTTCTCCTTCAGCAGAGGCTCCACCTCCCTGCTGGGAGCCGGGGCCACGGGCTGCACGGGGAACAACATGTCAATATACACTCAGCCATTTTATAGACAAAAGCACACCTTGTATTACTCAAAAACCTATACAACCATCTTTAACGGACATTATCTCAACATTATTATTTTTTCTTTCAATACTCTGAACCAGAAATCTCAACTTCTAAAGCACTTACATCAACTAAATTCTACATACTCATTCTCAGCACTATTCTGAAGGTTATCACAGAAGGATTTGTTCATATGTTGTTCACTGTCTGATTTAAGAGACATTTTCTTCTTATTTTTTTTATTATAAAATTAAAGGGCAATATCCAAAAATCTGTTCAATAAAAATGTGGGCACTGATATGTTTTAAAAAAAGTTTTTTTTCCCCTGGCTTCATCAGCTGACTTTTAAGATATGCATATGTCCACATAAATGGTTAGATAACTGTTGAAAATTAAACTGCAGTGTTACTTTAAAAATGTTTTATAAAATGTGGCATCAAGCTGAGAAAACGCTGGACACGTTCACAGCAGAAATGAGAATAAACGTCACAAAGCGTCAACGTTCAGACAATAACGTGAAATATTTAAAATGTCCAATAATTTGAGATGAAGCAAACAGCTGATCATTAACAGGAAGTTAAAAGCCGGCTGATTATTTGGCGCCAGAAAAGCGACAGTTTGGGCGCCACAAGAATCTCAACAAAACGTCCCAAACAGAGTCTGTGCCTTTAACACAATGCAGAAAACATTTCCCATTGAAAACCAGGATAAAAATGTTAATATCTGAAGCTTTTAAAGATGTTTTTTAGTCACACTTACCTCAGAATCAGAGAAGATTTTCCGCGCGGTTTTAGACGCCAAGATTCTGGTCGTGTTTAGACTCGGAGGCTGAAATAGACCCAAAAAAAATAGTTTATAAACCTCCACAGACTAATAAGTATCTAATAAACTACATTAACGGGTTATAATTGATGTTAAATTCAGGTTAAATATGGGTCAATGAGGATTACTGGTCAGAAAATGGCTGCCGTATAGTTCCACTTATAAAAGCCGACAGTCTAACTGACAACTTGAGGTTTTAACGTTCAAACAGCTCGTGAAACATCAGTGTTTTAGGCATTTTATGAGTTTTTTTTAAATCAAGTATTTTTTCTTGTCTTACCGTGTTCTCTTTGTCCAGCGCCATGTTGCTGATTTGTTCGCTGACAATGTTTTCTTTCTTCACGGACAGAGGAGAGCGAGCAGAAAGCATTTTGAAGTTCCTTTGGGGTTTCAGACGGACAGATAAATAAAAATATAAGTTAATAAACTAAAAAAAGGCGCTAAAAAAATGACAAAAGACAAATGAAGAAACTCTAAAAACTAGTGAACACAGAGTGAGAGCAGCAAGAGAATGAAGCGGGTCGTCTTCACCGAGAGCCTTTTTATTGAAATCTTGGCGCTAGAACGCAGCCGGCCAATAGGAAGGCAGCTCGCGGTGGCTCTTTAACACTGACGCTGCGACGTAGCCAATCAGGTGAGAGGGACGCGCTGACGTCACTGCCTTTTGCTCCTGAGCAGCTGCGGGAGATTGAAAGGGCTTTTGTCTGTCTGTGGCGGTGTTACAAAACTGCCTGAAATCGATGTTACGAAACCATTTAAATTAGAGTTTACACAACATTTCACATCCTGACGCTAATAACACATTTAAATAACATTACAACTTGTTAAACTGTGAATCTAAAATAGGGTAAAAGGGTTTAAAAGTGAAGTTATAGCCGAAAAAAGTAAGACGTAGCGTATTTCCGTATTGATATATTAGGTAAATCAGTCTCTTTTGAGCTTGATACTAGTGTACATTGATTAATCTGTATTTAAATAAGTCATACAATCAAATTATTGGCATGCTTTCATTCACACACTGTTTATATAGCCTATATTGTGTAGCCTGTGACTATGAGACAAAAGTAATTGTATTGTTATGTCTATTAGCTCTTAAAGCATTTGAACAAACATTTGAACGTGTATTGCATAATAAATTGCATTATTTAACCTCTATACTGATGGTTGTAGTGTTGTCTGGCTGCGTAATTAATAAACAAGTGGCTTTGTTTAAAGTGTTATTTAGTGGTTTATTTCCCGCCGCCGCCCTTTTGTGTTGTTTACTTTAATACAGGGCGTCGTCACCACAAAGAAATCGCGCCAAATAAATAATTTTAAACAAATGATTTCAGTATAACTGTGTATTTATGAATATTACAATTGTTATGTGAAGAGTGCGGTTGGTAACTTGATCTGACAATGACAAGTTTTGCCTAAAAAAAGCTTTAACATGACATCCGAGTAATTTTCAGTCACCTACAGACGAAACAAACTCGATTTAAAGACACAATTGTCGTGTTATTCAGGTCCCGATTAAGTGAACGTTTTATACCTTTAGATATGTCACGTTTCGAGCTCTTTTCGCTTCATTTTCACCATTAAATTCAGATATTTATTTGATGTTTTCTTCATTTCGTATCTTTCCCAAATGCCCACT
>CM047522.1:27877678-27885178 GCA_026122265.1 Ammodytes dubius | reverse complement strand
GTGTTTTTGATTTAAACTATTTGATGTTAATTGTTTTTTCCATATGCATAAAAACTGTCCACAAATAGCTAAATAAATGTAGAAAATCATACATACATAGCAGACCTGGGTTAGAATCCAGCCCGGGTCGTTCTCTGCATGTCATTCCCCTCGCTGTCTGTCTGTCTGTCTGTCTGTCTGTCCGTCTGTCCGTCTGTCTGTCTGTCTGTCTGTCTGTCTGTCTGTCTGTCTGTCTGTCTGTCTGTCTGTCTGTCTGTCTGTCTGTCTGTCTGTCTGTCCTCTTCACAGCAGACCCGGGTTAGAATCCAGCCCGGGTCGTTCTCTGCATGTCATTCCCCTCTCTGACACATTTCATCTCTGTCTCTACAACACTGTCTGATTAAAAAAAAAAGCAAAAATTACAAAAAAAATCTTAAAAAAAAAAAAAATCGGGAGCTACTGAAGTTTTCTTTTGAGATAATTTTTTATTTGTTGACAGACCACAGTGATTATTTCTTAATTTAAGTACAGCTCCGGAAAAAATTAAGAGACCACTCCAAATGTTCAGTGTCTCTTGTTTTACTCTTTAGAGGCATATGTTTGAGTAGAATTAACATTTAGATTTTATAATATAAACTACTGACAACATTTCTACCAAATTCACAATATATTATTGTCATTTAGAGCATTTTCAATAAGTAATGTAAAGATGAAGATTGAAGAAAAATCCAGACTGGTCTCTTAATTTTTTCCGGGGCTGTATATATTGGGCAGAAAGAGTTTTATTCCAATATGATGATAAATCAGTAAGTGCACATATACTCCTCAGCCCTTTAAATGTAGTACTGTTTGGGGGACGTCTGTGGTGAAGTGTGTAGGGCGGTTCGGTCGTCCACTGGGTTACAGGGTCGGTGGTTCGATCCCCCGTCTCCCCGCCACATGTCCAAGTGTCCCTGGGCAAAGAGACACTGAACCCTAAATGTCTCCTGATAGTTAGCTTGCAACCTGCGTGGTAGCTGCTGCTGCTATCGGTGTTTGAATGAATGTATGTGTGAATGGGTGAATGTGTACAAAACAATGTAAAGCGCTTTGGGTCTGTGAAAAACCAGGGAAAAGAGCTTTATAAGTGGAGTCCATTTAGTAGAGTGATTATGAATATTATATTTCTACAAAGTCTGTTGTGAAAAAGGCCAATAAAAGCTACACACTGCAGCTTTAATGCCTCACTGTCAGACTCGACAGTTGCAGTGCTGACGAACAGAATCAATTTCCTTGTCTGAGAGGCAGGGTGTGTGTGTGTGTGTGTTTTGTGTGTGTGTGTGTGTGTGTGTGTGTGTGTGTAGAGTGTGTGTGTGTGTGTATCAGATGTGTGTGTGTGGTGTGTGTGTGTGTGTGTGTGTGTGTGTGTGTTGTGTGTGTGTGTGTGTGTGTGTGTGTGTGTGTGTGTGTGTGTGTGTGTGTGTGTGAGTCTGTGTGTGTCGAGAGAGTGTGTGTGTGTGTATCAGAGTGTGTGTGTGTGTGTGTGTGTGTGTGTGTGTGTGTGGTGTGTGTGTGGTGAGTGTGTGAGTTTGTATGCGTGTGTGTCAGAGTGTGTGTGTGTGTGTGTATCAGAGTGTGTGTGTGTGTGTGTGTGTGTGTGTGTGTGTGTGTGTGTGAGTCTGTGTGTGTCAGAGAGAGTGTGTGTGTGTGTATCAGTGTGTGTGTGTATCAGAGTGTGTGAGTGTGTGTGTGTGTGTGTGTGTGTGTGTGTATCAGAGTGTGTGTGTGTGTGTGTGTGTGTGTGTGTGTATCAGAGTGTGTGTGTGTGTGTGTGTGTGTGTATCAGAGTGTGTGTGTGTGTGTGTGTGTGTCGGCAGCGTAGGCGTTTGGACTCAGCTTTTAGTTTCCTTCTGTAGGAGGTTTGATTGACAGCTCATGTTAGCGGATGACTGTGTGTTACAATACTCCCACTCTACATTAAAGATGTTACTCTGTGTGTGTGTGTGTGTCTGTGTGTGTGTGTGTGTGTGTGTGTGTGTGTGTGTGTTGTGTGTGTGTGTGAGTGTGTGTGTGTGTGTGTGTGAGTGTGTGTGTGCGTGTGTGTGTGGAGTCAGTGATTCTGGAGAACGCTTGTTGTTATACATTTTCTTATACATTTTTAAAAAAATTATAAAATTGTTGAAGGTTATTTAATCACGAAAAGGATGTAACTTAAAGGTGCAGTCAGTGATTCTGGAGAACGCTTGTTGTTAAAATCCCTTTTTGTCAAAATCAGTGAATTCATTCATTCATTCATTTTCCTTTATTTAACCTCGAAAGATCAATTGAGGGGTGACCCTCTTTTACAATGACGTCGAGTTTGTACAGATACACAATATACAATGAGAATACATAACAAGTTTACACACACACACACACACACACACAGACAACAACAATTTAAAACATTCAGATCAATTGAATGAAAGAGATAAAAGCCTAATTAAAACAGTTACAAGTATAGAAGGGTTGATTCAAAATAATACTTTTAAATTGGTTAACAGATATGAGTGTATTTATTTTAATTGTATGTTGTAGGCTGTTCCAGGAGTCAGGGGCACTGTGGCTAAAAGCGGTTTTACCAAGCTCAGACCGGGCATAGGGGACATATAACATGATCATGTCAGTTGAATATCTCCTCATGATCCACTACCTGTCTGTACTGTGTGTATGTGAGCTGTAATGAAAGAAAAAATTCAGTGTTAATACACAGCCTAGGCTCTGTAAACGCGCATATTGCTATAGCTATGGTGGGCCCCCTCTGTTTATTTACCAGTTTACAGAGCCTAGGCTGTGTATTAACAACAGTGGATTTTTTTCCAGCACACACACACACACAGTACAGACAGGTAGCGGATCATGAGGAGATATTCACTGATTTTGACAAAAAGTGATTTTGACAACAAGCGTTCTCCAGAATCACTGACTACACCTTTAAGTTACATCCTTTTCGAGATTCAATAACCTTCAACAATTTTATATATTTTTTTAAATGTATAAGAGAGACAAGTGAAGAGAGCTGAGAGCTAAATTAACACAACATGTAGCGAAAAGGAGAGCCATATAAATATAAAATGAAATGCTAAATAAAATAAAATGTCGACGAAATAGAATGCCGTAAATGGAATAGAAAAATGTGACATGAAAAATATATCCTGCACATGACTGGATGTCCTTCCCACACAGCGGAAGGGTGGGTGGTGTGTGTGTGTGTGTGTGTGTGTCTATCTATCTATCTATCTGTGTGTGTGTGTGTGTGTGTGTGTGTGTGTGTGTGTGTGTGTGTGTCTATCTATCTATCTATCTGTGTGTGTGTGTGTGTGTGTGTGTGTGTGTGTGTGTGTCTGTGTCTATCTATCTGTGTGTGTGTGTGTGTGTGTGTGTGTGTGTGTGTGTGTGTGTGTGTGTGTCTGTGTCTATATATCTGTGTGTGTGTGTCTGTGGGTATCTGTGTGTGTACCTGTGTGTGAGTGTGTCCTTGTGTTTATCTATCTCTTTGTGTGTACGGTATGTGTGTGTGTGTGTGTGTGTTTTCTGTGTGTATGTTTTTTTGTGTGTATGTGTGTGTGTGTGTGTGTGTGTGTGTGTGTGTGTGTGTGTGTGTGTTTTCTGTGTGTGTGTGTGTGTGTGTGTGTGTGTGTGTGTGTGTGTTTTGTGTGTGTGTGTGTGTGTGTGTGTGTGTGTGCATCCGACCGTGGTGAGAGGATAATGGGAAAGCAAAGAGCATCATTACCTCTCTCCACGCTGCTGTGCCTCCTACACACACACACACACACACACCACACACACACACACACACACACACACACACACACACACACACACACACACACACACACACACACACACACACACACACACACACACACCCGCACACCACACACACACACACACACACCACACACACACACACACACACACACACGCACGCACGCACACGCACGCACCACACACACACACACACACACACACACACACACACACACACACACACACACACACACACACACTGTGCCTCCTACTGAAAGGTTTGGAAAAGAAGGAATGGCTGCCGTCGATTTGAACGTTTTGGATCGGGATTTTTTTTCTTCATTTTTCATTTTTATCTTGTATGTAAACAAAGGGGCCCACCGTAGTACTAGCAACACGCCCGTTTACAGAGCCTAGGCTGTGTATATACCAGCTCTAATCACCACACCACGAACGCCCTTTAATTTTGATCTTTGATGACACAAAACAAAGCAATATATATAAGAAAAACTGCACAATTGGCACAACATGTTTTGTATATTTATTTATTCATTCATTCATTGATTTGAAGAACATTTTTATTTGGCTTTTACTGTTCTATGTGATGTTATGCTTGTCAGTTTTAAAGGTGTAGTCAGTGATTCTGGAGAACGCTTGTTGTCAAAATCACTTTTTGTCAAAATCTGTGAATATCTCCTCATGATCCACTACCTGTCTGTACCGTGTGTGCGCTGGAAAATAATCCTAGTGTTAATACACAGCCTAGGCTCTGTAAAAACAAAGGGGGGCATCTAACTAGCAACATGCCTGTTTACAGAGCCTAGGCTGTGTATTAACACTGGATGTTTTTTTCAGCACACACACAGTACAGACAGGTATGGATCATGAGGAGATATTCACTGATTCTGACTAAAAGGGATTTTGACAACAAGCGTTCTCCAGAATCACTGACTCCACCTTTGAGCATTTTCTGTAGCATCTTAAATAGCACTGGATCATTTTATTTTCCCATTTGTATGTGTTGTTTGAATGGTAAATGTACTCGCACTTATATGGCGCTTTTCCTGGTTTTTCACAGACCCAAAGCGCTTTACATTGTTTTGTACACATTCACCCATTCACACACACATTCATTCATACACCGATAGCAGCAGCAGCTACCACGCAGGGTGCAAGCTAACTATCAGGAGACATTTAGGGTTCAGTGTCTCTTTGCCCAGGGACACTTGGACATGTGGCGGGGAGACGGGGGA
The DNA here is from genome assembly GCA_026122265.1 of Ammodytes dubius. Classification (NCBI taxonomy): domain Eukaryota; kingdom Metazoa; phylum Chordata; class Actinopteri; order Uranoscopiformes; family Ammodytidae; genus Ammodytes; species Ammodytes dubius. The sequence continues at coordinate 27,880,178 of CM047522.1, read as the reverse complement.
TTGAACCACCGACCCTGTAACCCAGTGGACGACAGCCCTGCATTTTTAAACAGCAAAGCAAATTTACATACAGGTAAAAACTGAGTAACTTGAACCTGATATTTTTATAAAACAGTCTCTAGAGAAGCAGCGTATATAGTGTGGGGTTATTTTTATTTTTTTATTTCCAATTGATGCAAAACTTTAGTTCTCTCTTCTAAATTGAAGGAAAGGGTCTGTAGAACAATGCTGGGTTTGAGTGTCAAGAAGAAACCAGACCAGGGTTGCGTTCCGAATCGCATACTCTTTCTTTTTTCTATTCTACATACTACATCCGACGATAAAAAGAATCTAGTTAGGATGCAGTAGGCATACTATTGGGACATACTTTTACTCTCTTATTTCATCATAACATTGCACCTTGATCTTGCCTCTTGCTTTTACATCCGTCGCATCCCCGTTTGTTTTCATATGGAGGCTTCGTCGATGTGACGTCACTTCACGTGCGCAATGGATTGTGGGTCAGAATCGCCCAATAGGATGCACTTTTCAACACTAACAATCTTCGGCCGCATGAAGTAGGACATCCGGGTACTTCGAACCATCCTAAATCTGGCCACAAGAATCGGGACATCCTAAATCTTTTTTCTACATACTATATAGTAGAAAGTATGCGATTCGGAACGCAACCCACATTTTTTTTCCTGTGAAAATTAAGAACTTCTTCAAAACTTCATATTTGATTGTTGGCCATTTGGAAGGTGGGTAAAAACAATAATTTAAAGAAAATTAAAAATAAATCTGGTCTGGTTTCTTCACACTCAAACCAAATTTGTTTATGTTAAAGGTGCAGTGTGTAATATGACATCATCAAGAAAGTTCTACAAAGTTCTAGAATGCAACGCTCCCTGGGTAACCCCAACCCTTTCGAATAATAACAGAAGCTACAGTGGCCTTCAAGGACAAGAACAATTCTACATTTTAAACAATGCACCTGATGACATTCCAACTATGACACTTCCAAAATGGCGGTGACAAGGCCTTGGTCCAAAGTATGGAGAAATATGGACATATATGAGACCCTGTCTAAGGAAAAAAATTATGATTCTAAAAAAAAAAAATTCAGCTATTATGCACTAAATTAAATGTACCTATGGATATTATTTTATTTTCTACAAAATCTGCTAGGAAATAAAACCCAAAATTCTACACACTGCAGGTTTAAAACAATGAATAACAAACTATAAAATACAAATCACATATGTGCATTAAAGGGGGAATTCAGTTGTATTACAGTAAAAATTCGATTGTTGCCATTTTGGAACAAGGGTAAAAAAAAAAAAAAATAATAAAAAAATAAAAATAAAATTTGTCTAGTTTCTGAAATTGTTCCAAAGACCCTTTACCTTCAATTTAGAAGAGACAAACTAATTTTTTTGCATCAACTTGAATTGAGTGAGTGTCCAGGCACTATTACTACATAGAAGCAGATAGCAGCATTTATAAGCAGACAGCAGCATGCACTTAAGCCAACAAAGGTTTATCCCTAAAATCACAGTGAAAATCAGGGCCGGCCCGAAGACACACTACAGACAATAAACCTGTTATATAATTATAAAACAGCACAACACGATATGAAATGGATACAATTCTAAAACTCTAGCCCTCTCTACATGTCATATTTCTATAATTTCACGCTGTCCATCCAAATATTTATTACTATATTTATTGCTCAAGGGATCCTGTTGTATTTTTATTAGAATATATTCAGTTTTTCTATATGGTTTCAAAAAAATATATTTTATTTGTATTTTACACACACCACCACGCACGCACGCACGCACGCACGCACGCACGCACACACCACGCACGCACGCACGCACGCACCACACACACACACACATGCTTGTTTACAAAATCGCCTTTTGTCAAAATCAATGAATATATCCTAACAATACGTTTTTTTCCATATGAAAACAATTCAGTGTTAATCCACAGCCTAGGCTCTGTAAACAGCTATGGTGGTGCCTTTGTTTACATACCAGTTAACAGCATACACACAGTACAGACAGGTAGTGGATCATGAGGAGATATTCACTGATTTGACAAAAAGTGATTTGACAACAAGCGTTCTCCAGAATCACTGACTACACCTTTAACTCCGGTGTTGTTTAAAAGGTTTGCATGCACAGCTCTGAAAAAAATGAAGAGACCACTCCAAATGTTCAGTGTCTCTTGTTTTACTATTTATAGGCATATGTTTGAGTAGAATGAACATTTGGGTTTTATTCTACAAACTACCGACCACATTTCTACCAAATTCCAGTAAATTTTTTTTGTCATTAAGAGCATTTCCATGAAGTAATGTAGAGATGAAGATTGAAGAAAAATACACATGGTCTCTTAAATTTTTTTCCAGAGCTGTATTAGAGAATGCAGAACGCTTTGGGCCGGCCCTGCTCAATGCAACCTGGACAATTATGGCTTTCAATTTCAGTCACAGCTAAGACATTTTTTAATT
>CM047522.1:27840178-27870178 GCA_026122265.1 Ammodytes dubius | reverse complement strand
GTTTTGTTTGGTGCAGATACATTTTTTTGTTGTTGTTTAAGTTTTAATCTTAGGTTAATTTGTCATTAAATTATTTAGTTTGATTTTAAAAAGTACATATACATTTTTTTAAATCTTTTGTTAATTTTTTTTACAATATTATATAAGGGGGTGCCCGTGGCCTCCCCCCCAGTTCTCTGCATGTCTTACCCTCTTTGCCCCATTTCAACTCTGTCTCTCTTAATCTATCTAATAAAGCAAAAATGCCCAAAAATAATCTTTAAAAAAATATATTTATACAAGATTGCTTTGTTGTTTGTTTTATTTTTGAAGTTTTTTTTTTTTAATTTGGTGGATACATTTTTTATTAGGTCTTATTTTTTATTTTCTTTATTTTTCATATTTTGTGTATTTTTTTTATTGGTTTCAGAGTATATATAGTATATAACAATGTATTAATTTTGTTGTTGCTGAATAAAGAAGCTGCCTTTGCCTGCTTTATTTTAAAAAATGTCTATAAAATGTCTCTAGTAAAATCTACAGAATTTGGTTTAATTGTGCTTATGTTGTATTAATTAATTAAAAACAACGTACAAAATTCTCTGTGCGTGTTTTATTTTGAAAAAGGGATTTCCAGCCATGCCAGATTAAATGTTACAGAAGAAGACGGGTCGCACATATTGTTTCACACATGAAGAAGAAATAGAAAGGGCCTTTTCATCCAGTAATAATGACTGAAATTAGCTCCACATTAAAGCAGACAGTTTGACCTCCGAACCCACAATCACAGAGATAATAGTTTAGGGCTGAATCAAAATCAAACCATCTGGCTGAGAAACACACACACACAAAACACACACACACACACACACACACACCACCACCACACACACACACCAACACACACACACACACCACAACACCACACACACACACAGAGGCCCCATTAGCCATCAATCAGCAGGCAGACAGGAATATAAATGAACTGCTTTATCTTGGCTGAACACTCTCTCTCTCTCTCTCTCTCTCTCACACTCTCCACACACACACACACACACACACACACACACACACACACACACACACACACACACACACACACACACCACACACACACACACACACACACACACACACACACACACACAGACAGACAGACACACAGACAGACATCACTAGTGAGGACATTACATAGACTTAAAACATTTCATTTAGACGTACCCTAACCCTAACTGGACCCTCTCTTTTAACCTAAAACCTATTGAGTACTAACAAGTCTCCCCAATTTAATTTTATAATCTACAATATAGATTTTTTGCGTTTTGTCCCTAAAAGGAAACAAGTCCCCACAATGTCATAAACACATTTATGTCCTCACATCATATGTATACAAGTACATCACACACACACACACACACACACACACACACACACACACACACACACACACACACACAACACACCCCACCACACACACACACACACACACACACACCACACACACACACACCACACACACACACACACACACACAACACACCACAAAACACACACACAATCTTTGTTTCACAGTGAGCACCAAAAACGTGATTGATTATTGATTTTTCCTGTGTTCATATGGAGGAGTGGAGGGGTCCTGGATGTGTCATAGAGGAAAATGATAATATGAATAACATATAAAAAATAAATTAAAGGTCACGCTTTCATCTGAAATTTCAGTTTTTTTATTTTAATTTAAACAATTTGTGCATTTAACATATCATGACTTCCATTTCTAGCATTTGTTTACACTGTTTAATACACTATGTATTTTAATGTTTTTCATGATTGAATGTACATATTTCGAAAAAAAAAACATTCCTGACATTAAAGTCACAGTCAGTGAGTCAGACATGAACTGAGTGAAGCCTCGTCCACCACCAACATTTAAACCTCAGGACTGGAAGTTATCTCCCTCCTACACATCACACAGAGACACTGAGGAACCAGGTAGATAGACCCAAAACCCAGGATACAGAGGTTCAGTGAATGTGGTGTTGAAGGTGTGGATGTGGATCAGTGAGTCAGAGGAGACACTGTAGAAGGACAGAGAGCCAGCAGGACAGTCCACATACACTGCTACTCTGTTAGAGACAGAGGAGGAGGGGATGCGTGTTACTCTGTCATTGTGCCGGACAGAGTGACCACGAGGATTACCATCATCAGCACCATCAGAGCAGCTCAGACGCCAGGACTGATCATTTCCATCAAACACACTGTCTTTACTGCTTCCTTTCCTGCTGATTCCTCTGTAACTCACTGATATATGAACCTCTCCGCTCCACTCGACCTCCCAGTAACGGCGACCAGTCAGACCATTCCTACACAGCAGCTGAGATAGAGGTCAAATCTCTCTGGATGATCAGGATATGGCTGCTCCTCCTCCACCAGTGTCACCTTCCTGTTGTTGTCAGACATTTGAGGTATTGTGTGCTGTGTTTGTGTCCAGAGTGAGTTCACAGGCGTCTGATGGAGAGAAAAAGACATAGCAGCAGTTTATCATCAGACACTTGGTTGTATTTCATCAAGCATTAAGCAAAAGCTAATTTAGAAAAGTCAGGCCTAATTTAGTGAGAGTTGCGTTCCATCAACGTGGCTCATATTCATCCTAGCCTTGTAACCATGGTAACCAGGCTAACAGTCAAGCTTAGTTCAGCTGTGTGTCAAAAAATGTCCCAGAGGCAGAAAGAGTTCCCAAACAACAGTCCCATTAGGTTAAATTCTGTGCTCACATCATGTTTTTTAAAATTAAAAAAGATTATACAAATATTTTCTCCCCACAGACGCCTACAACGTTTATGTCTTTTTAATAGGGCTGTCAAATTAACGCGTTAATTTCGATTAATTAATCACAGAAAAATTAACGCGATTAAAAAAATTATAATGCCCTTTGACCCGGTGCAAAAGTGGTGCGCAGCTCGGCGAGCTGCACCGAGCTGCACCTGTAGCTTACAGCCCGCACGGGTGAAAGGGAGAGAGAAGCAGAGGAAAGGGCGGGGCCGAGGGCTCTATGGAAAATAAGCATGAAGGTAGGAAGACATCTTACTTTATTCTCCGCAGTGTCTGTGCATTATTGATTTAGTGGGTGCAACAATATAGGTTCAAAACAGTATCTCTGAATCTTCCTCTGTGTGTACAATTTTGTTTTGCTAGCTGTCTCGCCTCCCGCCGCCCGCCCCGTGTGTGTGTGTGTGTGTGTGTGTGTGTGTGTGTATGTGTGTGTGTCAATATTTTTGCCTATGAGTATGACGATGGTGAATGAATCGGCATAGGCATATGTGGCAGTGCAGCGCTGTCTGTTGTGGAGACAGAAGTTACGAGAGATAGAGAGAGAGAGAGAGAGAGAGAGGAGAGAGAGAGGAGAGAGAGAGCGAGAGAGAGAAAAACAAACTGTAGCAGGCTATACAGCAGTTTATAAACAGGTATAAAAGTGTCATAAAAGTATGCAATTAATTTAGATTAATTAATCACAGAGCCTGTAATTAATTACATTAATTTTTTTAATCGCTTGACAGCCCTACTTTTTAAGATAATTTTTTGCGTTTTTTTCGCCTTATTTGACAGAGTTGAAAAGGGGCAAAGGGGATGACATGCAGAGAACCGAGTCTGCTGCTACAAGGACTGAGCCTCTAGGGCGACGCTCTAACCACTACACTACGAGCCAGGCCTACATTGTTTGCTCATTTAACCTTCAGTGCATCCTTAAAAAAAAATCACACTCTGCCTCCTTCGGCGCTTAAGATGTCACTTTGGATTGATATGTAGATAAAAATAACATGAATGTATTTTTCCACCAATTTTTTTTTATAACTTTCTTTTTCAACTCGAGTCCTCACCATACAAACCATATTCATCTTTATTTTAAGGATTTTAACCCTTTAAATTCCAGTTGTTTTAGAAAAAGTCACTCGTTTTTTTTAATGGAAAAACACAAAATATCAATTAAAAGCTAAATAATTAGTCTGAGATGGATTTTTTTGAGGGGGATTATAAGAGTGTGATAGATGTAAAAAATGTGCAATGAAATTGATTTGAATGCATTTTTATATTTTTTTATATCTAAGATTTAAAAAAAGACTCACACTCAGCCTCCTTCGGCGCTTAAGATGTCACTTTGGATTGATATGTAGATAAAAATAACATGAATGTATTTTTCCACAATTTTTTTTTATAACTTTCTTTTTCAACTCGAGTCCTCACCATACAAACCATATTCATCTTTATTTTAAGGAGTTTAACCCTTTAAATTCCAGTTGTTTTAGAAAAAGTCACTTGTTTTTTTTAAAGAAAAAACACAAAAATAAAAAGCTAAATAATAATTAGTCTAAATTGGATTTTTTTGAGTGGGATTAGAAGAGTGTGATAGATGTCAAGAATTAACAATAATATTGAATTGAATGCATTTCTATTCTTTTTGCTATTTAAGATTTAAAATGTGCCCTCCATTAAGGGCCATTGTACGGCACACAGAATTCTATTAAAACCACACTTTTTGACCCTGCAGCCAAAAGATGAGAGAAACTGATTTTTTTATTATTCTTTTGGTTCCTTGTACTAATGTCTTGACATTTTCCATTTTTTGTGTTTTTTACTAGTTGTTGCCAATTTCACACATATGCCAGTGTTTCAACTACAGGCTAAAATGTAAATTTGCACTCCCTTGCTACTTAGGCCACTGCAGGCCACATGAATAAATTATTTGAGATAACATGCCCTGTCTGGGTTCTTCATAATAGCATAGAGTAGTGTATATGTGTATTTCAACAAATATGTATTTGTGAATATGTGTGCCTGTGTGTGTATCAAATAACAGATAGTGAAATTCACATAGAAATACAGCTCAATGTAAATCCATGAAAACAGCATATTTCGATCCCATGGTTAATTGAGGATAAGTTTGTGATATGATAATATTACACATTCATCCTGCTCTTATAACTTGAAATTTTATATTTTTATGATTTTTTCAGATGTTTTATGAATTAAGTCCTGCCTATAGCCTTTACAACTGATAACAATACAAAATGAATCACAGTTCCCTCGTTTCCACTAGGGGTATCTTTGCTCTTCAGGCCTATAAGGATGAAATTCACGCATCAGCTGTAAAATAGCAAAAATGTAAAATTTCAAGGTATAAGAACAGGATGAATGTCTACTATTACCAAATTCATGTATTTAACCTCAATTGACCATGGGATCAACACATGCAGTTTTTATGGATTTACACTGAACTGTTTTTCTCTATGTGAATTTGAGTGTCCGTGTTTGGATACACACACAGACACGCACACACACTTATTTGTCGAAAAACACATCTATACTATACTATGCCATCACTAAGAATACAGAGAGAGCATTTTAGCTGAAACAATTTATTCATGTGGCCTGCAGTGGCTAGTAGCAGAGGAGAGCAATATTAAATCTCAGCCTGTAATTAAAACCAATGGTATATGAGAGAAAACCGATGCAATTAAAAAAAAAAACACAAAAAATTTAAATTTTCAAGACATTAGTGCAAGGAAATAAAACAAAACAAAAAAAATCTGGTTTCTATCAGCTATTGGCAGAAGGGTCAAAAAATGTCGTTTGAATGGGAGTCAATGAGGCGCTTATTTGGCCAAGGAGGCTGAGTGTGAGGAAAATTAATATACAGTGCATTATAGTGTAAATTAATGAATTGAGGATAAAATTCATAAATTGGTCAGAAAACATTAGCCTTGACCAAATATGAAGCCATTTGCATGAACACAGCCTCAGCAGTTGTGAAATGAAAAACCAAAATGTACCAAAAAGGGCCTAAGATGCACTGAAGGTTAATACATCTGTAAAATCTCATTTAGACTATATATCACAACTTCTACATCAAATGCAACTCCAAGTGCCGTGCATGAAATGAGTTAAAACTTTATCATAAATACCATTGACAAACCACGAAAACCTCTGTCTCTGATCGGCTGGTAAATTTATAATTCAATTAAGGTCCCAAGTTGTCCCACACCTACATTTTAAACATACCGATAAAACTTAGACTTATTACGAATACTAACTATATTATAGCATACGGTATAATGATCTGAATCTGCATTCATTAAAACATTGGTCAATATAGCTCAGCTCAATGGTTCACCGAATAGAGTGCATGTCACAGTGCAGGTTCGAATCCCGCCTGGGCCCCTTGCTGCATGATGTGCCCTTATCCACTCTATACTGTACTATCAAATAATAAGGTGAAAACACCTTAGCAAGCTGGAAAATTAGAAGTCTATTTGTGTAGCAGTTTTGATGCAGAGGCGATTTAAATGTCCTTAAATTAATATTAAGGGGGCTTTCAAAACTTACAGTCAGCACCAAGGTCCGAACTAAGGACTATTATTTTTTTAATCCCCTGTATAGATTTGATCTGCGTGCGTCTGACACCAGTATTTTCATTTGGCGGTAAAGCCTTCACCAGTTTGAATCAACAAATGAAGAAAAATTTATAAACAAATTAATTTTCTGCAGCACTGTTGCTTTGTCAGGTGACCTAGGCTTTCTTTAGCTACTTTGATGGACTATCCCCCTGAAAGTTGTATTCTGTGTTCGTGTTTTGATGTTCTTCATTTCTATAAAGTTAAATGATTACACATTTAGTCTCCATCAGTCAAACTGAATCCTCACTTACACTTCCTCAGACCAGGTTTCAGCCACTGCTCTCCACCGTGGTCCATCCTGGAGGAAGAAACACAGTCAGAAAGATTTTCTATCAACATGATCCTAACTGCTGTTCAACATGAAGCAGTGTTCCTCAGTTTGTCAGTGTGACAGACCCTGCGTTCCAATCCCCATACTTCCCTACTATTTAGTACGCCAGAAAAAGATTTAGGATGTCACAATTCATTCATGTTAATTGTAGTATGCTGACAATACATAAATGCCCCACTAACTCCAATAGCATTTTGCTGCATTTGTCTTTATTCTCGACATTTCTCGACAAAAAATCTTCCTTATCTGAATTTTTTTCTCTCTGGTGGCCCAAAAACTCTTCTGTACTTTAGTATGTAGTGTAATAAAAAGTAAAAAGTATGTGATTTGGAACACAGGGAGAGAAACAGGCTCAAACTCATCTGTGTGTCAACTGTCTCCATTCTATCACTGCTGTCTGTTACAAGAAGAAGATAATATATATTTATGAAGATATCTACATCATCATTGATCATGTGTCAAATTAATGTCAAAAGCAGTTTCATATTTTTCAGGTGCATTTTGCCTGGAGCTAATATCCGGCCCTGGTCCAAACAGTATAAAGAGTCAAATGGTGGGACATGTCGCCCTCTGCAGGATTTATCACTTTGACACATCCCCCCCTCTCTGAATGAACAAATGGAGGAAATAACAACATTTTCCTCAATATAATATACAAACAATTATATGATATCAACGTTCATAAGATCGAGCATATGATGATGAACCAGAGTGGAAGGACACCAGCAGTGGGTGAGCTCTTGTTGTCTGTTCATACCTGAGAGTCTCCAGTCCCAAGAGGGGATCCTCCAGCAGCTTCACTCCTGAGTCTCCTGGATGGTTGTAGCTCAGGTCCAGCTCTCTCAGATGAGAGGGGTTGGAGCTCAGAGCTGAAGCCAAAGACTTACAACCTTCTGTTGTCACCAGACAGCCTGACAGACTAGAATAAGAAAAATATTTTTATCTCAGTGTTTTAGAATGGAGAGGGCAAATTTAAGAGATTCTCCTAGATGATGACCATATATTACGAACAATAAACTTAAAGCTTGATGAGTATGAAGACCAACTTTTTAACACAACTATTTATTCTGACCTGAGAGTTTCCAGTTTACAGTGTGGACTCTTCAGTGCAGCAGACAGATGATTCACTCCTGAATCCTGCAGGTCGTTGTTACTCAGGTCCAGCTCTCTCAGACTAGAGGAGGAGCTGAGAACTGAGGACAGAGCTTCACAGCTTCTCTCTGACAGGCAACAGCCATAAACCCTTAAAATAAATATAAACATGCATAAATATTTGTCTTAATGATGATCATTTATATTATTGAAATAATTTTATTTTTCATTCATGTAGTCATTTCTCTTTTCTCTGGATAAGCAGTTACGTTGCACTTGTTTGTATTACACAGCTAAAATCACTGTGCTCAAAATCTGATGAAATTATTGCCTGAGTTTTTTTTAAATAAAAGGAAATATTAAAGATAGCTAAAATAATTTTTAATTAAATTTTTTTTTTGTTGATATTTTAGAAGATAGCAAAACAAATCAAATGGTTTAGAAATGAATCCTGACCTGAGGGTTTCCAGTTTACAGTGTGGACTCTTCAGTGCAGCAGACAGATGCTTCACTCCTGAATCCTGCAGGTTGTTGTTACTCAGGTCCAGCTCTCTCAGACTAGAGGACTGAGAGCTGAGAACTGAGGCCAGAGCTCCACAGCATTCTTTTGACAGGTTACATCCATAAACCCTTAAAATAAATATAAACATGCATAAATATTTGTCTTAATGATGATCATTTATATTATTGAAAGAATCTCTTTTTCATTCATGTAGTCATTTCTCTTTTCTCTGGATAAGCAGTTACGTTGCACTTGTTTGTATTACACAGCTAAAATCACTGTGCTCAAAATCTGATGAAATTATTGCCTGAGTTTTTTAAATAAAAGGAAATATTAAAGATAGTTAAAATAATTTTTCATTATTATTATTTTTTTTTGATATTTTAGAAGATAGCAAAACAAATCAAATGGTTTAGAAATGAACCCTCACCTGAGGGTTTCAAGTTCACAGTGTGGACTCTTCAGTGCAGCAGACAGATGCTCCACTCCTGAATCCTGCAGGTCGTTGTAACTCAGGTCCAGCTGTCTCAGACGAGAGGAGGAGCTGAGAACTGAGGACAGAGCTCCACAGCATTCTTTTGACAGGTTACATCCACTCAACCTGTGTGAAAAGGAAATAGAAATGTGACAATATTTCTCTATTGTTTCATGTTATTGAAATCCATGTTTTCATAAATTTTATGTCGGACAGACAGTTGAAAAAACTTGCATAAAAATGTGTTTAATTACTATTGCCAGTTTTTTCGTAGTTGTTGGAACTTGCCAAACTGGTGTATTTATTGGGACATTCACTTTAAAGTGACCTCATGTGTGTTGACTCCAAAAACACTAAGGCCTGGAACACACATCCTGCGTCTACCTCTGGAGCGCGTCTGCGTCTGTTACTGCTGCCTCTCTCGTGCTGTTTTGTGATGCATATGATTAATATTGAGTTTCGACAGTGATCCTAGTGCATCGTTGCCTTTTTTTTTCTTCACATTTTCGCTTGTGGGGAGTTTTATTTTGAAAGAAACAAACAGGGAAATCGTGAAACTACTGTGAGTGCTGCTGGTATGACTCAACAGAGTATTTCTCTATCAGTTAAAGCAGAGAGACTCGAGAGAGAGAGACGTGTGTCTCCCTGAAAAAATAGGCTCCGCCTCCTGAGGTAAAGTGAAGCGTTGCTGCAGAAGCGCCTCCGACGGCCGTCTGCAGCGCATCAGAGGTTGGATGCGCAGTAGAGGTAGGATGTGTGTTTCAGGGGTAGGTGGCAACTGCTCCAAACACATACGCCAACATTGTTTTGAATTTGTGCATTGAAAACAATTCACACACACACACACACACACACACACACACACACACACACACACACACACACACACACACACACACACACACACACACACACACACACACACACACACACACACACACACACACACACACACACACACACACACACACACACACACACACACACACACACACACAACACAATATTGATAGTCAATGCTATGCCAAAACCTAACCATAGCTGTTTTAGGCCCTATAATATGCTCAATCCTGACCTGAGGTTTTTCAGTTTACAGTGTGGACTCTTCAGTGCAGCAGACAGATGCTTCACTCCTGAATCCTGCAGGTTGTTGTTACTCAGGTCCAGTTCTCTCAGACTAGAGGAGGAGCTGAGAACTGAGGACAGAGCTTCACAGCTTCTCTCTGACAGGTTACAGCCACTCAGCCTGAGAGATTGGTGAGATAGATATGGACACAATCATTCAAACGGATTCTTATCTATTTTTTAAATAAATGAAGTTGATAAATAAATATATGTTGTAAGTAATCCACTTACAGAGCTTTGTTGGAGGCTTTGACCACTGGCAGCAGCCTCAGAAGAGCCACCTCTGAAGCAGAGTATTTCTTCAGGTCAAACACATCCAGATCTTTTTCTGATGACAGTAAGATGAAGACCAGAGCGGACCACTGAGCAGGAGACAGGTTATCTGTGGAGAGACGTCCTGAACTCAGGGACTGTTGGATCTCCTCCACTAGAGAACTATCGTTCAGTTCATTCAGACAGTGGAACAGATTGATGCTTTTCTCTAGGGAGATATTCTCACTGATCTTCTTCTTGATGTACTCAGCTGTTTTCTTGTTGGTGTCTGAGCTACTTCCTGTCTGTGTCAGCAGACCTCTGAGGAGATTCTGATTGGTCTCCAGTGAAAGACCGAGGAGGAAGCGGAGGAACAAGTCCAGGTGTCCATTTGGACTCTGTAAGGCCTTGTCCACAGCACTCTGGTGGAGATGTTTCAGTTCACGTTTGTCTCGGAAGACTTTAGGCAAACGGGAGGTTGTTTGTTCTTCTGCTATCAGATTAACTCCAGTGTTGATGAATGTCAGATGGACATGAAGAGCAGCCAGAAACTCCTGAACGCTCAGATGGACGAAGCAGAACACCTTATCCTGGTACAGGTCACTCTCCTCTCTAAAGATCTGTGTGAACACTCCTGAGACCACTGAGGCTACTCTGACATCGATGCCACACTCTGTCAAGTCTGATTCATAGAAGATCAGGTTTCCTTTCTGTAGCTGCTCAAAAGCCAGTTTTCCCAGAGACTCGATCATCTTCCTGCTCTCTGGACTCCAGTGTGGATCTGTCTCAGCTCCTCCATCATACTTGACGTTCTTCAGTTTGGCCTGAACCACAAGGAAGTGGATGTACATCTCAGTCAGGGTCTTGGGCAGCTCTCCTACCTCTCTGGTCTTCCACACAGCCTTCAGAACTGTAGCAGTGATCCAGCAGAAGATTGGGATGTAGCACATGATGTGGAGGCTTTGTGATGTCTCGATGTGGGAGATGATTCTGCTTGCCTGCTTCTCATCTCTGAATCTCTTCCTGAAGTACTCCTCCTTCTGTGGGTCAGTGAACCCTCTGACCTCTGTCACCATGCCAACAAACTCAGGAGGGATCTGATTGGCTGCTGCAGGTCGTGTGGTTATCCAGAGGCGAGCAGAGGGAAGCAGTTTCCCCCTGATGAGGTTTGTCAGCAGCACATCCACTGAGGTGGACTCTGTCACATCAGTCAGGATCTCATTGTTGTGGAAGTCCAGAGGAAGTCGACACTCATCCAGACCGTCAAAGATGAACACAACCTGGAACTCTTCAAAGCTGCAGATTCCTGCTGCTTTGGTTTCAGAGAAGAAGTGATGAACAAGTTCCACCAAGCTGAACTTTTTCTCTTTCAGCACATTCAGCTCTCTGAAAGTGAATGGAAATATGAACTGAATGTCCTGGTTGGTTTTGTCTTCAGCCCAGTCCAGAGTGAACTTCTGTGTTAAGACTGTTTTCCCAATGCCAGCCACTCCCTTTGTCATCACTGTTCTGCTTGGTTCGTCTCTTCCAGGTGGGACTTTAAAGATGTCTTCTTGTCTGATGGTTGTTTCTGGTCTGTGTGGGTTCCTGGATGCTGTTTCAATCTGTCTGACCTCATGTTCATCATTGACCTCTCTAGTCCCTCCCTCTGTGATGTAGAGCTCTGTGTAGATCTGATTCAGAAGGGTTGGGTTTCCTGCTTTAGCGATCCCCTCAAACACAACCCGGAACTTCTTCTTCAGGTTAGACTTGAGTTCACGTCGGCACACTCCAGCTCCAGATCCTTAATGGACAAACAACAAATGTCATTCATAAATCAAATCAACAATTAATACTTGAAGGATACATTAAATCCGTAAACTCAAATATTCAGTTGTGGACAGTTTCTGACTGTGTTCAGCCTAGAATAATTTATAGATACTAATGTCTGCATCGACAGCAGAGTGTGGAAATTGAAACCCACTCACATTTCGTCTTTTCATGATGTCAAATCTGTTAAACTTTTCTTACTGCTCTGCAAACTGTCAGCCAGCTCCTCCTGCTTCATTCTCCTCAGGAAGTTCAGTGTGATCTTCAGAAATGCTTCTCTGCTGCTCCTCCTCTGCTCTTCATCCTCACCGTCCAAAACCTCCTCATCCTCCCTCTGGCTCTCTAAGCATTCTGGGTAATCTAGACTCAGAACATTTCGGAACCTCTCAAGCTCGTTCTTAACAAAGCTGGCAATCTTTTCCTCAAGCAGCTGCAACAGAACAACATTTTTAGAAAACATCTTGTAGTTCCCCTGTAATGGAGGACTCTATGCTTGTTGGTTAGGAGCTGGTAACCACTGTGGTGCATCGGTAAGAATGCAAAAGGAACAAGGATTATCTCTTCACAGATTTATTTAACAGTTCGCAAGCACATGTGTAGTGTGTGTGTGGTAAGTGTGGTTCTGAAACAGAAACATAAAATAATATAGTCAGTCTAAATAATATACATTATTATTATTATAAAGGAAGTAAAATGCTCTGCCATACATTATGTACAGATTAACCAATATGTCTTAATTCCTAGGTTAACCAGCTGTTAATCCGAAATAATCAATAAAACGGCTCCAATAAGTTCTATGACACTTAACAGTAAATGTATGCATCAACATTAACACATAGAAATACTGGCCATAATGTACACGGTAAACTCAAATTACTGCTCTCACATTAAACAATCCAGAGCATGCAGACAAATTACAATATACATAATACAATATGAACTTGCAACCATGTAAATAGTACTCAAGGTTCTATGGACGCACACATAACCATTGATGGCGAAAATATTGTCAGCAAACACACTTAAACTGTATATTTCTCTATAAACTACAAACAGTACTTTTCACCAGCCGCTCTCTCCGTCTCAGATGTCTGTTACTTTCAAACTAACGTTAGCCGCCGTAACATTCTAAGGAGACTCGAATCTGCCTGGCAACCGGATGCGCTTTCTGATTGGCTGATGGGAGTTACCGGGCGGATTTATTTACTGTCCTTCTTTACATCCCCATTTCCAGCTTGAAGATGTAGCTTTAAGTTTTATCTTTTTTCTTCTATTTAGCTTTGGCAGAACAACTACTTCAAATCGTTTTACTACTTCACTACTTCTACACAGTAATATAAACAACATTTACTCTTTTTACCCATTTGCAGTCCAGCCATATACTATTTATTCACCTAGTCTTGTTGTTGTTCTAATATCGCCAGTAGCCTCACAATGTCTGCATTACCTTGCCAGATTACCATTAAGTCATTATGCTATGCTTGCATAATTTTTCTAGTAACTTGCCCAACACTGCTGTAGTGAGCAAAATACTAAACACTTTTGCCTTTTGATAGGTTTAGAAAACACTTCATACGATGTGGTTTGTTTAAAACATTAATGACATTCTTCAAAGTTTTGAACACCATTTACTAAATGGACTTACAGGTGAACCATGTACAGCGACACAAGTCAGGATTGCTTGACATTCACATACCTTGAATATGGAGTCGATGTCTGTTTGATCCTGCTTTGATCTTTGTTGCTCAAGTCTGTGGAGGAAAAGTCTTAAAGAATCCTTTATCTGAAGTCATTTCATGCTATGTTCTGTGAAACAAGTAAAGATGATACATACATAGAGGCGGGCTTTTTCAACTTAGCAAAAACGTTTTTGTAGTTGTCGTCCCTCTTGCGCACAAGGATATTCTGCTTCCTGCTGATCGAACCTGATAGAAACACAGCCCTGATAAATGCACGTTTGCTGAAATACTTTGTCTGAAATTACAGAAATGTGTTTGTTGTGTTCAAAAGGCTGATCCTATTAGTAACAAATTAGGGAGTAAAACAATTTCACATATTCGTTAAAATTATTAAAAAATAAATATTTTGGTTGCAGGACCTCACCTTTGTTCAGGTCCATCTTTGAACACTGGAGGGTCACCCTTAGAATGGTCACTTCCGATGGACACACAGCTGGATTCAGGAAAATCCGTTTCAATAAATCTGAGAGAAACAACCGACAGTGAAACAAAGAACCCAACAGCAGGATTTTGAGCAGACAGTCGTCATCAACTCAAAATTCCCCCAGAAAATTCAAGCTGCCAAAAGGTAGAAAGCAAAAGCAACAGATTGTTAAGACATGTGCAAATCCTTAAAACAGTTCCCCAGAGTTTTCCTTTGAGTAACATATTGACACAGATATTGTATTGTAACAATGGCATTAACTGTATTTCAGTATAAAATTGTCCTTTAAAATAATAAAGTGGCTCCATAGATCAGACACTCTGCTTTAAGTTCTTACCCAGGATCAGCAGAGTGCTTTCCACCTTTGAAATTAATGAATCGAGTAACAGACTGGTCGCTCTTCATGGATATAAAGCTGGGTCCAGGGCCAGGAGAGTCTGGTCTGTTCAACACAACACACACAGAGCTTTAAGAGTGAATAATGATGGTGCAGTGATTTGAGTCATAGACAGAGATTCTCATATTATCTACAAAACTTTATGTGAGGGAATTCCTGTACTTTTATTTATTTTTTTAAATTTTTTAATTATCTTTTGACATTTTCCATGCTTTTATCAACAGTTTGGAGAGACAGAGATGAAATGGGGCAGAGGGGGGAAGGACATGCAGAGAATGACCCGGGCTGGATTCTAACCCGGGTCTGCTGTGAAGAGGACAGAGACTCTATGGGGGGTGCTCTAACCACTACACCACGAGCACCCCCTTGTTTTTGGCATTAACTGTATTTCAGAAGAAAGTTGTACTTTAAAATGTGGCTGCATAGATCAGTCACTCTTTAAGTTCTTACCCAGGATCAGCAGAGTGCTTTCCACCTTTGAAATTAATGAATCGAGTCACAGACTGGTCGCTCTTTAAGGAGATACAGCTGGGTCCAGGTTCAGTTTCAGGTTCAGGTCCAGGAGAGTCCGGTCTGTTCAACACAACACACACAGAGCTTTGAGTGTAATTAATGATGGTGCAGTGATTTGAGTCATAAACAGAGATTCTTATATCATCTACAAAACTTTATGTAAGGAAATTCCTGTAGGCTACTTTCAGTTTTTGATTCTTTTTTTTTAGAGATTATCTTTTGGCGTTTCCATGATTTTATCAACAGTTTGGAGAGACAGAGATGAAATGGGTCAGAGAGGGGAATGACAAGCAGAGAACGACCCGGGCTGGATTCTAACCCGGGTCTGCTGTGAACAGGACTGAGACTCTATGGGGGGGGGGGGGGGGGGGGGGGGGGGGGGGGGCTTTATAACTACTACATCACGAGTCCCCCCTTGTTTTTGGCTTATCTAATGGTCAAGTTCTTAAACTGGTTTTTTAAACAAAGAAAGAGTGCTTTTCAAAATTTAAATGACTCGAGTAACAGACTCTCTGCTCTTCAATACTTACCCGGATCAGCAGATGGCTTTCCACTTGAAATTAATGAATCGATCACAAGATGTTTCAATGGTATTAAAATAAATCTGTTTAAGTTACCTGAAAACAAATTATGTGTTATTAAAATTAATACTTTTGTTAATCTGTCCAACCTCGAAAGAATATTATTTGTCATAGCCTGTCACTCCTTCTGAAAGAAGAGGTATGTTCCAGAGAACCGGTCCTCTTTGGACACACTGTCAGGTCAATAACCTTATAAGAACAACTAAAATGAACACACACACACACACACACACACACACACACACACACACACACACACACACACACACACACACACAACACACACACACACACACACACACACACACACACACACACACACACAACACACACACACACACACACACACACACACACACACACACACACACACACACACACACACACACACACACACACACACACACACAGCTTTGAGAGTGAATAATGATGGT
This sequence comes from Ammodytes dubius, assembly GCA_026122265.1. Lineage (NCBI taxonomy): Eukaryota > Metazoa > Chordata > Actinopteri > Uranoscopiformes > Ammodytidae > Ammodytes > Ammodytes dubius. Next base: position 27,854,076 of record CM047522.1, on the reverse strand, counting down.
GCAGTGATTTGGACAGTCAGTTAGAGATTCTCCTGTCACCTCTGAGCTTTGGTCTGGCCGCCATGTTCCCCTCCCTCCTCTCTGTCCTCAGTCTGATCCATAGCAGAGCCCACACCTTCACACAGACACAACACCAGAGTTTATTCATTACAACAAGCTTAACATCACAGGACACATTAGTTCACTATCACTAACAGGACACAAAAATTCAGCGCCGACAGAAATCTGGTTGGACCCTAAACTGGATCTGTAAACCCTGAAATGTGTTACGCAGCCCCCAGATTTACCCATAAATACAGTATTAGTTACAGTAGAAAACACACAGATTAATCACAGACATAGCCACGCCCTCATAACTTCACAGTCCAAGTCGAAAAATAAAGCTCAGTGACGTAAAAACCAGTTCAACAAGTGCCAAGTGTTTCCATTCTGTCCCCACCTCCTCTGCTGTACCTGTCTGAGGCTAATGTTGACTTAACTAACTTTTTATGATGTAGCTCTCCTGTCTGTCCACTAGATGGTGGTAACTGACAGCTAATGATATAAATTTGAATTTGAAAAAGATCAGCTGACAGTGTTTTAGCAGCAGAGTGGATCCCATTGGTTCACTACTATACAGGTGTAACTCGAAAAATTAGAATATTGTGCTAAAGTTAATTTACCATGCCATGCCCAGATCCCAGACCAAGTATGTAGTAGTTGAATGAAAATACTTGTTAAAAGTGCGACATTTCTGTATTATAAATATTTGTTTTGATTCGCCTCGTGGAATATTCTAATATTTTGAGATGCTGGATTTTTGATTTTCATGAGCTGTAAACCGGAATCCTGAAAAGTTAAACAAAAACATGCCTGAAATATATCACTATATGTCTAAAATATCTAGAATATATGGAACTTCCATTTTTTAAATTCAATCAGATGAAGAGAAAGGCTTTTCCATGATATTCTAATAATATGAGTTTCACCTGTATTAACCACATGTTGTTAAAGGCCTTTCACTGTGTTTCTCTGCCCAACAGATTTACCCATACATACAGTATTAGTTACACAACCAATAACAGTCACAGATAATTCACAGATGCCGTCACACCCTCATAACTTCACAGTCCAAGTCTAAAAATAAACTTCAGAGTGAAGTGAAAACCAGTTCAACAAGTGCCAGGTGGTTTCCAGTCTGTCCCCGCCTCCTCTGATTTATCTGTCTGAGGCTAATCTTAATTGAACTATCTTTTTATGGTGTAGTTCTCCTGTCTGTCCACAAGATGGTGATAACTAACAGCTAATGAAACAAAGCTCAGCTGACAGATGTGTTGCAGCAGCAGAGTGGAGCCCATTGGTTCACTACTATATTAACCACATGTTGCTTTAAAGGCCTTTCACTGTGTTCCTCAGTCCTGGTTCCTAACAAAGGGGAACCAGAACCTCTAGAACCTCAGGCTGCCACAGAGGCTGTCTGCTTTCAAATATCTTCTTCAAACACTTTCTGTATTTGATCACTCAACACTTCATCTTTCACTTAATTTCAGAGTATTGAAGGCTCTGGCTCTGAGCCAGGCTTTTTTTTATAACAGTTAGCGGAGCCACGGTTGTGTGTAAACACCCAACTTTTTCCAGTGTGCACACACAGCTGAAAGGTAGCCGATAATGTGTAGAAATTAGCTGATTTTGACAAAAAGTTTTCTGGGTTACAATCGCTGAGTATGCCTTTAACAGTTCAACAATAACAGCAGCTCAGCCAAGTTGATCCAATCTGTGGAACCAGTTCAGACACATTCTGCAGATTCACTGATGACGTGAGCTCAGATTACAATCAAACTGCTGCTGATTCTACTGAACAAACTAACAACATTATATGATAATCTGACTAAAGTCATTGTTTTTTTAACTTTACAGAGTATTTCAAATATATATTATAAAACAGCCAATCAGCATCCAGACACATTTCTACTATTCAGTTAAACAGTTACACAGCACAATGTGATCAAAGTGATCCAGGTTTCTGTGGTGGGATTCTCACCTGCTGAACTGACTTCAGGTCGACTTACAGACACTTTCCTCCTTCATGTGGAGGAAACACTGGGAGAGAAGACGCTGCTCATTTCATCCTGCTCAGTCCTGGTGTGTGTGTGATCTGAGGACGCCGTCACACCCTCATAACTTCACAGTCAAAGTCTGAAAACAAACGTCAGAGTCACGTGAAAACCAGTTCAACAAGTGCCAGGTGTTTTCTGTCTGTCCCCGCCTCCTCAGATTTACCTGCCTGAGACTAATGTTGATCAGATTGTGTAGTTCTGGTATCCGTCCACCAGATGGTGCTATTGACATTCAAAGTAAATCAGCAGCAGATATGATGTTGCATTAACACTTCACAGTTTGTCAATCCTTGTAGTAATATATTAGTATAATAGTATAATAAATAGTACAATAAAAAAATTGCAAACATTTTAGCTAGTTTCTGCCTGAGATTAATGTTGATCTCTGAACCAATGTCCCCCCCTGGAAAATTGCTGGCCATCCCAGGCACAATTGTGTGTGTGTTGTGTGTGTGTGTGTGTGTTGTGTGTGAGTATCCATCATGGTATGGAGACCTCTGACGGTATGGGGACGATACATTTGGGAAATCTTTCCAAATGAAACAGGAATAATTCTGTGTGGTTTAGTTTATAACACCCATAATCTTAATAATAATAATAATTAATAGGTTTTATATAGCGCTTTATTGCCTAGGCACTCAAAGACGCTTTACAGGGTTCCTGGTTCAATTCGTTCACAAACAGTCATACCGGTGGTGGTAAACTACGAGAGTAGCCACAGCTGCCCTGGGGCAGAATGACGGAAGCATGGCTGCCATTCAGCGCCAACGGCCCCTCAGACCACCACCTTAAACATACAGCAATCATACACATTCACACAAGGCAAGGTGGGTGAAGTGTCTTGCCCAAGGACACAACAACCATGACACAGGTGGCCGGGCGGGGTTCGAACCACCAACCCTTGGATCGTTGGCCAACCTGCTTAACCACCTGAGCCACAGTCGCCCCACCCTCTTAATCCCCTGAGGCTCCTGCCATATTTGGGTGTGCTGTACTGCACCTTCAAAGAGAATCTGAAGGATTCATAGCCGACCGCATTATACATCCAAGTACAGATTATTAATAGCCTATTGTGAACTAATGTTGCAGCCTGTGATTGTTGTCCAACCAGTTATGCCACGTACACCATTTTCACTGTTGTCATAAACTCAGATTCAAATCTAAATGCTGCTGAAATTACATTGAAGCCTGTACCAGTATTTAAACCCTTAAAAAACAGACACTCCCATTTACTGTAAGCATCAAAAATATTTTTTTAAACAGCCGTTCACTAACAAGAAACAGTTTGACTGTACAATCAAACAGTGAAAAAACAAAATGTCAGACCTATCCATGTTTCTGTGGTGGGATTCTTACCTGCTGAACTGACTTCAGGTCGACTTACAGACACTTTCCTCCTTCATGTGTGGAGGAAACACTGGGAGAGAAGACGCTGCTCATTTCATCCTGCTCAGTCCTGGTGTGTGTGTGATCTGAGGAAGCCGTCACACCCTGATAACTTTAAGTCCAAATCTAAAAACGAACGTCAGAGTCACGTGAAAACCAGTCCAACAAGTGCCAGGTGTTTCCAGTCTGTCCCCGCCTCCTCTGATTTACCTGCCTGAGGCTAAGGTGGATCTCTGCACCTGTGTTGACTGATAGAGATGTGTTTATATTGTGTTTGATCCGTTTGGCATTGAGTCTGATGCTTTCATACTTAAAAGGATTTTACATTTGGTCTTTATATTTGTTGTTGCACATCATCATAGAAACTCAGTGTAAGATAAATCACAGCTCAGATGGTGTAGTTCTGGTATCCATCCACCAGATGGTGCTGTTTACATTCAAAGTAAATCAGCAAAGATATCTGATTGTTTGTGTGTGTTAACAATTAAGTTAAGCTAATAATGTCCCAAATAAAGGGAAGAGAAGTAACATTTATTTAAATACTTTGTCATTTATTGAACTTCAACAGCGTCAAGTCATTGAAAAAGATTTACACAAATATTTTAAGAAAATAAATTACCAAATACTTTTAACAGTTCATAAAAATAACTTTATCATTTAAAACGAAACAAAAAAGGAATAAATGAACAGAATAAAAATATATAAATACAAATAATTAAATTCTTCTATCCGATCCAGCAGCTTCACACTCCGAACTGCTTTTGTCAAGAAAAAAAAAAATCGGTTACACAGAAAAAAACTACAATTGGTAAATGAAACTGTACAAGAAAAATATATTTACAACGTGAACGTAACATGATAATGACGAGTTCAGGCAGCCAAGTGCAACAATATCAATTAAAATTTAAAATTTAAAAACATTGGTCCATTTTTTTTTACAAATCTCAAACAAAGAGAAGAATAAAGTAAATTCTTGTCACCAAGAAGAATGATGTTATTATGTAAAATTAAAACATTTTGCAGAGCTTCTGATATATGTGTTTTTGAGGTAATGTCCGGTTATGAGTCCCACAGAGGTTTTGTAGAAACTGTCTAAAACTGAGTCAATATGCAAGCTCAAAAAATACAAAAATAAATCTTAAAGATTCCTTCATCAAACAGGAGTTTAGTTCAGTCTGTTTGTAAACTTTGAGGAAATATTTCAAATAATGTCAAATATATTTGAAGAAAAAGTTAATTTAATGAGAATAAAGTCAAACTTTATTCCATCTTAAAGTGTTGAGGGTATAAAGTCGTAAATCAATCAAAACAATTAAAAAAATTACTATTTTGGGAAAAGTAACATTTTTAGAAGATAAGTACATACATATTTTATGAGAGTAAAAGGCGTAGTTTTTGGAGAATGGTCAATCATGGAGTTTATCCACATGTAAATATCTTCTCTGGTCTCGGAGTTTGTTTGTTCTGAAGTTATATTGAAGTTATTATTTTGTTGTTAATCTGAAAAGTAAGAGAATAAAATAATAGCCTTCTGGAGCCACTCCTCCATAAATATATGACTTGATCAAGTATCACAGCTAACTAGAAACATAGTGATTATTGTCTAACTCATAGCAGAAGATCCCAGACGTCCTTGATTTGCAGAGATGGAGGTTTATCCATCAGTAAATTGACTGTCACTGTATATAATATGGTGTGTTCATGGGAATCGAGGAATTTGCAAAATACTTTCTACTGCCCAGGGACTACAGGTGGGAAAATAGCAATTTGCTAAAACTGGTACAATGCATCTCTCCTTTGCTCTAAACAAGGTTAATGTTTATTTTGTACATTGTCCCTGTTTAAATAAAGTTACAGTACATCACTTCCGATAAAAAAAAAAGTTTTCCCAGTTAGCATGTTTAGCCTGTTAGCTTCAGCCCTGTAGCGAGGGGACTGCGGTCTTCTGTCTTTTGATACTATGGTGTGTTCATGGGAATCAAGGAATGTGCGAAAAAATACTCTGATAAAATAAAAGGTTTCCAGTTAGCATGTCTAGCCGGTTAGCTTTCAGCCCTGTAGCGAGGGGACGTAGAAACAGTCCTCGTTGATCATGGAGGTCATGCTCTGAATGCTGAAATCTCTCTCCAGAAAGCTGCTGAAGTCCATCCCGTCTCCTGCAGGACTCCGACGCACACTGGACCCCCGTCTAAGCTCCTGGCCTAAGAGAGTTAGGACAAAAACAAGGTGAAGCATATTTTTGTAATTATGCAATTTAAATCAAGTTCTCCAAAACTGTAGACATTTTTTTAAATAATTTATTTGATTTTCAAGAAATTCAAGTTATTTATTTAACTTGCATTTCTCTGCATTTATTTTAAATATAGCAATTTGAAAATAAGCAAATAACTTGAATCTGTATTAAGTCAATTAGTGTCCGAATGTCCGTTCCGATTAATTTTCGATTAATTGCCTAGCCCTAATATAAATATAGTTGCCTAATAAACTCTCGTCAAAGTCAAAGTCGCTTTATTGTCAATTTCAAAATATGTGCCAGACATACAGAGGAATCGAAATTGCGTTTCTCTCCGACCCACGGAGCAACAAGATACAAAAGGATAAAATGAGGTAAAATAGGAGTAAGTACTATTTACAATAAATACATTATAAATACTTAGGAACCTGTTAAGTAGAGTACGCCATGTTGGTTGTTTGTTTTGTTTTTTGTTTCTGTGTTCACTTTTTCAGTTGTGTTTGTGTGTGTTCTTTGAAAAAAAAAATCCAATAATAAAATATTAAAAAAACTACAACTTCTAGATAGTTCTAAAGGAATGGCCAAACATATAACTATAGTTGCCTTACCTTGGCTGTGGGTCGTTCTCTCCTCCCCCCCCCCCCTCACCCTCTCCTCCTCCGTGAAGTTTAGCCTCTGTAGCTGTGTCTCGAGGTCGCTGGTGAGGGAACACAGTCTCGTTCTCTTCCCAGCAGAGTTAAAGACGTCGCGGCTCGGCAGCAGAGGCTCCGAGCAGGTTTCCCCAGGACAGAGCCGCTGTGGAAGACATTTTGATATTGTTTTAGTTTTTATTTTAGTCCTCACTTCTTATGGTAAATGGATTCAACTTCAATTGCGCTTTTCCCTGGTTTTTCACAGAACCAAAGCAGACCGATTGTTTTGTTCACATTCACCCATTCACACACACATTCATACACCGATAGCAGCAGCAGCTACCATGTAGGGTGGAAGCTAACTATCAGGAGACATTTAGGGTTCAGTGTCTCTTTGCCCAGGGACACTTGGACATGTGGCCGGGAGACGGGGCCAGTGGAAACCGCCCTACACATTCACAACAGCCGCCACATCCTTTATTTGATAATAAGGTGTTGTGAAACTCCCTCTTTTCAACTAGAATAGAAAAAAAGAAAGGTTACCTTGATGGGGAAGTTTTCTTCAACGAAAAGACTTCTTCTACCCCTCCGTCAGCTCTGTGGTTCTGGTTGGTGTTCTGTGTGTCAGAGTGACTCCTGTGCTGCCTCCTCCTCCTCCATGAGCTGCTCCGGTCAGCTAGTGGACTGTTTGATTCTCCTCAAGGAGCCGGCTGGCACTCGCTCCCGCACACGGACCGCAGAGATCTCAGCACCAAGGCCTTCGCATCCAGACCACTGAAACACAAACAGCATGACGTCAGGATAATTAATTATTATGGATTTATTTTGCATCTAAGCTCCTTGGTGTATCTGTTTGATTGAACAAAAATGTGTTAATTTTTCAAATGCTTACGTATGTATTCTTAAATTTAAAATTGATAGATAAGACATTTTACATTTATATAACATTTCTATGCTTATTATTTCTTAGATTACGATTATGATATTATAGAGTGGTACATTTCGGTATGTAACAAACCACATTAAACATCTAAAGTGATGCTCATTCCTCATCTAATCAAAAACACAGTTAACATGGACGTTTACATATTATTTACCTGCTGCAAAGCTGAATTTTTTGACAGTATATATATTTTTTTGACATCTATCAAAAACACTATTTTAAGTCCATTCACAACCATACTGTAGATTGTTTCCTCAGTTTTGATTTAAATTGTTATTTACCTGCTGCATGAGCTGAAACACGGTACTCTGGTCGTCCTAGATTACGACGCTGTGAACATCCAAACACACTGACTCTGAGCCTGAAACAGCAAGGAAATAATACTCGTCATATTTTTACGTCATGGAAACAGCAGTTTTAAAGTAATAAACAAAAAAAAACTTATTTGTGGGTTGTACTTGGATAATTAAAACAAAATTATTATAAAATATGTGTGGTACAGTGTCAAAAAAGTTTTTAAGAAGTGTTAAAGCTTACCTGTGAGGTTGGCCGGTCGGACCTGAACCGCTGAAACTGGGATTAACCAGCGGAACCTGAAGGGGTCCAGATCAGCTGAGCGGGAGCCGGTCTGAAACAAACAGAGGACAATATTATTATTAATATTATTTTTAACCTTTATTTACACAGGTAAATCCATTGAGACCGGAGACTCTATTTCAAGGGAGACCTGTTCCCATTCCAACATTACCATTCACACACACTTTCATACACCGATAGCAAGCTAACTACTGGGAGCAGTTTATGGTTCTGTGTCTCTTTGCCAGGGACACTTGGACATGTGGCGGGGAGATGAGGAATCGAACCACCGACCCTGTAGTCGTGTGGTCTACCGCCCTACACACATTCCACAGCCGCCCATTAAGAGGAGAAGACTTGTATTTAATCCTGTTAAAACCCATTCAGACCAGAGAGGGGATGTGAAGGAGACTCACCATCCGCTTCTTCAGCCTTTTCTCTCGGTAAACCAGGATCACGGCTCGTTTGAACACTGCGGAGGAAAATATAACGTTACTGAGAACAGTATGTAAACAGTGTTATTAGAGTGATCAGTGTGTGTGTGTGTGTGTGTGAACTTGTATTAGGTATGATGTGAGGACTTTAATGTGTTTGTGACATTGTGGGGACTCCTTTCCTTGTGGGACAAAATGTGTGTATGCAAGTGCTTTACTCATGTTGTGGGGACAGTGATGATGTGAGGATGTACCTTCCTTTTCGAAGACAAAATCGAAGTATCCATAACATAATAATGACATTTAAGGGTGAAGACTTGCTTTAAGGTGAGGAGGGGAGGGTTAGGGTAAGGGTTAGGGTAGGGTTAGGTGTTAGGGTAAGGGTTAGGGTTAGGGTTAGGCAGTTAGTGGTTATGGTTAAGGAAAGTCTCCAGGAAATGAATGTAAGTCTATATTATGTCCCCACATGAATTATACGCAACCTGTGTGTGTGTGTGTGTGTGTGTGTGTGTGTGCGTGTATCAGTGTGTGTGTGTGTGTGTGTGTGTGTGTGTGTGCACCCACCGAACAGCGTCAGCTCCGGCTCCTTCCTCAGTCGACCCAAACACGGCAGCGGGTTCAACCAAACCACCGGCGAGTGAACCAGAAACTCCCCCATCGAGATCTCAGTCACCTTATGTTCAAGGCAAGGTTAGTGGAAAACTGTACATTTTGATTTAATTGAACAAATATCGACAGAAAGCTAAAATATCTTCAGGCATCACGTTAAAGGTCTTGTTCCAAAACCTGCCGACTAATGTTGATGTAGGCAACACATTCAATTAATTAATGACATGTGACAGCAAACGAGACCATCAGTGTAAAAGAATGCTATTTTTATATAGTTTTTCTTAATGCCTTTGTCATGGGTATACGCTCACCCAGAAACAACAGCTGGCGTGGTTAAAAACACTACCGCTTTCGTCCAAAGGGGGGCGCTAGAATGAACACATACTGAAAGTTCCTCGGAGCACCTTTAACCTGTGTTTGTACCTGTTTGTGAGGTCCGCTCTGCTCTGCTACCAGCTGGTCGAACACACAGCCGTAATCCTCGTAGATCTTCTGCATCTCGTTGATGTGACTCGCGACTTTCTCCATCGCCCGCAGCGCCTCTGTGTGGACAACAGCGGAATTACAGGGGTGCAGGGGACACACACACCTTTATATATATATTGTGTGTGTGGTGTGTGTGTGTGTGTGTGTGTAACTGCGAGGAATGTGTGTGTGCACTTACCAACCTGCCCAACAGAGGACCTGGGTATCGTAACACATCAACCAACATGGGACTACAGAGCTATGTGGGCTAGCAGTCCACTGTTGGCAGTGTTCACTGTGTATGTGTGTGTACGTGTGTATGTGTTTGTGTGTGTCCCTATGAGGTGTGTGTGTGTGTGTGTGTGTGTATGTATACTTGTAAAGTGTGTGTGTGTTGTGTGTGTGTGTGTGTACCTGTGAGGGTGTGTGTGTGTTTGTGTGTGTATGTATACTTGTAAAGTGTGTGTGTGTTGTGTGTGTGTGTGTGTGTGTGTGTACCATGTGAGGTGTGTGTGTGTGTGTACCTGTGAGGTGTGTGTGTGTGTGTGTGTGTACCTGTGAGGTGTGTGTGCTCGGGGCTCTCTGTGTCGGTCAGAGACACCAGTTCGCGGAGCAGCAGCGGATACTTCAGAACTCTCTGAACCGGTTTGATCAGGTATGACTCCAGGGAACACGAGTGCTGATTGGTCGGATTCCTCGCTTCCAGGAAGTGCTTGAACAGTGTGTCTGTTTTCGCTGTAAGAATGACATAATTGTTTAAAGGTGCAGTGTGTAACTTTGGGTGTGTCAGAGATGTTAAAGAGTTAAAATACAGTTTAAATTAGCTCGATCTATGAGTAATTGTTTTTATTTTTTGTTATTAGGCTGTTATGTGTGAGACAGTAGAAGTGGGTTTTTAATTTATTTTTTGTGGTTTGGTGAGAGAAAGGTTGCATGTTGCAGTATTTTTGGAATGGTTGAAATACAAATGAAATGTATCATATTACAGGTGCACTATGTAACTTTGTGTGTGTCAGATAAGTTAAACATTTTCTAAGGTATATTCTCATAACTGAATAAACAAACTTTTCCTCACAGGAAAATGTGATCCCTGGAACACTGTTTGAAGTTAGAAAGCTCCATGAAAAGTTACTGTTTCACTGTTGTTGTTTACAGCAGCAGGGCCCACAGTTTGGTTTACAAACATATTCTAGTCTTACGTTTGGTTCCAGGTTCCTCAAAACAATTTAGTTTTGATTTATGATGATAGAATTACTCAATACTAAGAATTACATTACAAAAAATATGTTTAATAAACTAACTGCAGGCTCTGTGAATGTAAACAAATCCCCCTCCCCTGAAACTGCATAGTGACCCTTTAATGATTCAAACCCATGAGAAATAGTCTAATTATTGCCTCACCTCTTTCCAGGACTTTCTGGACTTTGATGTGGTTGGCACAGAAGCCGCTGTAGTGTTGAAGTGATCGGCGTAGTAAAGAAAAGATCCTCCCAACGAGAAGAGGAGTGTCTGAGAGCAAAGACAGAGAGCCAACAGTTTTTAATATTTTTCTAAAAACGCAAACGATACAATGACAAAGCTGCTGAAAATTTAACTCATCAATTAAGACGAGACACTGCTGGTGAATAGGTTAAAATCTAGCATATCAGCAAAGGTCTGAACATCATAAAGTCTGAATTGTATCCAAAACAAAGCATAACCTTGAGATAACGTGATAAATATCCCACGACTTAAACTCATTAACCTGGAGAAAACTAAAATAGTTTTCTGTAAAAACTAACTAATACACTTGTGATATCAAGGAAACTGCACAGTTATACCGTAATCAAAGGATATTTATCTTGATAACGCCATAATTATTTTTGATTATTAATTATTGTAAATTGTAAAACTACACCACGATCGCCCCCTTTCATTCAATATTGGTTACTGGTCCAGATAGAACTGCACAGTGAATTGTAAAAATGCTACAATTATTGTAACATTCTACATTGTCCAAAAAGAAATGTAACCATTATAAAATATCACAAAGTCTGTGACATTGTACATGTCTAACAAACAATAAGAATACATGTAAAAAAATGTAAAAAATTATAAAAATGCACAGTGAAGTCGGCTTTACCTTGAACTGTTCAGGGGTCTCCAGGTCGGTGAAGTTTGGACATGAGGCGATTCTCTCCTCCAGCGTCTGGAGGAAAACTCTCTGGAAGTCCAACATCTCAGGCAGACAGCCGAACAACGCTTCCATCTGAAGAGAGATGATACAGTTAGAGACAAAGGGTCGGTGGTTCGATCCCCTGTCTCCCCGCTACATGTCCAAGTTGTCCCGTGGTGTGTGTGTGTGTGTGTGTGTGTGTGTGTGTGGTGTGTGTGGTGTGTGGTAAAGTGGGTAGGGAGTCGTCCACTGGGTAACAGGGTCAGTGGTTCGATCCCCTGTCTCCCCGCCACATGTCCAAGTGTCCCAGTGTGTGTGTGTGTGTGTGTGTGTGTGTGGTGTGTGTGTGTGTGTGTGTGTGTGTGTGTGTGTGTGTGTGGTGAAGTGGGTAGGGCGCTCGTCCACTGTGTTACCCGTCTCCCTAACACGTCCAAGTGTCCCTGAGAAACCTGTTAAACACCATGGTTGTGTCCTAAATGTTCTATACAAAGACATTTTAACTTGAACTGTTTTAAGCGAAGGTGTTTCTGTGAACGTACCTCATCTTTACTGAGGAACGTCTCCTTCTGCAGTGGAGTCAGGTAGACGTCGAACAGACACACCAGGTCCTGACAGAGACACAAGACAATCATTATTAATATCAACTATATTCGTATAAGTTATAACTAGTACCTGCATCAGGCAAGACAAGGCAATTTCATCTATAAAGCACATTACATTTTCATACACAGAGGCAATTTAAAGTGTTAACATAAAACATTTAAGAGAAATTAGAAAAATAGATGAATAAAAAAGGGAGAAAACTTATTGAAAACATGGATTTACAAAATGAGGACAAAAATCACAATGTACAGAGAAAAAAAAATCCTTAATAACACTGATACATTTCAGAGAAGAGCAGAGTTGAACTTAAGTGTATCCATTCAGTTTCAAACTTCTACTTTGTAGAATCAATACCAGCTGTAGTACCCACACTAATATGGCCTAGTAGTAGTGTGTAGGGGCAGTCGAAATTAATTGCCTTTTTGGATAAATAAAATTTTCTGATCACCTTGACGTAGGACTTCTCTGTGGCCACCAGCTCTTCTATGACTCTCCGTAGCCGCTGACACACACTCAGGTGCCCGGGGCTCGCGGGCTGCACAACCCCCTCTCTACTGTAGGGATTCCTGGGAACTTCCACTTCCGTCACTGGGCCTGCATTCAAAGATTTAAAAGGTCACATACTCTACAGTTCCTACACTGAGGCTGTGGATTTTTGTTTGTCACATATTCATACAGAATGTGCAATGAAATGTTTGCGTGACATACTCTGTATTGCTGTGCTCAAAATATAAATTAAACACAATAGAATGAAAAAAGAATAAAATGCTATATAAGTTTTAACAGAAATGTATACACAGAAAGAAGGATTAAGTATTAAGTTATTAAGCTATTGCAAGTATTTACCGACTGAGAACGTCTGGTAGAGCGAGTACACGTTCTGAGAAAAAAAACACAGAAAAACACGCAAAATTTAAGTTACAGTAATTTTTTAATTGAAAAAAAAGTTTGTTCCAGGTGTTTAAGCTGAAAAGGTTTGAATCCTGAACTAAAGAGAAACTAGAACTACCGTCTTGAAGTTATATTCATTCACAAGGCGGGTTTACAGAGCCTAGGCTGTGCATTAACGCTGTATTTACTTTCAGCACACACCCAGTACAGACAGGTAGCGGATATAGCGTCAGGAGATAGTCACTGATTTTGACAAAAAGTGATTTTTACAACAAGCATTCTGCTTATTTTAAAAGTACCCTAACCATAACTGGACCCCCACTTTTAACCTAAATCCTAATCTTAAACAAAGCCTCCACAATGTCATGAACACATTAAAGTCCACACATCATTTAAAATACAAGTACACACACAGACACAGACACACACACACACAGACACACACAGACACACCACACACACACACACACCCCGACCCCCCCTCCCACTGTGTTTACCAGCGTAGTGAGACCAATATAATAAGTACACACACCGACACACACAGACACACACAGACACCCACACAGACACCGACACCGACACACACACACACCGACACACAGACACACACACACACACACACCAACCCCCCCACTCCTTTATGTTTACCAGCGTAGTGAGACCATCGGTAGGCGGCTTTACGTTGAAGCAGCAAGTATATCACTTTAATTAAACAAGTTTATAGAGCCTAGGCTTCGCATTAACTCTGTATTTTCTTTCAGAGCACACACAGTACGGACAGGTAGGGGATCATAAGGAGATATTCACTGATTTGAGCATTCTCCAGAATCTAAAAATGTATATTACATTTTGTTTGCTTTTAAAAGTACCCTAAC
>CM047522.1:27832678-27835178 GCA_026122265.1 Ammodytes dubius | reverse complement strand
CTTTAAAGGGACACTGTGTAAGATTTTAAGTAATTTATCAGCTAAAATCAATATCCTCATTCATAAATATGTCCTCATTGGTGTAAAATCACCTCTGCCAATAATCTGAATTATCCTCCTGAGCAGAGAATTACAAATATTAATATTACATTTTGTACATTGAGCAGGTAAGTCTTATGGAGGAATCCATGTTTTTTGAATGTCATCAGGTGCATTGTTTAGAATTTAGAATTGTTCTTGTCCTTGAAGGCCACTGTAGCTTCTGTTATTATTCAAAAGGGTTGGGGTTACCCAGGGAGCGTTGCATTCTAAAACTTTCTAGAACTTTCTTGATGATGTCATATTACACACTGCACCTTTAAATAATTTGTCCCCATCAGATAAAGGAGCTCGGTGGAAACCTGGTTAGTGTTTCAGCAGCTCTGTGTGTGTTGTATTTCTCAGGTCTGTAGCAGTGAGTTTATACACAGAGAGTGTGTGTGTGTCTGAGGTGTTAACATTAAACATCAAAACACAGAGACAAGATAAACCTTCAGGGAGATTTACTGACTTCTGTAATCGCCATAGACGTCGATTACGGGGGGTATGGGGGGTACATGTACCCCCCACTTTTCGTCAAGACTCATTTTGTCCCCCCCACTTTTTAAGCCGGACATGGAGTGCGTCCAGCCGTATTAAAACACAGCGTCAAGGTCTCTCTCTCTCTCTCTCTCTCTCTCTCTCTCTCTCTCTCTCTCTCTCTCTCTCTCTCTCTCTCTCTCTCTCTCTCTCTCTCTCTCTCTCTCTCTCTCTCTCTCTCTCTCTCTCTCTCTCTCTCTTCTCTCTCTCTCTCTCTCTCTCTCTCTCTCTCTCTCCGCGATTACTTTAAAAAAGTGTAGACGTTTTGATTAGAAACGTGGCAGTTAGTAAATTACGCCAAAAAAAAGATTGTGCCTTTGCTGTTTCCCATTCATTGTGTACGGCAAAGCCTATTCATTGTGGACGACAAGAAAAAAAAAGTTTTCGCGCATGCGCACTTGATTCTGTATTATTTAACATGTACGCAAATAAGCATAATTCTTTGTGCCTTTTTTACGTAAATGGTATGCCACATAAGCCTTTACGTTACATATCATTCATGGACCAATTAAAATCGAGATATTACTAGACATTTACGCAGCTTAGGCCAACGTCATTACGTTGGCAATGCTCATTCACGTCGCGTTACCCCCGCGGATTTTTAAGTCAACATTGCAGCTGCCCTGTCCGTGCCCGCAGATATTTCAGACTGGAGGAATTTTAACAAATTGGATTATAATTTTAAAAGGAACAGAATGAATAGCAAGAGAAAGGCCTGCGCCAGCCTTGGACGGTGTACAGCAGCAACAGCAGGGACAAACAATGTTCGAGCATTTCAAACGGACAGGTAGCCTACATGAACGGAAGGATGCTAGCTAGCTGTGCTGTCAGTCAGACTGTCACTGGATTACTGTCGTCTTGTTTATTTCTACAGCCAGGGAGTCAGATTGGTGAGTCAGAAACTTTTTTGGGGTTTATTTAATAATAAAGTTGGATGAATTGATACCGAGTGCAATCCATTCTGCATTTTATATTCAATAAAAGCAGTTGTGTTTTCATTGTTACTGACGGACAAACCTAAGCTCTGCAATGTGGATAAATGGTTACATTCTGATGCTGGACAGGTCCATGGGGCATACACTACTGGTACTTTATCTATTAAGATAAAGTTTATGGAGTGGAGTTGCCATCAGTTATGCTGTAGTCCTACATAATGATGAATGCTGTCTTTTATTTTTAAGTTGAATAGAAGTAGTACCGGTAGTTTGAATCGGCGAAGGTTTGACTTGTTGCCTTACGTTTTTTCGGCCCTCGGTGTGAGGGACGGGTCCGTTAAGTCGATGGATGCGATGTTTAATCATTTAGACCAAACTACCGTAGGCTACGGGCAAACCTGAAGTTACCGTCGTGACATTTCATATACGTCCCGTCTGTGTGTGTGTGTGTGTGTGTGTGTGTGTGTGTGTGTGAGTGAGTGAGTGAGTGAGAGAGAGAAAGAAAGAAAGAAAGAAAGGGAGGAATTTATTTGAAAGCGTGCCTGTTTGTTGTTTATTGTTTTTGATTTAACAATATATAGGTTTAGAGAAATCTGGCTTTCAGAACTCAGTGCCTACCCACTCACTGACCTCACCGCACGTCACTGGAGACAACGGCGAGTGGCTTTAAGTGTCCCGTTGTGAAGTGTAAACTGTAGGGATTACCATCCTCTATGCCCACTAATGACTGTAAATGTAGCGGACACTAACAGCAGTTTGTGTCGCGGCACATGGATACTGACGATGTTGTTTATCAAGAAGTCATCAGTGTTTTGTATACATTTTATTCGTTAGTGAGCGGGTATGCCGTCTTTCAGAACCGTTCATTACCTGCACTAAAGAGAAAAAAAAGATGTTTCCTCATTGTCCCCCCCACTTTTGAAAATGCACTCCAGAATGCCTGTTTG
>CM047522.1:27815178-27825178 GCA_026122265.1 Ammodytes dubius | reverse complement strand
CACACATTCATACACCGATAGCAGGCTAACTATCGACATTCACATGAGGCAAGGTGGATGAAGTGTCTTGCCCAAGGACACAACAACTATGACACAGGTGGCCGGGGCGGGGATCGAACCTCCAACCCTTTGATCATCAGCCGACCCGCTCTGCCAACTGAGCCACAGTCGACTTTTACAGTTGTGTGTTTTTGTAAGCACCTTGAGTGGCCTTATGTCTGAATGGTGCTATATAAATAAACTTGCCATGCCTTGCCTTTGTTCTTAAAGGCCTACTTTACCGGTTGGAATATGAAGGTGTATTGAACTCGGAGATCCTATGAAGTATAAATGTGCAAAAAAAAATTGGAATCACAAAAACTGAAATGTAGGGTTAGACAGTGAGACCATAAAACACTCTTTCTGCCTTTTCTCAGGCTAGGATGATCCGATTTAATTTTTTTTTGCACATTTATACTTCATAGGATCTCCGAGTTCAATACACCTTCATATTCCAACCGGTGAAGTAGGTCTTTAAAAAGAAAATCCAAAAAAGATGAACTATTTAAAAAGTGCGTTCTCACCTGGAATAGGTAGACGTCCCCGTGTGAGTTGCTGAGACAGAACACGTGCTCTTTCTTGGGATGTTCGGGGACAGCTTGCACCACACTGTCGTCGGCTAGCAGCGCGTAGCGAGGAGTTAGCTCCTGCTCTGCCACCAGGGCTTTACCGTAAGTCTCATAAAACAGCAAAGTGCAACCTGCAGGGAGAGAGAGGGAGGAATGGACTGTATTAATGACAACACACTTTTATTTTTAGATTACAATTTAAAGGTGCTCTGAGGAACTTTCAGTGTGTGTTAATTCTAGCGCCCCCCTTTGGACAAAAGCGGTAGTGTTTTTACCACGCCAGCTGTTGTTCCTGGGTGAGCGTATACCCATGACAAAGGCATTAAGAAATTATATAAAAATAGCATTCTTTGCACTGATGGTCTGGTTTGCTGTTACATGTAATTTATGATCATCAGAGGAAAAATTTGACTTTCAGAAATATTTAAAAGTTCCTCGTAGCAGCTTTAAAATAAGAATTAATATTATGTAATATAATATTAATTTATAGATTCCTTCCACATCGAAGCTTCTTGGTGCTGTTTGACAACATGCTCATGAATAATTGTTAATAATATATATATTTAAATAAGATTTATTTGCTATGTCTGAGCTATAACCTGTGACTTTTCTAAAAACGTTCTGAAAATAATATTATAGTTAGTATAGTCCCGCGCCGTAGTTAGAAAGGACAAATTATAATCCAACTTTTCGACCTAACAAACAACAACCAATAAAATGTATAAAATGTATTAAATTAATAAAATTAACAAAATGAATTATATTAATAAATAACATGATAGTATTGCTAACTAACGCATCAATACAGCTGGGGAAGCCTTATATAAATGGCTTGCTAAGTACGTTTAGAGCATATTTTTCCGCCCCGTACCTTTCAGTGTGACCCAGTATTGTCTCCACTTGCGGCGCGCCACCAGCTCCAGCTTTGAGTCTTTGTTGACGGTGATCTGAGGTTTGAAGGAAAGCCACCCGGCCCGTCGCACCACTCCGCGGTCGCTCTCCAATACGTCCTGATGATCACACACTGTATACTCCTATAGGGGTGTGTGTGTGTGTGTGTGTGTGTGTGTGTGTGGGGGGGGGGGGGGCAGGGGGGGCATAAGGAAGAATAATCAATCAATATTTAATTTTTTCTTCAAATAATGATAACTGACTTTTTTGAGCAAATTTGACTTTTAATAATAGTAATAGTGGGTTGGGTTCGCGGATAATGCTAATTTACTTTTATCGAACAAATTGTTAAACAAATTTAATTTTGCATCCCCCAAAAATGTCTAAAAAATTATGAAAAAAAAAAATGAATAGGAACAACTTATTTAAGAAAAGTTAAGCTTTGAGGAAATGTGACCACAGAGCAGCTCAAGACTTTGGAACCGACAACTTAAGTCAAACATTTACAGACAATAAAACCTGTAACTTTAACACGTCCTGATGATCGCACACTGTATACTCCTATAGGGGGGGGGGGGCAATAAGGACAAAGAATAATCAATCAATGAATTGCACAGAAAATTCCTTTGCACTACTTAGTATTTAGAATTTATGTTATGTAAATATTGTTTATGTTTATCTTGTTTATCTTATTTAACTCTATATTCTTTTATTTTATCGTTCTCACAACACTGTGGGCCAGAGATAAACACTATTTCGATTCTGATGTATGTCTTGCATATATCAGAACTGACAACTGTATACTCCTATGGGGGGGGGGGGCGGGGGGGGGGGCATAGGGATAAAGAACAATATGTCAAGATTTTTTGGGGGATTTTGCGAATAATGAAAATCAAAAATGTAATTCATTTGAACACATCTTTTAACAAATAAAATGTTAGTGGTCGTGGGTTCAAATCCGACCTGTTGACCTTTACTGTATGTCATCCCCCCTCTCTCTCTCTCTACAGTATTTCAACTCTGTACTATCCAATAAAGCTTGAAAATGCCAACAAATAATATATATATATATTTTTTTTAGATTATTTTTTGTCATTTTCAAGCTTTATTGACAGTACAGAGTTGAAATGGGGAGAGAGAGAGAGAGGGGGGATGACCTGCAGTAAAGGTCCACGGGTCAGATTTGAACCCGCAACCACTGCAACGAAGGCCGGAGCCAATACGGTACACACTCTATCCACTACGCCACCGTAGCGCCCCGCCAACAAATAATCTACAAAAAAGAAAGAAAGAAAATAAAGGAGTAAACCTACCTCCTCCCCCTCCATCTCGTCCTCTCCATCTGAAGGCTCAGTCCGGTCTGTGTTGCTACTGCAAACTGTCTCCAGCTCCTGCATGAAGCTCTCGTAGACATTCTGTCTCTGAACGTCACTGCTCTGGCTCTGGCTCTGGTAATATAAGGAATATAAGGTTTATTAAAATGTTATGCAGGCTGTGGTGAAGTGTGTAGGGTGGTCGTCCACTGGGTTACAGGGTCGGTGGTTGGATCCCCCGTCTCCCCGCCATATGTCCAAGTGTCCCTGGGCAAAGAGACACTGAACCCTAAATGTCTCCTGATAGTTAGCTTGCACCCTGCGTGGTAGCTGCTGCTGCTGCTATCGGTGTATGAATGTGTGTGTGAATGGGTGAATGTGTACAAAACAATGTAAAGTGCTTTGGGTCTGTGAAAAAAACTGGGAAAAGCGCTATTAAATATATTATTGGAGTCCATTTACAATTTTTTTTCAGGTTGCTGAGTGAGAAAAAGTTTTTTTGAGAACGAAAAGCTGATTAAGTGATCAAGTGAGTACATAGTTCACGCAGGGCACGAAAGTAAAGTGTACTCACAGAAGAGTGTGATTTGGGACACGTGGTCTGGCTGTGTGTGAGGTTCCCGGCTGAGCTGAAGAGGTAAACCGGAGGGACATGGGTTTGGGTTTGGGTCTGGGTTTGGGTTTGGGTTTGGGTTTGGGTTTGGGTTTGGGTTTGGGTTTGGGTTTGGTTGAGAGAGTGAAGAGGGTTCGAAGCCCATAGCGTTGAGTCCGGCATGTTGCTGAAAACATCTCCAATCGGCTCCTAAAGAGGGAATCAAAAGAGAGTTTAATGGTTAATATCTTGGGTATATTATTAAAGGTAATTAGGGGG
Organism: Ammodytes dubius; assembly: GCA_026122265.1. Classification (NCBI taxonomy): domain Eukaryota; kingdom Metazoa; phylum Chordata; class Actinopteri; order Uranoscopiformes; family Ammodytidae; genus Ammodytes; species Ammodytes dubius. The sequence goes on along the minus strand of CM047522.1, from coordinate 27,821,495 downwards.
ACTTTCAGTGTGTGTTAATTCTAGCGGTAGTGTTTTTGTTACACTAGCTGTTGTTCCTGGGTGAGCGTACCCATGACAAAGGCATTAAGAAAAACTATATAAAAATGGCATTATTTTACACTAATGGGCTACGTTACTATATGTGCAATACACAGTAAACTAAAGATATTGAAAATGTACAATAGATAAAATTTAAGTTTCCGTCTTTGTTTTAAATCTAAATTATCATAATTAAATGAAAGACGTAGGCTTCATTGAAGGCGCTACGAGGAACTTTTCAAATTTTCCTCTGATGATCATAAATTACATGTAACAGCAAACGAGACCATCAGTGCAGAGAAAGAATGCTATTTTTATATAGTTTTTCTTTATGCCTTTGTCATGGGTACACCTAGGAACAACAGCTGGCGTGGTAAAAACACTAACACTTTCGTCCAAAGGGGGGCGCTAGAATGAACACATACACAAAGATCTTCGAAATTGAAAAATGTAAATAAATAAAATACCTGGACCCTTCTCTTTTTGCGGCTGAGACTCCCGGTCCAGTCGCTGAGGCGTTGGATGCGACTTTTCAGAAAGTCTTTTCGGCAGTTCGAGGTGGTTTGGGGTTCGGGCCGTCGGCATGGCAACGTGTGGGAGGAGTAACCTAGCCCCGCCTTCTCCTGGATGACATCACTTCCGTTTGGGTTCGAACAGAATCTGGAAAGTTTGAAAAAAAACATTATATATAAAAAATAAAATGGAAATTGGAAAAAATGCTTGATTTCAATTTATTTTTAATTTTTTTCAAGGTTTGAAAATGTGCTTGAAAGATGAAAATATATATGAACAAATATGATATGTAAAAATTATAATGTACCATACCACAGTTTTTAAGATTTTCTTTTATGTATATATGTATATTACTTTTTCGTCTTTTTTAAATTTAAATTTTGTATTTATATTCCTTAATTATTACTTACTTTCTGTTATTGTTTAATTGTTTGCACACAAAAAATAGGTAGGATGCTGTAAACGTGAACAATAACAGTAAGATGCTTACCTTTTTCTACTCTTACAATAAAGTATAAAAAATAAATTAAATCAAATATTTTAAAAAACAAACCCTGTATTCAGTAGCACAGAGCAGTCCGGTGCGGGAGGGAAAGCCGGCAGCAGTGTGTTGTTACTGGAGTAAACGTTATCCAGCGACGAGGTGGAGGGAGAAGTCAAACTGAAATCTCTAAAATCAGAATTTAAAATCACAGAGTCTCCGATGCCGCTGTCTTCTGTCCGACTGCCCGACGAGCAAGTGTTGAAATCTACAGTCGAACCGAACCCGTTAGTGTCTGCAGTGGGGAAGAGAAGGCTTGAGTTAAAGGTGCAGTGTGTAAAAAATCTGAATATTTACTGGCATCTAGTGGTGAAAAATGCAGATGTCAACGCTCCCTTGCTAACCCCTTTCCTTTTGGGTGGAATTTAGAGAAGCTACGGTGGCCTTCAAGGACAAGAAGCTACAGTTACTAAAGATGGCATCATCCACCACTACCTCAAGTCTTTCCACAATATCAAGTGATGAGGTGAAGATGTATTTAGTTATTTATTCTATCAATTTACATTTTTTGTAAAATTTTAATTTTATTTTTGTAATTAATTATGCCATTTAACGAACCTTTGAAAAATGTTAAAAATAATTAAATAAAAAAAAATCTACACACTGTACCTTTAAATGCAGTTGGGACATCCTCCTGGGTTGAGAAAAATGTGTTGTTGGCGGTTCCCTCTGTGCCGAACCCGCAGTGCTGTAAAGAGAACCTGAAAAACAATTGTATACTGGAGTAAGAGTAGATACAAGAACTATTTTACAAATATTACAATAATTTTTTTAAAGATTATTTTTTGGCATTTTCAAGCTTTATTAGACAGTACAGAGTTGAAATGGGGAGACAGAGAGAGGGGAGGGGAAGACCTGCAGTAAAGGTCCACGGGTCGGACATGAACCCACGACCACTGCAACGAAGGCCAGAGCCAATATGGTACACACTCTATCCACTACACCACCGGAGCGCCCTAAATATTACAATACTACTTGAGTGGCTTCTGATTGGTTCATGTAGTTCAAATAAGTTACATTTCCCGGTGCTAAAAAATAAATAAAAAAACATACCCTGTGTTGTTAGCTTCAAACACTATAAAAAATAAAATAAAATAAAATAAAATAAAATAAAATAAAATAAAATAAAATAAAATAAAATAAAATAAAATAAAATAAAATAAAATAAAATAAAATAAAATAGAATAAAATAAAATAAAATAAAATAAAACAAAACAAAACAAAACAAAATAAAATAAAATAAAATAAAATAAAATAAAATAAAATAAAATAAAATAAAATAAAATAAAATAAAATAAAATAAAATAAAATAAAATAAAATAAAATAAAATAAAATAAAATTAAATTTAAAAAAATTAAATAAAACTGAAATAGAATAAAAAAATTTAAATAAAATTAAAACATACCCTGTGTTGTTAGCTTCGAAGACGTTATCGTTGAGCTGGTTGCCCCACGGTGAGTCGTACCAGGATCCGTCTGAGCTCAGTGAACTTCCTTTGCTGCTCTGAGTCTGAGTCTGAGTCTGAGTGGCGGCTGCCGGCTCCACACGACTCGCTGTAAACTCCACGCGCATGCTGCCATCTTTACTCAGCAGGACCTACGTTTGATTGAGAATATTTTCTATTGTCAGTACCAACATCGTTCAGTTTATATTCATAAGGGAAACATACAACACAGAGAAAGGAAAAGATACAGAGAAAACAGTCAAATAAAGTTGCCATTGATTTGCGGCCAAAACAGGGTTCTTAATATACACAAAAAACAATACTTTCAATGTGAAATAATGTGTTAAACGCTCGAGAGCTCGCTGTCAAAAAAACTGTAGGCTCTCTGCCTTGCCAACCTGAATGACAGGCATTCTCCTCCCTTAAATGAGGTAACACCCCTCAAATAAAGTTTTAAAGTCAATTTAAAGATATGTGCCAGACATACAGCGGAATCGACATTGTGTTTATCGCCGAAATACAAGAAATAATAATAATTGATAGATATTTCAAGCTGGGGTAAATGATTTCTGATTGGTCAAAGTTAACATGAGCTGTACACTTTGACCAATCAGAGCGAGGCCTACAATTAGTTTTTTTTGTAAATATTTGTTTTTATTAACAGATGCTCAAATTACAGCATGATTGCAGTACAAACAATGTGTCAAGTTCCACTCATGCATTTAGAAAACATTAAGTACAAAAAAAGTATGGACAAAGTGAGCAAAAAGTTAAATCTGTTTATGTATAATAATGTAAAAATAAATAAAACAAACACATTCAGTTAAAAGATAAAACAAGTAAATATAAACCAACATACAGATTAAAGACCTACTTCACCCGTGGAAGACTGAGGGAAGAAAAACCTCATTCATTATATTATAATAGTGATTTTATAATGATAGAATGCCGGTTCTATATGGGTGCAGTATTCCTTTAACAAAAACAACAATTAAATAAAAACAGTAAATAAAACAGTTACTCACCTTAGGGCTGCCTCCGCTCTCTAGGGGGCGCCGCTCGCTGCTCCCAACGTCAGAGAAACTGAACCTGCAGCAAAGAAGAGAATTATTAATCTATCTGTCTGTCTGTCTATCTATCTATCTATCTATCTATCTATCTATCTATCTATCTATCTATCTATCTATCTATCTATCTATCTATCTATCTATCTATCTATCTATCTATCTATCTATCTATCTATCTATCTATCTATCTATCTATCTATCTATCTATCTATCTATCTATCTATCTATCTATCTATCTATCCATCCATCCATCCATCCATCCATCCATCCATCCATCTATTCATCCATCCATCCATCCATCCATCCATCCATCCATCCATCCATCCATCCATCCATCCATCCATCCATCCATCAGTACTATTATTTAACCAGGGGCCGTATTCACAAAACATTTTATCTTAGCGCTAAGAGTACTCCTAAGGAGCACTAAAAGTTCTTAGTAAGGAGTAATTTCTTAAAACCTATTCACAAAGCTGATAAGACCAACTTTTACTAAGGAGTGGGAGGAACTCCTAAGCTAAAACTAGAGGGCGGTGTTGACCCTGTTGCTATGGATGATGTCATGTTCATACCTTCTATGCCCACAGTGATTGGCTGAGAGGGAATGAGAGCTAAGAGTGAATTTATGATAGAAACACTGTGGGAGATAATCCATATCGTGTCGCTGTATTAAAGTAAAGAGTTTTTATATACAATTAATGACAAGTGACACTGATTTAACATGAAACCAAGATACTGCAGGGTTTCCCACACATTCGTTCAAAATTAACCTACAAAAGCGCCACATAGGTATATTCATTTTAAATTGTACAATGATTTGAATCGTAAAAAATATCCTCATTGAACAGCTGCACGCCATGCACTCTCACTGTATTTCTCTCAACGGCGGACTATGCAGCAATAGTCAGACAGCGACAAACCAGGAAATTCACAATTAAGAAACAGCCGGCGAAATCGTAAAGTGCACGCGGAAGGAAAAAGGCGAGACGCGCAACTATACAGTAGCGGACCTGTGGAACGGAGGAGATGCTGCGAAGCACCACATATAGGCCTACTGTAGTAACAAATTAAACCCAAACGTGACACTAACAGTAACTTTCAGCGCATCGTAAACCCAAAGCAACTGCAGGAAAATGAACTTAATAAGTATTTTTTTATATAAATGTAATAAATATAAATGTGTCTATCATTTCTAAATATAGCTTTACTAAGATCATTAAACCCTTACAGCTATTAAGGTACCTTTTGTAAAGCTCACTAGCATTAAATCTCTCCAAAACACCATCAAATGGTTGTCTGTGAATTACTCTTAGTGACTTAGGAGTCCTCTCGAGGACTCCTAGCTTTTCATAGATTTAGGAGCTAGTTTTAGCGCTAAAATGCTTTGTGAATTACACTTATCTTAAAAAGTTAGGAGTCTTAAAATTAGGAGTGAAACGCCCCTTATTTTTGAGAGTTACTCCTAAATCAGGACCTTAGGACCTACTCTTAGCCTTAAAATGTTTTGTGAATACGGCCCCTGGTAAAGAAAAACTCATTGAGATTAAAAACAGTTCATTTCCTACCCTGTCCTGCAGCCCTGAGACCCGTTGCCCTGTGTGGACGCTCCTGTTGCTTTAGCCGCGTGTTCATAATGCCACGATGTGAACGGTGGACCAGGGGCAGGCTGCTGGGTAACGTAGCTGCCACCCCGGGTCCTAGTGCCCGCCCTCTCACTGCCTCCTCGCCACCATCCCCGGGCCGAAGGAACCTCCTCCTCCCGCCGCGAAGAGAACCGCACGGAACCGGAAGACTTGGCCGGAACCACCACGCTGCTGTGACTGTCTGAGTTCCCCATCGGTACCTGGGAAGAATGAGTCATGATCAGACATTTTATTTTTAAATATATATATTTTTTTTTAGCATTTTCGCTTCATTAGACAGACTTGGAGAGACAGAGTTGAAATGAGGCAAAGAGGGGAGGACATAAAGAGAACGACCCGGGCGGTATTCGAACCCGGGTCTGCTGCGGGGCCTTTTAATCGGACATTGATCGTACTAGGAATGCAAGGCCGGTGAAAATATATTTATATCTAAATCAACGAAACCACGACGCTGCTGTGACTGTCTGAGTTACTTGGAAAAAATCGGACATTTATCATACTAGGCAAGGCAAGTTCATTTATTTTTTAACCTTTATTTAAACAGGTATATCCCATTGAGACCGGAGACTCTTTTTCAAGGGAGACCTGTTACCATTCCCACGTTACCATTCACACACACATTCATACACCGATAGCAGCAGCAGCTACCACGCAGGGTGCAAGATAACTATCAGGAGACATTTAGGGTTCAGTGTCTCTTTGCCCAGGGACACTTGGACATGTGGCGGGGAGACAGGGGATCGAACCACCAACCCTTTAGTTGAGGGTCGACCACTCTACACACTTCACCACAGCCGCCCTATTTCTGTAGCACAATACAGACACAAGGCCATTCAAAGTGCTTTACAGGGGCATAACATACATCAATATCAATATTTGTAGTATAATATTAGTAGATACTAGTTGTCTAGTAGTCGAGACCAATGAACAAAAAAATTGATCTCCAGCAAAAAATGTGTGTGAATGCTTCATGCTGAAAAGCTGACGCTAAAGTAGGAGTATGAAGATGTGAAAAAGTTTGAAAATGCGCAATGAAAAATTATCCAATTAAATGCAAAACAATCGCGCC
>CM047522.1:27800178-27802678 GCA_026122265.1 Ammodytes dubius | reverse complement strand
CAGTCCACTGAAGTGTTTCGTTAATATTTTATTGAGACTGAAACGGCACTTTGGCTTTTGCACACACACAGGTAAATACACACACACACACACACACACACACACACACACACACACACACACACACACACATGCACGCACGCACACACACACACACACACACACACACACACACACACACACACCACACACACACACACACACACACACACACACATGCACGCACCCACGCACGCACGCACACACACACACACACACACACACACACACACACACACACACTCAAAGCTTTTAAATCTCAAATCTCCTCCCAAACAAATGTTCCTTTCACACTTTAAAATCCCTGTAAATCCAAATCCACCAAATCCTTCCAACTATGTAATCAGTTCAGTCCTTTATCCCTTACTTCATACTAGAAATCAAAAGTCCAACATGTACATTCAGGTGTTTATTTGACTAAACCTTGTCTGTTTGCGTCTGTATATTTCTCCTATACAACCATCTTTAACGGACATTATCTCAACATTAATTTTTTTTTTAGTTCAATACTCTGAACCAAATATCTCAACTTCTAAAGCACTTACATCAACTAAACTTTCCATAATCATTCTCAGCACTATTCTGAAGGTTATTACAGAAGGATTTGTTCATATGTTGTTCACTGTCTGATTTATGAGACATTTTATTCCCATGCGACTGTGTGCACTTACAGTAAAGGTTAGGTTTTTGGCACACGTTCCTATCAGATACCACAATTTGACGTAACAGCGCCGGTGAAACAATGACTTGCAAAAACTCTAAAACTAATCCTATTCTTACCCACAACACACCACTTCTAAATCTAGATATAACCTTTAAAGACCTACTTCACCGGTGGAAATATGAAGGTGTATTGAACTCTGAGATCCTATGTAGTATAAATGTGCAAACATTTTAGAAATCGGTTCATCCTAGACTGAGAAAAGGCAGAAAGAATGTTTTATAGTATCTCTGTCTAACCCTACATTTTACCATGTAGGGTTAGGATTAACAGGACAGCTGGGCCAAGGGAAGACTGAGAAAAGACTGAGGGAAGAAAAACCTCATTCATTATATTATAATAGTGATTTTATAATGATAGAACGCCGGTTCTGTATGGGTGAAGTATTCCTTTAACGAAATTCCAACACAAAACTCGTGCAAGGAAATAAATGACCAAGAAAAAACCAAGAAAAATCTACATTTATAAATACATACTGTAGATTCATTAAAGTCACTACGAGGAACTTTTAAATATTTCTGAAACAGTCAAATTTTTCCTCTGATGATCATGAATTACATGTAACAGCAAACGAGACCATCAGTGCAAAGAATGCTATTTTTATATAGTTTTTCTTAATGCCTTTGTCATGGGTATACGCTCACCCAGGAACAACAGCTGGCGTGGTTAAAAATACTGCAGCTTTTGTCCAAAGGGGGGCGCTAGAATTAACACAAACTGAAAGTTCCTCGCAGCACCTTTAATACGACTTTTCTTTAGATATAAATGACGTGTTTGGAAATGAGAAAGTTTTGGCTCAAATCCCAGGAATTTAGCAACATATTACATTCTTATCTATTTTACAGATTTGTGAACAATGTTTGAGAGAAATGGTAATATTGTGTATCTGGAATGAATTTTAGATCTTTAAGTCCATCTCATGAAAAATGGGAGCAAAAACAAAAGTGTTGCGTTTATATATTTTTGTTGAGTGTATTTAAAAAAAAAATTAAGATCATTTTTGGGGCATTTTCAAGCTTTACAGAGTTGAGATGGAGAGAGAGAGAGGGGGGATGACCTGCAGTAAAGGTCCACGGGTCGGATTTGAACCCACGACCACTGCAACGAAAGCCGGAGCCAATATGGTACGCGCTGTATCCACTACGCCACCGGAGCGCCCCGCCTTCTTATTTTTTTCTTTCAAAGAGAAATAACAAACAAAGTAACAGATCACAACAACAAATCTTTTTTTTTTTCTGTTTAAAAAACAGAAAATGTAAAATTCTATATAGGGGAGAACGGGGTAATGTGAGACACATTTGTTCCCCTCTAATGTAAAGTGTAACCTATTTTTTTTCCCAAAGAGAAATACCAAACAAAGTAACAGATCACAAGACAACAAATCTTTTTTTTTTTATCTTAAATTATCTTTATTTCAAAACTAAAAACCATCTAGAACATATCCTGGATACGCTTCATGCTCTGGAACCTAGTGCCGCTCATCCCCATGTCCCTGAAGCTCCTGTACTCCCCGGGGCGCATGTACATCTGCTTGCCTCTGTAGTTGGGCTGCTCGTACATGAGCCAGTGCCCGTCCATCACGTGATAGAAACAGCACTTCTTTCATTGATAACACGCTCGGAGTGTTTGAGTTTGTGTTGTGTGTGTGTGTGTGTGTGTGTGTGTGTGTGTGTGTGTGTGTGTGTGTGTGTGTGTGTGTGTGTGTGTGTGTGTGTGTGTGTGTGTGTGTGTGTGGTGTGT
>CM047522.1:27782678-27792678 GCA_026122265.1 Ammodytes dubius | reverse complement strand
TCAGGGAACAAAATTGTGGTAAAACCTTCAAAAATTAGCGGAGTTATGCATATTTTCATGAATTACAGAATCAGTTCATGAGTTGTATGCTGACCTTATATTGCTCTAGGTTCCGAAGGAGCTAAGTGATATAAACAGTTACCACAATGAAAGTACCAGGCAAGGTAAGTTGCAAGCAGTAACTTTTACTCACATAAAGTTGTAGGTCACACCCAAAACACATATGCATATACTGTTCATTATTTGAAAATAAAAACATGGGCCATTTAAAATAAACAAGTGTTGTCAATAGTCCTTTTAGTCTGTATGTTTTGTGATCACTTCGGTTTAATCAATCACTGTCAGTGGTTCTCTGTTAAACTGTCTATAACTGGTCCTGTGACAGTTCTTGGAAAGGATGTGTGTAGCAGTCCAATGGATGTGTGTATCCTGGCGACTGGTACGTCCCTACCACATGTGGAGTATTTCATGGGTCGGTTCCTCGTCCTGGAAGGATCACACCGGGAGCTCTGAATGGAGAGGGATCTTCACAGTGGATCTCACTACGTGTAAATGTTATACAATAATCATACTGAAGCATAAAAACATTGTTAACACCACACAATGTAGTGTGTACTTCCCCTTTTCTATGACCAAGCCAAAACCGTTTGCCATGATTCGCCATTCTATGAATGTGGTGAAGAAGGCAGTGGATATTCTGAATCCTGGTCAGGTATCAATCATCACTCTGGATCAACCTCTGTATGCAGTGGCAAAACAAATCCAGTGGACTTGGCCAGCAGCTCATGGTGAAGATAACTTTATTGTGATGTTTGGTGGGTTCCACATTGAGATGGCAGCAGTCAAGGTACTTGGCGTCATCTTGGAAGGTAGCGTGTGGACAGGAGCACTTGTGCAAGCTGGAGTTGCTTCAACAGGGACAGCAGATTCCTTTATGAAAGCCTGTCACGTGACGCCCCTGCCATGCTCATCAGGTCACAGCCAGCAGCCTATATCTTCTCCTGCGGAGGGCTTTCACCATGTACATAAATTACCTGGAGGAGGGTAATAATCCTCTGTCCTTAGAAGACTGGTGTAGTGAAAGAGCTTTGTCATGTCCCCAGTTCCACTTCTGGTCCATTGTCCTGCAGCTGGAAATAGATTAAATGATCTATGTGCGATCAATAAGAGAGGCCAACTTCCTCCTCTATATAGATGGCCTGACCAAGATCGTGCTTTGGTTCTTTGCTTTGGAACACACCCACTATGCCAGATGGATACCAGTCCACTTGTAGGACACACATCCTGATGTCGAGTAGACCAAACATGCACAATTGGCGTTTGCAAGAGAAGTTAAAGAACTAACTAGCGCTATACACTCACTGGCCACTTTATTAGGTACAGCGGTTTTCTTGTTAACACATAAAACTTATCAGCCAATCGCATAGCAGCAACTCAATGGATTTAGGACCTGAACAGGACAACTTATTAAAGTTAAAACAGAGCATCAGAATGGGGAAGAAAGGAGGTTTAAGTGACTTTGAACATGTTAATGTTGATAGTGCCAAAAGTGCTGGTCTGGGTATTTCAGAAACTGCTGATCTACTGGGATTTTCATGCACAACCATCTCTAGGGCTTACAGAGAATGGCCCAAAAAAGAAAAAATATCCGGTGAGCGACATTTGTGTGGATGAAAATGCCTTGTTGATGTCAGAGGTCAGAGGGGGATGGGCATACTGGTTCAATATGATAGAAAGGCAACATTAACTCAAATAACCACTTGTTACAACCAGGGTATACAGAATACCATCTCTGAACGCAAAACGCGACCAACCTTGAAGCAGATGGGCTACAGCAGCAGAAGACAGGACAATAAAAGATTAGAAAAGTCTTGCCTGGTCTGATGAGTCTTGATTTGGTTGCGAAAGTCAGATGGTAGGGTCAGAATTTGGGGTACACAACATGAAAGCATGGATCCATCCTGCCTTGCTCCATCAACTATGCCATGTTATAAGTCGCTTAAACCCCCTTTTTCCCCATTCGTGATGCTCAGTTTTAACTTCAGCATGTTCTCTTGACCACGTCTACATGCCTAAATGCCTTGAGTTGTGGCCATGTGATTGGAAGATTAGCTTTTTGTTTTTATAAGCAATTGAATAGGTGTACCTCATAAAGTGGTCGGTGAGTGTAGAAGACATGGGCAATCCATTCTGTGAAAAGAGCACTGTAGATCTTCTTGTATTAGATACTAGGGACGTTGCAGATGAAGCAGTCATTGACAGTGTCAACCAGGTTGAGAAACTTGGACGGGACCAGTATGACGTCTATGTCAATGAACGCCTGGTCAACCAGACAAAGCCAATCAAAGTACACATCAAAAGGAACACCTCCCTTTATTCAGCCGGCCTCCAGTCGAGAGAATTCCAGGTCCTAACAACAGCTCTCATCCCTGAAGAGTGACTGCTCCCTGTTCTCTAGGCTTTATATTGTATCCCAGATACGTGATGGAAGTCTGGATGAGTTTCTTTTAGCTCGAAAAACCAGGCATGTCCAATGGCATTGTCACAAATGGGCAAGCTAAGAACTGGAACCAAGTCAGACTTGGTGGGCTGTTTGGCAAACCTGATTTTATCACAAGAGAACAAATCCAACCCCATTGTACAGGTCAACATACTTGATGGGGCTCGTAAACATGCTACGACCTGGTGCTGCTGAGACCTTTTCTAAATATGCACAGAAGGTGTTCTCACCATACATCCTGTCTAAGCTGGAGCATGTCAGCAGAGTGGATGTTGTGTGGGATCAATATTTTCCGGGCAGTTTAAAGGCGGAAACACGCAGCAAGATAGATGCCAGGAAGGAGAACAGCCTTGTTGTCGTCAATGCGCAAAAAATCTGGCCGTTTTTCAGGAATGGCACTTGACGGCTCAACTCTTCTACGAACTCCCTGAAGGGCCTGACAGACGTCAACACTGAAAAACAAGTGATTAGCAACCATCATGCTGAAGTCCTCTGCACTCAGCCTCGAGATGTAGAAGTTCTTGCACTATGCACACATGAGGAGGTAGATACCCGCATACTACTGCACCTTGGAGATGCTGTGAAGGAAGGGTATAACAGTGTATCAATATGCATAGTTGACACAGATGTGTTAGTACTGGCAGCCCACTCTCTCAACATCATTGAGCTGTGGGTTGCCTTTGGAGCTGGAAAGAGTTTTCGGCATGTAGCAGCACACAAGATGGCAACGGCACTAGGTCCAGAATGATGTATCGCCTTGCCGGGGTTCCATGCCTTTACTGGATGTGACACAGTGTCATCTTTTGGTGGCAGGGGTAAGAGGAATGCGTGGGATACATGGAGGAGCTTTGAAGATGTCACAAAAGCCTTCTGTGCATTTGCTGCCACACCTGCACTCCATAGACAACTGGATGGAGCCTCTGGAGCGATTTGTTGTATACGGGCCTGTTGTAAACTCCTCTGCTGTGGATGCAAAAAGGGGTGCAGTGGACATTGCAAATGTGTCAAGGCAGCACTTCCGTGCACTTTGCCCCTGTGGTGGACTGTTTTCAGAAATAATTATAAATGTGTTGATGGTTTTATTGTTATTTAATTCCCTGAATGCCAGTATGTATGTCGTTTAGCATGTTGTAAATAGTACCACTGCATTCCTCATTCTTGTACAAGTAGAATTAGGCCAATTTTGTATGTTCAAATGATTTATATGCATATGTGTTTTGGGCGTTACCTACAACTTTGTGAGTAAAAGTTACTGCTTGCAACTTACCTTGACTGGTACTTTCATTGTGGTAACTGTTTATATCACTTAGCTCCTTCGGAACCTAGAGCAATGTTGACTTACTCAGAGAGGGTTACACGGATAAAATAGCAACCTATCAAACAGGCTAAACTGATGTATTGTTCAGGCTTTGAAAAAGATATTTACTTTAGTTGTATGCTGACCTTATATGCTTACAATATAAGGTCAGCATACAACTCATGAACTGATTCTGTAATTCATGAAAATATGCATAACTTCGCTAATATTTGAAGGTTTTACCACAATTTGTTCCCTGAATGCCGATATATGAAGTTGGGTACTTTCTAGCATGTTTTAAATAGCACCACTGCCTTGTCCATCCTTGAAAATGTAGGATTAGACACCATAATCAAGATCCTAGGTGCTCTACAACCCAAGCTACTGGTACTATAAGAGCTGCTGGTGGCCATTTTTAAAAGTGGCCGCCGTGGGCGCCATAGGAAAAATTGGCGATGGCCCTATAGCCAAAAATCTTCCTTAGGGCATGCTCTAACAGTGTGCCAAAGCTCATGTTTGTATCATAAAAAGCACAATGCATTCACATATCTGATGGACTATAGGCTATTATTCGGAATGTCCTAATATGGCTATTTCAGTGGAGGAGTACTTCTAGAAAAATCTCATTAGAAATTGAACTGTAATAGATATCTTCATACAACCACTGGTTATTGTTCAATAGCATCCTAGACAATACATAAATGGTATATTTAGCAAGGATTTATGTTTTGGTGATATTTGAGAGAAAAGTAAAGGAACCCTCTTTTCCTATCACCACAAAAGTACCATTTCCGCCTAAACTAAAGCTATGTATACAGGACTCTATTTCAATAAATGTTTTGGTAAATTACATTCTAACTTTTTGGTGATGTGGGACAGACACCTGGTTAGTACCTCAGCAAATCTGATGAAGAAAAGAGTGAGCATTCCCAAGTTATGGGCTTTTTTGTAACATATCCCCTATTCGGAATGGCCTAATTTGGCTCTTTTTGAGGGACTGGGGTAGTTCTAAAGAATAACCAAAAAAACATATTTCGCCCAAAGATAAAAGTGCTCAAGAATCAATTTCATGAACAGGACATTCTAAAGATAACAAAAATCATTGTTGAGGTTTGTTCTACCTCGGGTAGGGGTATCTCGAAAACTAAAGCCTTTTTTGAGCACTTGCTGCTAGACTATTAGGCACTGTAAGCAATGCTGTGCCGCGCCAGCTTTATTACTTTACAGCTGATATGCGTAACTTTTTAAAATAGACTATGGCTTCTCATACGGAAGCGAAATGATTATCTTGACAAAAAATGTTTACTCTGTTTTTTTTCTGAATTGCCGAGGAGATTAGATCAGAGTTATGAGACAATATCCCGTTAATTCTTCTCCATAGGCTACCATAAGCTCATTCGTTAATATTTCTAACTCTAGTGGGAGGAGCGGAGATTTCTTTTTTTCTTTTTTGAGAAGTGGAGAAGTGGGAGGATCAATCATTTGTTTCTTCTGTTTCCATGGTGAATCATGTTATCAGCGATCCATTGACGATGGCTTTTATGCACACGCTCCACCCAGAGTGAACACGCTCAGAGTTGATTAACCCAACGCTGATCCACTGTTCTGAAACCGAAAACCCAGAGTTGCTTATCAACCCTGCGCTCTGAGTTAACCAACTCAGAGCGTATGATTAAACCCAGAGTATGTAAAACCAGCTACCTGAAACAGGCCCCAGGTCTGGGGTTAACCACCAAGACCTGCTTCTGTTTACCTGTGTGTGTGTGTGTGTGTGTGTGTGTGTGTGTGTGTGTGTGTGTGTGTGTATTTACCTGTGTGTGTGTGTGTGTGTGTGTGTGTGTGTGTGTATTTACCTGTGTGTGTGTGTGTGTGTGTGTGTGTGTGTGTGTGTGTGTGTGTGTGTGTGTGTGTGTGTGTGTGTGTGTGTGTATTTACCTGTGTGTGTGCGTGCGTGCGTGCGTGTGGGCGAGTGAGTGTGAGTCCATATGTGTTTGTGTGTGTGTGAATTTACCTGTGTGTGGTGTGTGTGTGTGTGTGTGTGTGTGCGACTGTCTGCATGCCTGCCTGTCTGTTTGTCTGTCTGTCTGGCTGGCTGTATGGCTGGCTGCCTGTGTGTGTGTGTGTGTGTGTGTCTGTCTGTCTGTCTGCATGCCTGTCTGAGTGTGTCTGCCTGTCTTTCTGTGTGTGTGTGTGTGTGTGCGTGCGTGTGTGTGTGAGCATGCCTGTCTGTCTGTCTGTCTGCATGCCTGTCTGTGTCTGTCTGTCTGTCTGTCTGCCTGCCTGCCTGCGTGTCTGTCTGTCTGGCTGTGTGTCTGTCTGTCTGTCTGTCTGTCTGCCTGTCTGTCTGTCTGTCTGCATGTCTGTCTGTCTGTCTGTCTGTCTGCATGCATGCCTGTCCGTCCGTCTGTCTGCCTGCGTGTCTGTCTGTCTGTCTGTCTGTCTGTCTGTCTGCGTGAGCCTGGGTGGAATGTGAAAGCTTGTTCAGTGAAGTCGCTGAGGTGAACAAACTGTTTGAGCGTAACCGGACAGAGCAGCCGCACACAGGCTGAGACAACACCTTTCATACCGACTCAGACCCTAAGACAACACTGTGTGTGTGTGTGTGTGTGTGTGTGTGTGTGTGTGTGTGTGTGTGTGTGTGTGTGTGTGTGTGTGTGTGTGTGTGTGTGTGTGTGTGTGTGTGTGTGTGTGTGTGTGTGTGTGTGTGTGTGTGTGTGTGTGTGTGTGCGTGCTTGTGTGTGTGTGTGTGTGTCTGTGTGTGTGTGTGTGTGTGTGTGTCTATTAACCTGTCTGTGGTTGCGTTCCGAATCGCATACTCTTTCTTTTTTCTATTCTACATACGACATCCGACGATAAAAATAATCTAGTTAGGATGCAGTAGGCATACTATTGGGACATACTTTTCTCTCTTATTTCATCATAACATTGCGCCTTGATCTTGCCTCTTGCTTTTATATCCGTCGCATCCCTGTTTGTTTTCATATGGAGGCTTCGTCGATGTCACGTCACTTCACATGCGCAATGGATTGTGGGTCAGAATCGCCCAAATAGGATGCAGTTTTCAACACTAACAATCTTAGCCGCATGAAGTAGGACATCCGGGTACTTCTAACCATCCTAAATCTGGCCACAAGAATCGGGACATCCTAAATCTTTTTTCTACATACTATATAGTAGAAAGTATGCGATTCGGAACACATCCAGTGTGTGTGTGTGTGTGTGTGTATTTACTTGTGTAAATTGATTAGGAAATTTAAAAATATATAATTTTATTTGAAAGAAATTTAACCAATGCTTCATAAAAATGTGATGTAATCAAACCTCCTGTACAATATACTAATTTACAGAAGCTACGGTGGCCTTCAAAGGACAAGAAGCTATAGTTACTAAAGATGGCATCATCCACCACTGCCTCAAGTCTTTCCACAATATCAAGTGATGAGGTGAAGATGTATTTAGTTATTTATTCTGTAGTACTTCTTCTTCTTCTTGGTCTTCCAACAGGTGCATTTCCCCAGGACGCCCACTATATATAAAAACGTGTAAGGCCATTCAGTTTGTCCGTTCTGTGCTACTGTAGAAACATGGCGGTGCAACATGGCGGCCTCAGCGCCCCGCTCCTATGTAGATATAAAAGGCTCATTCCAAGCTCATGAAAACAAGAGATTATACACTAATTGAAACATACTTATTAACCTTTATTTATACAGCTAAATCCCATTGAGACCGAAGACTCTTTTTCAAGGGAGACCTGTTCCCATTCCCACATTAACATTCATATACCGATAGCAGCAGGTTAACTATCGACATTCACTCGAGGCAAGGTGGGTGAAGTGTCTTGCCCAAGGACACAACAACCATGACACAGGTGGCAGGGCGGGGATTGAACCTCCAACCCTTCGATCATCTGCCGACCCGCTCTACCAACTGAGCCACAGTCGCCCCACTTATGAATTTACTTATGAAAACTATGTTAAATTTTTAGCAAGTCTCTTCTGAAAAATGCCAGTAAATTATACACACTGCAGATTTAAACCTGCAGTGTGTATAATTTTGGGTTTTATTTCCTAGCAGATTTTGTAGAAAGTAATTGTGATATCCATGAGTACATTTAATTTAGTGCATAATAGCTGAATTTTTTTTTTTAATTATATTTTTTCCCTTAGAAAGGGTCTCATATATGTCCATTTTTCTGCATATTTTGGACCAAGGCCTAGTGCCGCCATCTTGAAAGTGTCATAGTTGGAATGTCATCAGGTGCATTGTTTAAAATTTTGAATTGTTCTTGTCCTTGAAGGCCACTGTAGCTTCTGTTATTATTCTAAAGGGGAGGGGTTACCCAGGGAGCGTTGCATTCTAGAACTTTGTAGAACTTTCTTGATGATGTCATATTACACACTGCACCTTTAAAAGTGGGAAATGCAACGTTTAGGATATGATAAAAAATAGGATATTTTAGCGGTCCAGAACTTAGTTTATTATTAGCGTGTTACAGACAAACTGCTGAGAGATGCACTGGAACAGGAATTCCCCCCGGAGCTGTAAACAACGTGACGTCAACACATACACACACACACACAACACACACACACACACACACACACACACACACACACACACACACACACACACACACACACACACAACACACACACACACACACACACACACACACACACACACACACACACACACACACACACACACACACACACACACACACACACACACACACACACACACACACACACACACACACACAAACACACACACACACACAAACACACACACACACACACACACACACACACACACACACACACACACACACACACACACACACACACAGGACACGCTGGTTTCCTCCGAGCATACACACTTCAGAAGGGTCATACATCCCGTCACACACACTTCCTGTCCGGCTGTCACCACACACACACACACACACACACACACACACACACACACACACACACACACACACACACACACACACACACACACACACACACACACACACACACACACACACACACACACACACACACACGCACACACGCACACACGCACACACACAGGAAACACAAACTTTCCAAAGAAAAATTTGTTCCAAACGTGACGAACAAAACTGGGACAAAATCCCGCCTGGATCCACGAAATCACGTGAGATCTTATCCAAAGTATCCAGCAGTTATCAGATTTCCTTGCTTTCATTAAAATAGAATTAAAACCTTTATTGTTATTATATAATGTACAATCAGATGGAAATGAGCTTCTCCATAAAGGTGGAGTCAGTGATTCTGGAGAACGCTTGTTGTCAAAATCACTTTGTCAAAATCAGTGAATATCTCCTCATGATCCACTACCTGTCTGTACTGTGTGTGTGCTGAAAAATAAATCCTGTGTCAATACACAGCCTAGGCTCTGTACAGTGGTATGTGAACAAAGGGGGCCATCCATAGCTATAGCAACATGCCCTTTTACAGAGCCTAGGCTGTGTATTAACACTGTATTTCTTTTCAGTGCACACACACAGTACAGACAGGTAGTGGATCATGAGGAGATATTCACTCAGTGCGGTTACATGCAGACTCATAATCGGGTAACTAAAGGAATAAGACTTCAACAGGACTTTTAAACTGCATGTAAACACCTTTATCCGATCTACTTCGGACAAGAGAAGTCGGATAAGAACACCTACCATAGTGGAGACAGCCATTTATCCGATTTCCGAAAGGCCATGTATACTCAGACAAGTGACATGGTCCGTTCGAGTGTCTAGTCTTAATCCAATCTACTTGTGCCATGTAGCTGCACTGAGTGATTCTGTGGAGAGAACTGGGCGTGCGATAAATAATTGACTCATGTCCTAACTGTTTTACATTTTCATAATATATTTAATTTAATCATGCTTAAAAACCTGGAGGTTATACAAAGCCTAGGTATTTCTTTCTTTAACCTTTATTTATACAGGTATATCCCAGAGAGTCCGAAGACTCTTTTACAAGGGAGACCTGTTTTCCTTTCCCACGTTACCATTCACACACACATTCATACACCGATAGCAGGCTAACTATCGACATTCACACGAGGCAAGGTGGGTGAAGTGTCTTGCCCAAGGACACAACAACTATGACACAGGTGGCAGGGCGGGGATCGAACCTCCAACCCTTTGATCATCAGCCGACCCGCTCTACCAACTG
>CM047522.1:27760178-27777678 GCA_026122265.1 Ammodytes dubius | reverse complement strand
GTCTGTCTGTCTGTCTGTCCTCTTCACAGCAGACCCGGGTTAGAATCCAGCCCGGGTCGTTCTCTGCATGTCATTCCCCTCTCTGACACATTTCATCTCTGTCTCTAAAACACTGTCTAATAAAATAAAAAATAAAAAATGCCCCAAAAAATTATCTCTAAAAAAAAAGTGAGTGAGTAGAAATAATTTTAGCACGGTGTGTGTGTGTGTTTCTGTGTGTGTGTGCGTGTGTGTGGGTGTGTGTGTGTGTGTGTGTGTTCAGGTTTCCTCAAATATTTATTTGTCTCTTGGCACATGACTGCAGTTGATTCAACACACAGGCGTTTGCTGTTCCACCTGAGCTGATCACCTTACAACACAAACAGATCGAGGACGTGTTTACAGTGTAAGACACACACACACACACACACACACACACACACACACACACACACACACACACACACACACACACACACACACACACACACACACACACACACACACACACACACACACACACACACACACACACACACACACACACGCATGTCCTACACACAGACATGACAATAGTTTATTTATTTTACCTTTTCAAGTAAGAACTGATAGAATAGACAACCCTACACCTACTGGATATAATGATAAGTTAATGTAAGAGCACCAACGCTTTCTCATCATCAACTCTGTCACACTAACACACACACAACACACACACACACACACACACACACACACACACACACACAACACACGCACACGCACACACACACAGACACACACACACACACACACACACACACACACACACACCGCAGGTCCTAAATCAACTTTGTCACACTAACATCGCTGCAGGACTCATCACAGCAAAACTCAAATATTCTTATTATTATTATTATTATATTTTTACAACTCTGTCCATGTGACCCACAGTTTTGTCTGGGGCAGTGAAGGCAACATGGCATCCTTTCTAACATGTAAACAAACACTCACGCACTTCTACACAGTCAAAACAAACTCACCAGCAGCTGATTAAAGCCTTGTGTCCGTCTCCTAGAGTTGGTTAATGCGTTTGTTTTTAAGACTGTGTGTTCCTCGTTCGAAATAGGAGAAAGAGGGCGGGGTGTGTGTGTGTGTGTGTGTGTGTGTGTGTGTGTGAGTGTTTTTTTCTGTGTGTGTGTGTGTGTGAGTGTGTGTGTGTGTGTGTGTGTGTGTGTGTGTGTGTGTGTGTGTGTGTGTGTGTGTTTGTGTCACAACTGGATTGGAACCAAGAGCTGTCTCACTACAGTATAAGCCACACCTCAAAAACACATTGTACAGCAAGGCAAGCCAAGTTTATTGCTATGGCACAATTCAGACACAAGGCCATTCAAAGTGCTTTACAGGGGCATGAAATACATCAAGATACAGACATTAGAAACTGCACTTAAGAGATAGTAACAACACAGAGCAAAAACAGGCAGAAAATGTGTTAAAGGCCTACTTCACCGGTTGGAATATGAAGGTGTATTGAACTCTGAGATCCTATGTAGTAAATGTCCAAACGTTTTAGAAATCGGATCATCCTAGCCTGAGAAAAGGCAGAAAGTGTTTTATGGTCTCACTGTCTAACCCTACATTTTCCTTCATGTGACATCACAGTAAGGGTTAGGATAAACAGGACAGCTGGGCCAAGGGAAGACTGAGGGAAGAAAAACCTCATTCATTATATTACAATAGTGATTTTATAATGATAGAACGCTGGTTTCGTAGGGGTGAAGAAGTCCTTTAATTTATTTTAAAGACATTGCATTTGAAGTGAATACAATGTGTTAAATTAAAGAAATAGATTGAATGTTACAGTTGAAGCAAAGCAAGACAAGGCAAGCTTACTTTATACAGCAGAATTCAGACACAAGGCCATTCAAAGTGCTTTACAGGGGCATGACATACATCAAGATTAGACATTAGAAATTGCATTAAAGGGACAATAATATAATAAAAAACAAGCAGATGCATTTTTTTAAAGAAAAGGCGTTTACAGTAAAATAAATTGAACGAGACAATTTGCTTAAAGTTTAAAAAAAACCGATAGAAACAACACTGAAGCAATCTACTCACTGTGTCATGTTTGAGAGGCACAAAGGCCTTCTGGAGTTTTTTTTTATAATTTTTTGGCATTTTCAAGCTTTATTAGACAGTACAGAGTTGAAATGGGGAGACAGAGAGAGAGAGAGAGAGAGAGAGGAGAGAGAGAGAGAGAGAGAGAGAGAGAGGGGGGGATGAACTGCAGTAAAGGTCCACGGGTCAGATTTGAACCCGCGACCACTGCAACGAAGGCCGGAGCCAATATGGTACACGCTCTATCCACTACACCACCGGAGCACCCCAGTCTGGAGTTTTTAAAGTATTTTGTGCAAAGTTTTTATCACTTAATAAAATTATACACCTTGTCTGTTTGTTTTATTAAGGGCTTAGTAACCCCTTGCTTCAGTGTCCCTTGGCTTGGTGAGAGCAGGATAGCTTGGATTGGACTATATTATTAAATAGTTACTTAGCCCCATCTAGTGGACAGATGGTCGAACTACATTAAATACATTTTTATTTGTATAGCCCAATATCACAGGGAAATCGATGTCACCTGCATGTAGATAACTACTACTCTTTATATATCTCTCTCACTTTCTCTCTCTATTTCCATCCCTCTCTCTCTCTCTCTCCCTTTCCATCCCTCTCTCTCTCCCTCTCTCTCTCTCTCTCTCTCTCCCTCACTCTGTCTGTCTGTCTCTCTCTCTCTCCCCTCCTTTCAACAACATTTCCCTAGCGCCCTTACAATTGTGTATCTTTGGTTTTTCCCACATTTATTAAACATGGTAAATTGTCACAAATGTGGGCATGCAAAATTGCATTGTTGCTATTGACATTTATCTCGTAAAAACTTATATTAAAAGAAGTCCTATGCTTTGAGAAGCCCTTGAACGCCTCAGCATCCTTTTTAGAGGTTCTGATTTGTTTAGACAGGTGTCAATCATATCTGTTATTGTGGCTTAACCTGTCGGATTGTCGGAGGGGCGGGGATGAGAAAAAAAAACAAACGCTGGAAGAAGCGGAAGGGACGTCACGTTACATCGGAGAGAACTGTCTGTTAACTTTATTCATTCATTCATTTACCGGTATTTTTTTCCACAGGGCGGTTTGCGTTAGTGTTTGTTTATTTTTAGTTGAAAGTGTAACCGAGCGTAAGATAGAAAGAGTGTGTGTCTGTCCGTGTGTGTGTGTGTGTGTGTGTTGTGTGTGTGTGTGTGTGTGTGTGTGTGCGTGCGTGCGTGCGTGCGTGCGTGCGTGCGTGTGTGCGTGCGTGCGTGCGTGCGTGCGTGCGTGCGTGTGTGTGTGTGTGTGTGTGTGTGTGTGTGTGTGATCCTTTTGGACGTGTGAGTTTCGCTTTGGGGCTGACGCAAGCTGATGACACGGTGACGGGATTGTTAGCTAGCGGCTAGTATCAACCAACGGCTGCTAAACAGGAGAGGCAAGGTTATTTTCTTTTTTTTCTTTTTTTTTTTTTTTTGGACCTTGCCACGTGCTGAGGTAGAGGCATCGGACCAAACATCTTAATGGATAACCGGTCGCCATTGCTGTCTCTTTCCCCTGGTTCCTGAGTGAGTATTTTGAACTTTACTTTACAAAAGGTTTTTGTATGAGCGCCAACAAAATTCGGCCATGACTTGTACCAGTAACTGAGCCTGTAAAAATCCCCAGTATTATTATTAAACAGGCCCATATCATCAAAATCGTTCTAACTGTGTTATTTGGGGAATTACATTTATAAAAATAAGCTAAGCATTCGAAAAGAGTCGGGCATTTTGATTTCTGTATGAGTGGCAACATTCGCGTCACTTTTACCAGTTACTGAACATCTAAAAATCCTGGGTATTTTTTATTAGCCTATTATTATTATTAAGGCCGAAATCCTCAAAATCGTTCTAACTGTTTTACGTGTGAATTTAGATTCCCTAAAATAAGCTAAGCATCTGAAAATAATTTTTGTAACAATATTGTCATTTAAGTTTGATGAAGTTTTAGGGAAATTCGGTTTGGATGAGGTGGGCTATGCTCTGGTTTTTATACTAATCTCTTTTTTTTAAGATATTTTTTTGGCATTTTTATGCTTTATTGACAGTGTAGAGACAGAGTTGAAATGGGGCAGAGAGGGGAGTGACATGCAGAGAACGACCGCGGGCTGGAATCGAACCCGGGTCCGCTGCTGGCCGAGGCCCATGGGGGGGGGGGGACGCCCTACCAACTGAGCTAAGGGCGCCCCGTGCTCTGGTTTTTATGACGCATTAGGCATTCTGAACCAATCAATGCAGTTTATTTCTGCTCTTAAATTAAATGTCTCCCGGTAGTAAGCTTGCACCCTGCGTGGTAGCTGCTGCTGCTATCGGTGTATGAATGTGTGTGTGAATGGGTGAATGTGTGTGTGAATGGGTGAATGTGTACAAAACAATGTAAAGCGCGTCGGGCTGCCGGTACATGAACACAGCGAAGCGGGGACGAACCAAACGGACCGAACGCACACCGGTTGGAATCTATCCGTTAGCGAAGCACCTCAGAGACCGACATCCAGATTCATTCAAATAATTCAAGGTGAGCGAGTTTCAGTTCATGTTAACGTTACATTGACTACAAAAGCGCTATAGAAATCCTATCAATTATTATTAATTATTATTATTATTAATATATCTGGTGTTATTCTCCTCGTAAAATACACGTTACCATTGTTTTTGTTAAGGACAGCTGGCATTGCTGTGTAGCCAAGTAATTATGTTGCAGTGGTTAAATGCTACCGTGTTTAGGCTAACGTTATCTAACCGTATGTAATTTAAACATATGCTGCCATCCTCATGTGTCTGTGTCATCTGTCATAAAAAAATAAAACGTTAGACTTTTTAACAAATATTTAAGGACCAACGTTCTGTCATCACAATGTCAGTAAATGTAAACTGCTGCTTGCAATCTGTGTGTGTGTGTGTGTGTGTGTGTGTGTGTGTGAGTGTGAGAGTACATTGTGTGTGTGTGTGTGTGTGTGTGTGTGTGTATCTGATAACTGAAATCTCCTACTTTTCCTTTTATAAAGTATCAACCAGAAGAAAATGTCAACCAGAAGAGACAGTAGAAAAGTCAGCATGGAGAATCCTGCATTTCACCGGTATTGGACTATTGGACTTACATTTCTGGTATCGTGACATCCCTTTCACTTTTTGCACTCTTCCTAGAACTCCTTTTCAGGCATATCAATGAAATATATATAATATGCTTTTTATTTTTCTTATTTGTGAAATAATTTGAACATCCTTTTTGTGATTAATATGTCTGAAATACATTTAATCAATTCAATTCAATCCAGAGGTCATTCCATAAAATAATTTAACCAAAATAGAATTGAGTGAGAGGGCTGTAAAGTATGTGTATCCTTCATTGTGGCAAGGCATGACAATACCTTAGACCTGACAGTGTAAGCTACCTTTGTCTTATGGGACCGCCAATTGCACCTCCCCTCCCTCCCGGAAATTCTTTAATTTAAAAAAAAATAGATAATTTTCTTTTCTTTTCGCGATATTTTCGTGATGAAAACAGCAGTCATCCATCTACAGTCTCTCATATATCAGGTGCTATTTCATTAAATAAAAATAAACACTTGTGTTATTTATATAGCCTAATTTATGTGCTCATAGTGTCTACTACTGCGTTGCTTTGCTGCTCTCGCCTTTGTGAAGTGCGGAGGAGGATGCTAACATTAGCTCTGCTGCCATAGGTTAGGTAGTAAAAACATAGTTGCAAAAAAATGCTGTTTTACAAAAAAACAAGGTGACATTTTTTTGTAACGGTTAGTGCTTTTAATCTGTTACAGAATGAATATGTCTTCAGGGTGTTGTACCAGAGCTTGGTGGAGCACCTCTAGCAGGTGGTGTAAAGAAGCAAAAAGGATGAGTGAGAGATCTGCCTTTTCAGTAGAACAAAATATCTACTTGGGTTTTATTCAGTAAGCTCAGCAAAATACACACATTCCAAACAAGAGTAAATTCATCAAAATACTTAATCTAAACAAAACAAATCCCAGGTCTACCTCAGTATACATTGCAAAGTAAAAGCATGTATGAATACATTTATACCCACACAAATATTTTTAGTTTTTAAAATATGTCAAAAATCGAAAAGGAAACGTTATTGGATAAAATAACATTTAGTTTTAACATTAGTTTAGTTAAACATACAGATTTAGTAATTACTTAAATTAAAAATTAAACAGTCATTGAAAAATATCCCAAATGTTCCAAATTTCATAATAAAAAGCATTTGATTTGATTTGATTTGATTCAATTTATTTCAGACATATCAACATACAAAACAAAATGAAAAGCATGGAAATACAATAAACAATAATTATGTTTTCACAAAAAAAGAAAAGAAAACAAAACAAATTATCTGTATTGCTGAGATATGCCTGAAAAGGAGCAGGAAGAAGTATACACTTAACTTGTATAATAATACACTTCAAAACACGCAGTTATATACCCACCTAAAGAGGTGTGTTGGGGGCTTTGTCCCCTGGCAGCCGCCTCAGGTGAAAGAAAGAAAGTAAAGTCCACAAAAACAGCTGACTAAATGCTCCAAAACATACTTTTAAAGGTGCAGTGTGTAATATGACATCATCAAGTAAGTTCTAGAAAGTCCTAGAATGCAACGCTCCCTGGGTAACCCCAACCCTTTCGAATAATAACAGAAGCTACAGTGGCCTTCAAGGACAAGAACAATTCTAAATTTTAAACAATGCACCTGATGACATTCCAACTATGACACTTCCAAAATGGCAGTAACAAGGCCTTGGTCCAAAGTATGGAGAAATATGGACATATATGAGACCCTTTCTAGGGAAAAAAATTATAATTCTAAAAAAAAATTCAGCTATTATGCACTAAATTAAACATACTTATATGGATATTATAATTGTTTTCTACAAAATCTGCTAGGAAATAAAACCCACAATTCTACACACTGCAGGTTTAATGTCCAAATCACAGACAACATTTCAGCCGACAACTTGGCCTTCCTCAGGTGTGTATGTTATCTAAGCAGCTTCAGGTTAAACGTACAGATTTTATCTTGAAAGTAAGATGAAGACCAGAGCTGACCAGTGAGCAGGAGACAGTTCATCTGTGGAGAAACATCCTAAAGATAATGTCCACCTAAGGGTTCTTTTTAATGATCGTTCAGTTCATTCAGACACTGGATCAGATTCTTGGTTTTCTCTGGAGATATATCTTCGCTGATCTTCTCCTTGATGTACTCAGCTGTTTTCTTGTTTGTGTCTGAGCTACTTCCTGTGTGTGTCAGCAGACCTCTGAGGAGATTCTGATTGGTCGGCAGTGAAAGACCCAGGAGGAAGCGGAGGAACAAGTCCAGGTGTCCATTTGGACTCTGTAAGGCCTTGTCCACAGCACTCTGGTAGAACTGTGTCTCTGCAGATTCACTGGAAGATATTTGTTCTTCTGCCATCAGATTCACTCCAGAGTTGATGAACGTCAGATGGACATGAAGAGCAGCCATGAACTCCTGAATGACAATATGGACGAAGCATAACGCATTTACCCGTACCGTATTGTACAGTCCTGTCTCGGATGTAAAGATCTGTGGGACCGATAAAGCATAACACGAGCCTGTTCTGATGCTGAGGTCGCACTCTGCCATCTCTTGATTGACGGAAGATCAGGTTTCCTTTCTGCAGCTGCTCAAAAGCCAGTTTTCCCAGAGACTCGTTCATCTCCCTTCTACTTTGCATCAAGTGTGGATCTGTTACGGCTCTACCAGGATACTTGTTTTCGGTAAATTCGTACCAAACTATCAAGAGGTGGATGTACATCTCAGTGTGCGTCTTGGCAGCTCTCCCTCATCTCTGGTATTCAACAGAGCCTCCAGGACAGTAGCAGTGATCCAGCAGAAGACTGGGATGTGGCACATGATGTGGAGGCTTTGGGATGTCTTGATGTGGGAGATAATTCTGCTGGCCTGCTCCCCATGTATGAATCTCTTCCTGAAGTATTCCTCTGTCTGTAAGGGACTGAACCCGCTGACCTCTGTCACCATGCCGACACAGTCAGGAGGGATCTGATTGGCTGCTGCAGGTCGTGTGGTTATCCAGAGGCGAGCAGAGGGAAGCAGTTTCCCCGTGATGAGGTTTGTCAGCAGCACATCCACTGAGGTGGACTCTGTCACATCAGTCAGGATCTCATTGTTGTGGAAGTCCAGAGGAAGTCGACACTCATCCAGACCGTCAAAGATGAACACAACCGGGAACTCTTCAAAGCTGCAGATTCCTGCTGCTTTGGTTTCAGTGAAGAAGTGATGAACAAGTTCCACCAAGCTGAACTTTTTCTCTTTCAGCAAATGCAGCTCTCTGAACGTGAATGGAAATGTGAACTGTATGTCCTGGTTGGTTTTGTCTTCAGCCCAGTCCAGAGTGAACTTCTGCGTTAAGACTGTTTTCCCAATGCCAGCCACTCCCTTTGTCATCACTGTTCTGCTTGGTTCATCTCTTCCAGGTGAGGCTTTAAAGATGTTGTGAAGCCCAATTGTTGTTTTTTTCCGGGTTCCTGGATTCTGTCTCTATCAGTCTGACCTCATGTTCATCATTGACCTCTCCAGTCCCTCCCTCTGTGATGTAGAGCTCTGTGTAGATCTGATTCAGAAGGGTTGGGTTTCCTGCTTTGTCCTCAAACACACACTGGAACTTCTTCTTCAGGTTAGACTTGAGTTCACGTTGACACTTGGAAAACGTCTCTGAATGAATATAAGAGATATAAGAGATGATACACATGAGAAGGGGTGTGCACGTGTACAGGTGTAACCACTGAAACATTAATAAACACAATTAGTATCCTTTATTGTTTTTGTTTTAAGTTTTACACCAACTATTTGGAGAAGATAAAAGCTAGTCTGCACAATATCCCTGCATTCCAATCCCCATACTTCTCTACTATAAAAAGAAAGACAAAGATTTAGGATGTCCCAATACATGCACGTGAATTTTAGTATGCTGAAAATACATAAATGCCACACTAACTCCAATAGCATTTTGGAGTATTCGTCTTTATTCTTGACATTTCTCGACATAATGGAAAAAAAATCTTCCTTATCTAATTTCTTTTCTCTCCTGTCTGTGGCCCTAAAACTCTTCTGTACTTTAGTATGTAGTGTAGTAAAAAAAAAAGTATGTGATTTGGAACGCAGGGCAGGTTTTCCCTGGTGTGTGTGTGTGTGTGTGTGTGTGTGTGAATTTGGTAGAAATGTTGTAAGTAGTTTATATTATAAAACCAAAATGTTTATTCTACTCAAACATAGTAATAGAGACACTGAACATTCGGAGTGGTCTCTTAATTTTTTCCAGAGCTGTATAGACAGAGTGAGAGTGATTTGGTTTATTATCAAAAAAAAAGATGCGCATACCTGCACGTCCCGATGTGGCCTTCAATAATTTCTCCACAAGATCGTTCTTCCTCAGATATGTCAACACCGTCGTGGCCACGCTGACAGTGTATTCTTTGTAGGTTTGCACCATCAGATCCACTGTAGCCCTCCTGTCCTTATTCTCCAGTTCACATACTTGGATTGGTGAGAAGCCATCTGGCATGACGTCAGGCTGCAGATACCACTGGAACTCCCCAAATTCCTCGTCTTTCAAATCTTGAAATATTTCCAAGAGGACCCTCTTATGTTTTGCCATCTTATCCTACCTGATAAACATAGAGCAAATTACAAGCACATTGCCATTTTAAACACAGACAAAAGCACATAAGCACAGACAAAGGAGCATAAACGCAGACAAAAACATTAGCAGACACAAAGACAAACTTGCTCTGCATTCCAATCTCCGTACTTCCCTACTATTTAGTATGCCAGAAAAAGATTTAGGATGTCCCAATACATGCACGTCGATTGTAGTATGCTGAAAATACCTAGATGCCCCACTAACTCCAATAGCATGTTGGAGTATTCATCTTTATTGTTGACATTTCTTGACATAATGAAAAAAAATCTTTCCTTATCTAATTTTTTTCCCCTCTCGTGGCCCTAAAACTCTTCTGTACTTTAGTTTGTAGTGTAGTAAAGAGAGGTATGTGATTCGGAACGCAAGGACACTTTCCCAGATTATGGCAGCATATTTGATCCGTCAATAACCCGTTTTTTTTTTGTCATATATATATATATATATAGCTCAACTTGACTCGACTCAACTCGCACTTCTGGCATCTTGGCTTCCGGAGTCGTCTTTCTGCCCCTTTGTATGACGCCCCACGCGCGTTTAGCTACCGACAGCTGCTGTGAACAAGAAAAACAGTTCAGAGTTGTTCTCTTACCTTCTGCTGGAGCTTCAGAGGAGGAAATGAGCTGCACAACGCTAAATCAACTTCAGGAAATACACGAGAGGCGTGGCATCCTGAGTTGTGTTAAAGGCTTCCGGTCAGGCTGCACACAGTTAGACAGGGCAGGAAAGACTGAAATATTTGTTTTTCTTAATTTCTTTTACTTCTCTGTAGCACTTTGGGATTCTTGTAATATAAATTGTGCATGTATTTGGGGTTTGATTGAGGTTCTGAGACCAAAATTATACTTTGAATACATTTTCCATTCTGCTTTTAGAAAGTGTTGCACATTTCTTCCATAGCTCTGCAAAAAATGAAGTGACCACTCCAAATGTTCAGTGTCTCTCGTTTTACTATTCATGGGCATACAGTAGGCTATGTTTGAGTAGAATTAACATTTTGGTTTTATACTATAAACCACTGACAACATTTCTTCCAAATTCACAATAAGAATATTGTCATGAAGAGAATTTCCATTAAGAAATGTAGAGATGAAGATTTATGTAAAATCCAGACTTGCCAAATTTTTCCGTAGCTGTATTTATTGTTGATATAAACCCGGTCAGTCAGCTGGTGTACTTCTACTTACTGGCCACTAGATGGTGCCACGTTAACATCTAATGAATGGAAAGAGCCACCAAGCACAGTAAGGAGCGATGGAAGAGCAGCAGCTTGGATCAAGGACCAAGTTTTAGGTTGCCTTCCGAATCGCATACTTTCTACTATATAGTTTGGTAGAAAAAAGATTTAGGATGTCCCGATTCTTGTGGCCAGATTTAGGATGGTTAGAAGTACCCGGATGTCCTACTTCATGCGGCCAAGATTGTTAGTGTTGAAAACTGCATCCTATTTGGGCGATTCTGACCCACAATCCAGTGCGCACGTGAAGTGACGTCACATCGACGAAGCCTCCATATGAAAACAAACGGGGATGCAACGGATATAAAAGCAAGAGGCAAGATCAAGGCACAATGTTATGATGAAATAAGATCGTAAAAGTATGTCCCAATAGTATGCCTACTGCATCCTAACTAGATTATTTTTATCGTCCGATGTAGTATGTAGAATAGAAAAAAGTATGAGTATAGTATAGTAAAGAGTATGAGATTCGGAACGCAACCTTATTGTTAAAACTCAATAGGGGTCATCCAGTCCTTTTTTTTTTTTTTTTAAACCTTTTTTATACAGGTAAATCCCATTGAGACTGGAGAATGTTTTTTTAAGGGAGACCTGTTCCCATTCCCACACATGAGAATTTTGGGTTCAGTGACTTGCTCAGGGATCTTTTTTTCTACCAAACTAAATAGCAGAAAGTACGGAGATTGGAAGGCAGCCTCAGTGTTGGTAAAATGTCAATGTCACACGACAGACAGGTAGTGGATGGTTAGAAGATATTAGCTGATTTTGAGAAAAAAGTTTTCTAGATTAGAATGAGATTACCTTGAATTTAAAACGCTTTCAAATAAATTTTAAACATACATCAACATTTAACAGCACTACACATTTGAGCTTCAATCACAACAATTAGACGGTATTTAAGATTTTTTGTTTTTAATATGTTTATAGCGTCTGTAACAAAATAAATATCCTGCAATAAAACAATCAACATTCTCACATATATGATGCATAACATTTTAAAAAGGACAGGTGTTCAGAACATCACACAAAAGATAATTATATTTTAGTAAGTCTTTACAAATATTTGGGTTTGTGGTTTCGCCATATGAAACCTAGAGTTTTGCACCATAACATTGGATTTAGTACATATACTGTATTTACATTAATAATAATATGATGTAATATTATGTCTCTAGTTCACTTTGGATCAACACTCTTCATTGCTTCACTCAAACACTGAGTTTTCCTCTTAGTGGCCCAAAACATAATTTAAACATGGATAGTATACAAAATGGATGTAGCATCTGGGCTGACCTCAGTTCTTTCAACTGCATCCAATCCATGCGCCTCGGCATCTTGTCAGAGTTTACCTCATTTCCTCGTACCAAAAAGGGCACTGATTTGACTTTGGGGGGAGAAGGCCGTAAATAGGTTTAATAATGCTGTGAAAACGGCATATTTAACATTGGAGTCAAGGAAAAATTCTCTCTTCTGTAACCTGCCCCTAGTGGCCACCGGCAGCTACTGCAATGTTTGTAACTTCCGCTTTGGATGCTGTTAGAACTCGCTGTGGTTGGGGCTTGAATTTAAAGGTGCTCCGAGCAACTTTCAGTTTGTGTTAATTCTAGCGCCCCCCTTTGGACAAAAGCGGTAGTGTTTTTACCACGCCAGCTGTTGTTCCTGGGTGAGCGTATACCCATGACAAAGGCATTAAGAAAAACTATATTAAAAAATAGCATTCTTTGCACCCTGGTTTGCTGTTACATGTAATTCATGATCATCAGAGGAAAAATAAGACTGTTTCAGAAATATTAAAAAGTTCCTCGTAGTCTAACCCAAACATCTTGAGAAACATGTTTTTTCACTGAAACACTGTCATCTGGAAAGGAACTAAAGCTGGCAGAGAAAAGTACAATAAGGAGAAAGTTGCACAAATATATTTAGTAGAAGTATTTCCAACTCTCATGGCAGTGCAGCTCAAAACAAGATCATTGCTACGAAAAAACAAGTGTTAGGTTTTCTTTAGTCCACAGCCACACAGCTGTGTTTTGTGGAATTAAGGAGTAAAAATACCAAAAGAAAAAGGTAGAAAAATGTCCAGGTTTCTGTCTGTCTGTCTGGTGTCTCAGTGATACAAATCAACTGAGGTCATCCGCAAAAAACAGGTTCAACTTCTGCAGCTGTGAGTGTGTCCATCAGCCAGGTATTAGAGTGGTCATAACTTTAGCAACCTTTTTCCCTAATACTCCTCCGTTAGTAAATGTACATTGTACACACAACACACACACACACACACCCGCACACACACACACACAGATGCACGCTTGTACGCACGCCTGCACGCACGCACGCACACGCCCGCACACACGCACGCACAGAAAAAAAACAGACACACGCACACACACACACACACACACACTGTACAGGTCCAAATACTCCTCCATTAATAAATGTACATTATACACACACACACTCTACATGTCCATATTTTGTGTATTTCTGATGTGTAAAAGACGTCTAGCGCTCTCAGGTCTGATGGTTGAGTTCATGTCGGATCCGTTTTTCCCAGAATGCACCTCTGTACCGCTGCAACCGTTTGTCAGCCTTCCTCTTCACGGAAGCGTTTTCCCCTCTGAGGAAACAAACAAACAAGATATAATACCCTGTGTGTGTGTGTGTGTGTGTGTGTGTGTGTGTGTGTGTGTGTGTGTGTGTGTGTGTGTGTGTGTGTGTGTGTGTGTGTGTGTGTGTGTGTGTGTGTGTGTGTGTGTGTGTGTGTGTGTACTTGTACAGGCATCTCTGTGAGGACCAAATTAGGCTTTTAATCATCAGAGTGAGGACATTTTGCCCACTCCTCACTTCTTCAAGGGCCTGTTTGAGGGTTAACACTAGGTTTTAAGGACAGGCCTTTTAAGGCCAGGACACACCGGCCAGATAATCGCCGTCGTAGTGTCGATAGGGGGTCGGGACACGAATCTGTTTGGTGTGTGCCGTGACTTCGGTGTGTGTGAGAGAGCATGTGTGTGTGTGTGTGTGTGTGTGTGTGTGTGTGAGTGTGTGTGTGTGTGTGTGTTTAGGTGTGTTTGTGTGCGCATGTGTGTCTCTGTGTGTATCTCTGTGTGAGCATGCGTGTGTGTGTGTGTGTGTGCTCACTCTGTTTGCGTGCGGCCGTAGCAGAAGCTCACACACCGAGCGTCCGTAGTGTCTGTGCAGACGCAGCGTCCGACGTCTCGTCTCAGTCGCACAGAACCGAATCCATACGGAACCACATGACTGAGAGACAGAATACACACAGGAGTTAGTTTTATATTATTTTGTGTTCTTAAAACTGCAGTGTGTAGAATTTTGGGATTTATTTCCTAGCAGATTTTGTAGAAAGTAATTATAATATCCATAAGTACATTTAATTTAGTGCATTATAGCTGAATTTTTTTTTTTGAATTATTATTTTTTCCCTTAGAAAGGGTCTCTTATATGTCCATATTTCTGCATATTTTGGACCAAGGCCTAGTGCCGCCATCTTGAAAGTGTCATAGTTGTAATGTCATCAGGTGCATTGTTTAAAATTTAGAATTGTTCTTGTCCTTGAAGGCCACTGTAGCTTCTGTTATTATTCTAAAGGGTTGGGGTTACCCAGGGAGTGTTGCGATCTAGAACTTTGTAGAACTTTCTTGATGATGTCATATTACACACTGCACCTTTTAAATTACACGCTATTTATATGGTGGAAAGGTTTGTAGATTAGTCTGTTTGTGTGTGTATGTGTTACACGCTCTGAGTTGTGGCCAATCTGTAGGACTAGAGGTCATTGCACCATTCATTTTATGTCATAAAGATTGTTAATTACACTTCATGTTTGAGATTTTAAGTCAACACCATGGCACTCTCTCTCGCACACACACACACACACACACGCACACACTCACTCACTCACTCACTCACTCACTCACTCACTCACTCACTCACTCACTCACTCACTCACTCACTCACTCACTCACTCACTCACTCACTCACTCACTCACTCACTCACACACACACACACACACACACACACACACTCTGTAAATGTCAGTGAAATGGCTTCATAGCTTGAATTAAAATATTATTTCTTCTCTTATCTGGGTGGAAGTTACTTAGAGTAAATGTTTCCAGCAGAAGCCAGATGTTCTGTAAACTGAGCAGAGGGAGGAGGCGCTCTGCTGTCTGTCAACTTGTCTTTAGTTTGGAGCGAAGAAAGACTTTCTTTCTTTCTTTCTTTCTTTCTTTTGTGTGTTTTTGTGAACACATTGCTTTTATATTCATAGAGCCTGCAGTTAGTTTTCAAAATATATTTGTAATCTAATTCTTAGAATGGAAGATTTCGACTTATATCATTAATAATAATTAAATTCTATTTATTTTTTGAGGAACCTGGAACCAAACGTATAAGACTAGAATATGTTTGTAAACCTAACTGTGGGCCCTGCTGCTGTAAACAACAACAGTGAAACAGTAACTTTTCAGGAAGCTTTCTAACTTCAAACAGTGTTCCAGGGATCTACATTTTCCCTGTGAGGAAAGTTTGTATATTCAGTTATAAAGAGAATATACCTTAGAAAATGTTCTCTGATACACACAAAGTTACACATTGCACCTTTATATACAAATGTAAAAAATTCAAATTGACAACACATCTGGCGGCCGGTGATAAAACGTGACCCTTTCATCTGGTAGAAACTCGTCAAATCCTCCAGCTAAAACAAAAACATCTCCCACTTTCAATGGTGTTTTTTTTACTGTGTTTGGCTTTATATCCACCGCTCTGTCTTTGACACGTTACTGTATTTACTCTTTCCATACGGGGAGGAATAAATCTAGAAGGTTTGAAGTTTTGGCTCCATGAGTTACAGCTCCCAACTCCTGTTTCCTTTCTACTCCTGTTGGAAAAGCATTTTGATTCCTGATGCAAAAAGAAAAAAACTGCCTCCATTTATTACCGCCCCAAACGTTAGTTAAAGGAATACTTCACACATACGGAACCGGCGTTCTATCATTAATAATGATAGAACGCCAGCTTATAATAATATCTTCTATTATAATATAATGAATGAGCTTTTTCTTCCATCAGTCTTCCCTCAGTCTTCCCTTGGCCCAGCTGTCCTGTTAATCCTAACCCTACATTGTACCATGTGTGATGTCACACTAGTAAAATAGGGTTAGACAGTGAGACCATAAAACACTCTTTCTGCCTTTTCTCAGGCTAGGAAGAACCGATTTCTAAAATATTTGCATATTTATACTACATAGGATCTCAGAGTTCAATACACCTTCATATTCCCACCGGTAAAGTAGGACTTTAAGCAAACAACTTAAGATATTGCATTCACACTCATTATTTATGTACACTCACTGGCCACTTTATTAGGTACACCAGTTCAATTTTCTCAAACCAGTCTGCCCATCCTCTTCTGACCTCTGACATCAACAAGGCATTTTTGACCACACTACTGCCGCTCACTGGATATTTTTCCTTTTTTGGGCCATTCTCTGTAAACCCTAGAGATGGTTGTGAGGGGAAAGTCCCAGTAGATCAGCAGTTTCTGAAATACTCAGACCAGCCCTTCTGGCACCATCAACCATACCACGTTCAAAGTCACTTAAACCCCCTTTCCTTCCCATTCTGTTGTTCGGTTTGACTTCAGCACGTTGTCTTGACCACGTCTACATGTCTAAATGCATTGAGTTGCTGCCATGTGATTGGATGATGAGCTATTTGTTTTTACTAGCCATTTAACAGGTGTACCTAATAAAGTGGCTGGCTTATTAATCTCTGCTGAGCCTGAGGGGGAAAGAAAGTCACGCTTTTATCATATCTTCCATTTTTATTTTTTGCATTTCCCTGTGTGCTGTCAGAATACCCCTGAAAAAAGGCTGAACTATCCCTTTTAAAGCATTCCCTGTGTGTGTGTGTGTGTGTGTGTGTGTGTGTGTGTGTGTGTGTGTGTGTGTGTGTGTGTGTGTGTGTGTGTGTGTGTGTGTGTGTGTGTGTGTGTGTGTGTGTGTGTGTGTGTGTGTGTGTGTGTGTGTGTGTGTGTGTGAGCGCCATGGTGTTGACTTCAAATCTCAAACACAATCTTTTTTTAAAACAAGAAGAAGATAGGAATTTCTTAACCATCATCAGGAGGCGACCATTCGGCACATTAAGGCCTCGCAGAGACATACACAGTAACCGCCAGGAGATTGTATGGAGGAGTCGAACAACTAAGCGGTATTTCTTGCCGGTAATATGTCACAGTTCTTTCAAGGCAAGTCAAGTCAACTTTATTAATATAGCACATTTATAACAGCAGAGGCGGACCAAAGTGCTGCACAGTGAAATAAATAAAATACATTACATCCAAAACATCATAAAGACACGTAAAAGCAAGAATTTTAAAATTAAAATTAAAATACAAATCAATAGTAAGAGTTCTAGTAGACACTTCTTTGACATTGTTTGTATGGAGGAATAAATCCGCCAGGTGTTA
>CM047522.1:27750765-27760078 GCA_026122265.1 Ammodytes dubius | reverse complement strand
AAGGAAAGAGAGAGGAGAGAATAAAATCAGATTTTCTTCGGTTGTATTTTGTTTTTTTTAACTATGAGATGAAAACTAACAATTTGTCCTATCTACTCTGAGTTTATTACGTGGCATTTTTACATGCATAAAATTATGAACTTTTAAATATTTCTGAAACAGTCTAATTTTTCCTCTGATGATCATAAATTACATGTAACAGCAAACGAGACCATCAGTGCAAAGAATGCTATTTTTTATATAGTTTTTCTTAATGCCTTTGTCATGGGTATATGCTCACCCAGGCACAACAGCTGGCGTTGGTAACAACACTACTGCTTTTGTCCAAAGGGGGGCGCTAGAATTAACACACACTGAATGTTCCTCGTAGCTCCTTTTAAACAAAGAAAACACCCACATCAAAGACACAATAGATTTTTTGATTTTAAAGCGGCGTTCTCACAACAATGTAGAAACCTGTTAGGTAGAGTACGACATGTTAGTTGTTTATTTTGTCTTTTGTTTATGTGTTCACTTTTACAGTTGTGTGTTTTTGTAAGCACCTTGAGTGGCCTTATGTCTGAATGGTGCTATATAAATAAACTTGCCATGCCTTGCCTTTGTTCTTAAAGGCCTACTTTACCGGTTGGAATATGAAGGTGTATTGAACTCAGGGATCCTATGAAGTATAAATGTGCAAAAAAAAAAAATTTAAATCACAGAAAGAGAAATGTAGGGTTAGACAGTGAGACCATAAAACACTCTTTCTGCCTTTTCTCAGGCTAGGATGATCCGATTTAATTTTTTTTTGCACATTTATACTTCATAGGATCTCCGAGTTCAATTACACCTTCATATTCCAACCGGTGAAGTAGGCCTTTAAAAAGAAAATCCAAAAAAGATGAACTATTTAAAAAGTGCGTTCTCACCTGGAATAGGTAGACGTCTCCGTGTGAGTTGCTTAGGCAGAATACGTGCTCTTTCTTGGGATGTTCGGGGACAGCTTGCACCACGCTGTCGTCGGCTAGCAGCGCGTAGCGAGGAGTTAGCTCCTGCTCTGCCACCAGGGCTTTACCGTAAGTCTCGTAAAACAGCAAAGTGCAACCTGGAGGGAGAGAGGGAGGAATGGACTGTATTAATGACAACACACTTTTATTTTTAATTAGATTTTTTGGCAACACTTAACAATAAGGGTTCAATAATAAACCAAGTCGGTCAAATTGTTGATTCACACATTAAACCCTGTAAAAAGTAAGGTGAAATTATAATACAACTTTTCGACCTTACAAACAAAAAACAACAAAGTAAAATAATCACATAAATAATAATACATTCCTGGTGGGAGAGAGAGAACTGTATTAATGACACAGAAACACACCTTTATTTTTTAAATACATTTTAGAATAAAAATGAATATTAGAATATTATGTTTAAATTGTTTATTTATAGATTCCTTCCACATCTAAAAACCAAACAGCAACCGTTTTAGATCTTTCTTTTTTTAATCATAAATGTATATAGTAGGCCATGCATAGTTTATGGCACACAAACAACAACCCATGAAGTAAAATATGTACATAAATAAAAATGAATGAAAATAAAATAAACAAAATAAAATGAAATAGAATCAAAAATAAAATCTAAAGATGAGAATAAATACATACAAAGAAAGATAGAACTATGTAATTTGAGGAGTTAGTTATAAGGTATTTAGCGCATATTTTCCTGTATTAATGTGTCTTTCATGGTTATACCAAGATTTCCTTTATTGCACTTATACTAAGAATACGAACAATACTAAAAATCACAAACAAGCCATACATGGCGATCATGAACATGTGATAAATTAATATTATTATTGATTATTATTTTTATTTTTATTTATTTTTTTGATTATTTTTTTGTTTATTTTTTTGTAAGTCTTGGTTTGTGTAAAAAATTAAAAATACAATTCGGAAAAAGAATTGCAATAGCATATTGCAAAACAATAACATTAATATTTTCCCGCCCCATACCTTTCAGAGTGAGTGAGTGAGTGAGTGAGTGATTGAGTTTCTGAGTGAGTTTCTGAGTGAGTGAGTGAGTTTCTGAGTGAGTGAGTGAGTGAGTGAGTGAGTGAGTGAGTGTGAGTGAGTGAGTGAGTGAGTGAGTGAGTGAGTGAGTGAGTGTCTGAGTGAGTGAGTGAGTGAGTGAGTGAGTGAGTGTCTGAGTGAGTGACTGAGTGGAGTGAGTGAGCCAGCCCTACCTTTCAGAGTGAGTGAGTGAGTGAGTGAGTGAGTGAGTGTGTATTTGTGAATGAGTGAGTGAGTGAGTGAGTGAGTGAGTGAGTGAGTGAGTGAGTGAGTGGCTGAGTGTCTGAGTGAGTGAGTGAGTGACTGAGTGACTGAGTGAGTGAGCCAGCCCTACCTTTCAGAGTGACCCAGTATTGTCTCCACTTGCGGCGCGCCACCAGCTCCAGCTTTGCGTCTTTGTTGACGGTGATCTGAGGTTTGAAGGAAAGCCACCCGGCCCGTCGCACCACGCCTCGGTCGCTCTCTAATACGTCCTGATGATCACACACTGTATACTCCTATAGGGGTGTGTGTGTGTGTGTGTGTGTGTGTGTGTGTGTGTGTGTGTATGTGTAGTGTGTGTGTGTGTGTGTGTGTGTGTGGGGGGGGGGGGGGGCATAAGGAAGAATAATCAATCAATATTTAATTTTTTCTTCAAATAATGATAACTGACTTTTTTGAGCAAATTTGACTTTTAATAATAGTAATAGTGGGTTGGGTTCGCGGATAATGCTAATTTACTTTTATTGAACAAATGTTAAACAAATTTAATTTTGCATCCCCCAAAAATGTCTAAAAAATTATGAAAAAAAAAATGAATGATCACACACTGTATACTCCTATAGGGGGGGGGGGGGGGGGGTGGGCATAGGGATAAAGAACAATATGTCAAGATTTTTTGGGGGATTTTGCGAATAAAAAATGAAAATCAAAAATGTAATTCATTTGAACACATCTTTAAAGGAATAAAATGTTAGTGGTCGTGGGTTCAAATCCGACCCGTTGACCTTTACTGCAGGTCATCCCCCCTCTCTCTCTCTCTACAGTATTTCAACTCTGTACTATCCAATAAAGCTTGAAAATGCCAACAAATAATCTTTTTTTTTTTTTTTTTAGATTATTTTTTGTCATTTTCAAGCTTTATTGACAGTACAGAGTTGAAATGGGGAGACAGAGAGAGAGAGAGGGGGGGATGACCTGCAGTAAAGGTCCACGGGTCAGATTTGAACCCGCAACCACTGCAACGAAGGCCGGAGCCAATATGGTACGCGCTCTATCCACTACGCCACCGGAGCGCCCCGCCAACAAATAATCTACAAAAAAGAAAGAAAATAAATAAAGGAGTAAACCTACCTCCTCCCCCTCCATCTCGTGCTCTCCCTCTGACGGCTCAGTCCGGTCCGTGTTGCTGCTGCAAACCGTCTCCAGCTCCTGCATGAAACTCTCGTAGACGGTCTGTCTCTGGACGTCACTGCTCTGGCTCTGGCTCTGGTAATATAAGGAATATAAGGTTTATTAAAATGTTATGCAGGCTGTGGTGAAGTGTGTAGGGCGGTCGTCCACTGGGTTACAGGGTCGGTGGTTCGATCCCCCGTCTCCCCGCCACATGTCCAAGTGTCCCTGGGCAAAGAGACACTGAACCCTAAATGTCTCCTGATAGTTAGCTTGCACCCTGCGTGGTAGCTGCTGCTGCTATCGGTGTATGAATGTGTGTGTGAATGTGTGAATGTGTACAAAACAATGTAAAGCGCTTTGGGTCTGTGAAAAAACTGGGAAAAGCGCTATTAAATATATTATTGGAGTCCATTTACAATTTTTTTTCAGGTTGCTGAGTGAGAAAAAGCTTTTTGAGAACGAAAAGCTGATTAAGTGATCAAGTGAGTACATAGCGCACGCAGGGCACAAAAGTAAAGTGTACTCACAGAAGAGTGTGATTTGGGACACATGGTCTGGCTGTGTGTGAGGTTCTCGGCTGAGCTGAAGAGGTAAACCGGAGGGACATGGGTTTGGGTTTGGGTTTGGGTTTGGGTTTGGGTTTGGGTTTGGTTGAGAGAGTGGAGAGGGTTCGAAGCCCATAGCGTTGAGTCCGGCACGTTGCTGAAAACATCTCCAATCGGCTCCTAAAGAGGGAATCAAAAGAGAGTTTAATGGTTAATATATTTGGTTTATTATTAAAGGTAATTAGGGGGACTTTCAGTGTGTGTTAATTCTAGCGCCCCCCTTTGGACAATAGCGGTAGTGTTTTTGTTACACTAGATGTTGTTCCTGGGTGAGCGTATACCCATGACAAAGGCATTAAGAAAAACGGTATAAAAATAGCATTCTTTTACAATAATGGTCATTAGTTACTATATGAGCAATACACAGTAAACTAAAGATATTGAAAATGTACAATAAATAAAATTTAAGTTTCCGTCTTTGTTTTTAATCTAAATCATCATAATTAAATGAAATTTTCCTCTAATGATCATACATTACATGTAACAGCAAACGAGACCATCAGTGCAGAGAAAGAATGCTATTTTTATATAGTTTTTCTTAATGCCTTTGTCATGGGTATACGCTCACCCAGGAACAACAGCTGGCGTGGTAAAAACACTACTGCTTTTGTCCAAAGGGGGGCGCTAGAATTAACACAAACACAAAGATCTTCGAAATTGAAAAATGTAAATAAATCGAATACCTGGACCCTTCTCTTCTTGCGGCTGAGACTTCCGGTCCAGTCGCTGAGGCGTTGGATGCGACTTTTCAGAAAGTCTTTTCGGCAGTTCGAGGTGGTTTGGGGTTCAGGCCGTCGGCATGGCAATGTGTGGGAGGAGTAACCTAGCCCTGCCTTCTCCTGGGTGACATCACTTCTGTTTGGGTTCGAACAGAATCTGAAAAGTTGGAGAAAAAAACATTATATATATAAAAAAGAAATATGTAAAAAAAGTTTGAAAAAATATAATATAAAATAATATATATAAAAGTGTATAAAATAAC
This sequence comes from Ammodytes dubius, assembly GCA_026122265.1. Lineage (NCBI taxonomy): Eukaryota > Metazoa > Chordata > Actinopteri > Uranoscopiformes > Ammodytidae > Ammodytes > Ammodytes dubius. Next base: position 27,755,066 of record CM047522.1, on the reverse strand, counting down.
AAAAATATTTTTTTTCTCTTTTCTTTTATGTGCTTTTTCCTTTACATTTTTAAGATTGTATTATTTTATTTATCTTCTTTAATTATTATTTTCATTAAATGTTCTTTTAATTGTCTGCACACAAAATAAATTGTAGGTTGCTGTAAATGTGAACAATAAAAGTAAGATGCTAACCTATTTCTACTCTTACAATAAAGTATAAAAAATAAATTAAATAAAATAAAATAAAAAAGGTAAGATGATTTTCTGCTCCTAAAATAATATAAAGTAATAAAAAAAGATTAAGAAAAAACAAACCCTGTATTCAGTAGCACAGAGCAGTCGGGTGCGGGAGGGAAAGCCGGCAGCAGTGTGTTGTTACTGGAGTAAACGTTATCCAGCGACGAGGTGGAGGGAGAAGTCAAACTGAAATCTCTAAAATCAGAATTTAAAATCACAGAGTCTCCGATGCCGCTGTCTTCTGTCCGACTGCCCGACGAGCAAGTGTTGAAATCTACAGTTGAACCGAACCCATTAGTGTCTGCAGCGGGGAAGACAAAAGGCTTGAGTTAAAGGTGCAGTGTGTAAAAAATCTGAATATTTACTGGCATCTAGTGGTGAAAAATGTAGATGTCAACGCTCCCTTGCTAACCCCTTTCCTTTTGGGTAGAATTTACAGAAGCTACCGTGGTCTTCAAGGACAAGAAGCTACAATTACTAAAGATGGCATCATCCACCACTGCCTCAAGCCTTTCCACAATATCAAGTGATGAGGTGAAGATGTATTTAGTTATTTATTCTATAGTACTTCTTCTTCTTGGTCTTCCAACAGGTGCATTTCCCCAGGACGCCCACTGTATATAAAAAGGCTTAAGACCATTGTATAGCGGCCTCCGTGTAGAAAAGTCTCATTCTAAGAAATAAGCAACTTTAATTTTCAATCGATTTTACACAATTTAAAACATACTGATGAATATTATATATTCCATTTCTACCAAGTCTGTTCTGAAAAAGGCCAATAAATCTTACACACTGTACCTTTAAAGGCAGTTGGGACATCCACCTGGGCTGAGAAGAATGTGTTGTTTGCGTTCCCCTCTGTGCCGAACCCGCAGTGCTGTAAAGAGAACCTGAAACAAAACCTACATTAGAGTAAAAGTAGGTATCTTACAAAAACATTTACTATTGTAGAAGTTGCTAATATTACAGTACTACTTGAGGGGCTGCTTCCATTTTGATTTAGACTGTTTCACAAATATTTAAAAGTTCCTCGTAGCACCTTTTGAATACAGTACTTGAGTAAATATTGTAAGTTACATTACCCGGTGCTAAAAAAAATATATATATAATGAAAACAAATTATAGTAAAAAAAAAAAAAAAAAAAAAAAATTTAAATAAAACTGAAAAAAAAAATAAAAAAAATAAAATAAAATAAAATATATTTTTTTAAATAAATAAATACATAAATAAAATAGAACAAAATAAAATCAAAATTAAGAAATAAATATAAAATAAAATCAAAATTTAAGAAAATAATAAAAAAAAATATTACCCTGTGTTATTAGCTTCGAACACATTGTCGTTGAGCTGGTTGCCCCACGGTGAGTCGTACCAGGATCCGTCTGAGCTCAGTGAACTTCCTTTGCTGCTCTGAGTCTGAGTCTGAGTCTGAGTGGCAGCCGCCGGCTCCACACGACTCGCTGTGAACTCCACGCGCATGCTGCCATCTTTACTCAGCAGGACCTACGTTTGATTGAGAATATTTTCTATTGTCAGTACCAACATCGTTCAGTTTATATTCATAAGGGAAACATACCAAACAGAGAAAGGAAAAGATACAGAGAAAACAGTCAAATAAAGTTGCCATTGATTTGCGGCCAAAACAGGGTTCTTAATATACACAAAAAACAATACTTTCAATGTGAAATAATGTGTTAAACGCTCGAGAGCTCGCTGTCAAAAAAACTGTAGGCTCTCTGCCTTGCCAACCTGAATGACAGGCATTCTCCTCCCTTATATGAGGTAACACCCCTCAAATAAAGTTTTAAAGTCAATTTAAAGATATGTGCCAGACATACAGCGGAATCGACATTGTGTTTATCGCCGAAATACAAGAAATAATAATAATTGATAGATATTTAAATATGGGGTAAATGATTTCTGATTGGTCAAAGTTAACATGAGCTGTACACTTTGACCAATCAGAGCGAGGCCTACAATTAGTTTTTTTTGTAAATATTTGTTTTTATTAACAGATGCTCAAATTACAGCATGATCGCAGTACAAACAATGTGTCAAGTTCCACTCATGCATTTAGAAAACATTAAGTACAAAAAAAGTATGGACAAAGTGAGCAAAAAGTAAAATCTGTTTATGTATAATAATATAAAAATAAATAAAACAAACACATTCAGTTAAAAGATAAAACAAGTAAATATAAACCAACATACAGATTAAAGACCTACTTCACCCCTGGAAGACTGAGGGAAGAAAAACCTAATTCATAATATTATAATAGTGATTTTATAATGATAGAACGCTGGTTCCATATGGGTGCAGTATTCCTTCGACAAAAACAACAATTAAATAAAAACAGTAAATAAAATAATTACTCACCTTAGGGCTGCCTCCGCTCTCTAGGGGGCGCCGCTCACTGCTCCCAACGTCAGAGAAACTGAACCTGCAGCAAAGAAGAGAATTATTAATCAATCTATCTATCTATCTATCTATCTATCTATCTATCTATCTATCTATCTATCTATCTATCTATCTATCTATCTATCTATCTATCTATCTATCCATCTATCCATCTATCCATCTATCTATCTATCTATCTATCTATCTATCTATCTATCTATCTATCTATCTATCTATCTATCTATCTATATGTCCATCCATCCATCCATCCATCCATCCATCCATCCATCCATCCATCCATCCATCCATCCATCCATCCATCCATCCATCCATCCATCCATCCATCCATCCATCCATCCATCCATCCATCCATCTATCCATCCATCCATCCATCCATCCATCTATCCATCCATCCATCCATCCATCCATCCATCCATCCATCCATACCCTTTATTTAACCAGGTAAAGAAAAACTTATTGAGATTGAAAACAGTTCATTTCCTACCCTGTCCTGCAGCCCTGAGACCCGTTGCCCTGTGTGGACGCTCCTGTTGCTTTAGCCGCGTGTTCATAATGCCACGATGTGAACGGTGGACCGGGGGCGGGCTGCTGGGTAACGTAGCTGCCACCCCAGGTCCTAGTGCCCGCCCTCTCACTGCCTCCTCGCCACCATCCCCGGGCCGAAGGAACCTCCTCCTCCTCCCGCCGCGAAGAGAACCGCACGGAACCGGAAGACTTGGCCGGAACCACCACGCTGCTGCTGTGACTGTCTGAGTTCCCCATCGGTACCTGGGAAGAATTACATTGGAAATTTTAATCTGACATTTATCATACTAGGAAAGGCAAGTTAATTTATTTTTTAACCTTTATTTATACAGGTATATCCCAGTGAGACCGGAGACTCTTTTTCAAGGGAGACCTGTTCCCATTCCCACACACACATTCACCCATTCACACACATTCATACACCGATAGCAGCAGCAGCTACCACGCAGGGTGCAAGATAACTATCAGGAGACATTTAGGGTTCAGTGTCTCTTTGCCCAGGGACACTTGGACATGTGGCGGGGAGACGGGGGATCCAACCACCGACCCTTTAGTTGAGGGTCGACCACCCTACACACTTCACCACAGCCGCCCTATTTCTGTAGCACAATACAGACACAAGGCCATTCAAAGTGCTTTACAGAGGCATAACATACATCAATATTTGTAGTACAGTAGATACTAGTTGTCTAGTAGTCGAGACCAATGAACAAAAAATTGATCTCCAGCAAAAAATGCGTGTGAATGCTTCATGCTGAAAAGCTGACGCTAAAGTAGGAGTATGAAGATGTGAAAAAGTTTGAAAATGTGCAGTGAAAAATTATCCAATTAAATGCAAAACAATCGCGCCTATAGTTGTTCGATTCCTCCATAGAATCTCCTCCCAGGTAAAGCCCAGTGTTGGTAGTCAATGCTTTAAAGAAGGTAAAGCTCCTAAGAAGATAAACTATGGTACAAGGTCACTGAGACCTCACAATATGTAAAGGTCACAGTAACCTTTGACCTCCAAAATCTATTCAGTTCATCTGTGAGTCAGAGTGAGAGAGAGAGAGAGAGAGAGAGAGAGAGAGAGAGAGAGAGAGAGAGAGAGAGAGAGAGAGAAGACATTAGTGCAAAGTTTGAAGAAAATCCCTCAAAG
>CM047522.1:27725765-27728265 GCA_026122265.1 Ammodytes dubius | reverse complement strand
TTGATTTAAAGGCAGAAATGTAGGGGGAATCACATTTGTCAGGTGGCAGTTGGTTCTACAAGCACGGAGCAACTAGTGCAAAGCACATTTCTGAGAGTTGTGCCAGTGGCATGGCTGTATACGCTGGTCACCAAAAGAAAGTGATTGTCTACAGTAGCTCAGAAGAGAGTGACATCTCAATTCCACTTAACGACACCACTGATGAGAGTTCAGATGGCCAGAAAGATGATGATGGTGACTTTGTCATTGTGACACAATGACGCACAAATCACCCCACTACGTGGGGTGATTTGTGCGACAAGACAACTTTTTTTCCGAAAGCTATATTTCTTAAACAGTTTATTCCAGATCCAAAGTTTTTCTTGCCAGGATGCACAACATCCTGAAATATATGTACATATTTGAGTTGGAGACATAACTGTCAAGGCCTCACTTTAAAATCACTTTGAGTAAAAAGTTGCACAACTCACCCCACTTTCCCCTACTCTTTTACTTTTTTTTATTTTTTTTTATTATTCTTTCGGACAATTCCACCAATACACAATTTTCTCTTTCATATCTTCATACATCTTACTTTGTGTTGTCCGAAGGGTGACGGAAGAAGCCAAAGGCTTATCAGGTCCCGCCCCCATTTTCATCAGATTCGGATTTAGATACACAGATACACAGTTATTGTTTCGGAAACTTATAAAATAATAAAATAAACAAACGATAAAAAAATAATAATAAAAAACAAACAGACGCGTGTTGAAAACAACGCGGTCAATGTCATTTAGAGACCAACTTAGCAGTTCTCAGCTCAGTTCAGTTTGTCTGTGTCAATGCAAAGTGTGAAGTGGCCTTGTATGTGGCCTGTTCAATTTCTTATCTGGTTGTCTAAACACATCTGCAAAAGTATTCACAAACATACAAGTCACTTAAAGGTGTAGTCAGTGATTCTGGAGAACGCTTGCTGTCAAAATCAGTGAATATCTCCTCATGATCCACTACCTGTCTGTACTGTGTGTGCTGGAAAAAAAAATCTGGTGTTGTAATACACATCCTATAGGCTCTGTACACTGGTATGTAAACAAAGGGGGCCCACTCTAGCTAGCAACATGCCTGTTCACTGATTTTGACAAAAAGGGATTTTGACAATAAGCGTTCTCCAGAATTGCTTTGTCATGGGTATACGCTCACCCAGGAACAACAGCTGGCGTGGTAAAAACACTACCGCTTTTATCCAAAGGGGGCGCTAGAATTAACACACACTGAAAGTTCCTCAGAGGCACATCACACCAGTAACACCATCCTTCGTGATTTTCTCTACTTATGACATCTATTGCAGTATGTCCGTCCTGGGAGAGGGATCCCTTACTCTGTCGACTCTCCCTGAGATTTCTTAAATTTTTTTTTTTAATTCCCGGTAAAGGGTTTTTTACTGGGAGTTTTTTCTCAGCCGAGCTAAGGGTGTAAGGGCAGGGTGTCATATTGTATCATATATCTTATTGTATGAAATGTAAAGCCCACTGTGGCAAATGTATTTGTGATTTTGGTCTATACAAGTAAAACGGGGCGGCAGTGGCGAAGTGGGTAGGGATCTCGCCTCTGGTGTGCAGGGTCGGAGGTTCGATCCCCCGTCTCCCCGCCACATGTCGAAGTGTCCCTGGGCAAGACACTGAACCCCGAATTGCTCCCGATAGTTAGCTTAGTTAACTTAGCACCGTAGTGCTAAGCCTACCCTGCGTGGTAGCTGCTGCTATCGGTGTATGAATGTGTGTGTGACTGGGTGAATGTGTACAAAAACAATGTAAAGCGCTTTGAGTCTGTGATAAACGGAGATATAGCGCTATACAAGTCCATTTACCATAAAACTAGCCTATATATGAATCAACATTTTTTATTTTAATTTTTTTTCCACTGTAGAACGGATCGGTGAATTGGAGCCAGAGACCCAAAAAATCCCCAAGTGAGCAAGAATGGAAAAGAAATGCCACTCTGCAACTAATGCCATGGAAATAAAGAACAACACACACACACACACACACACACACACACACACACACAACACACACACACACACACACACACACACACACACACACACACACACACACACACACACACACACACACACACACACACACACACACACACACACACACACACACACACACACACACCCCAACATAATCACCAACCCTTTTCCAGTCCTGTGGTCAGATGACATTACAGAAACTACACCAAAATGCTGGCAACAAATATAAAGTAGAAAAGAGAGAGAGGGAGAGAGAGAGAGAGAGAAAGAGAGAGAGAGAGGGAGGAAGAGAGAGAGAGGGATGGAGAGGAGGGAGAGAGAGAGAGGGAGAGAGGGAGAGGGAGAGAGGGAGGGAGAGAGAAAGAGAGAGAAGAGGGAGAGAGGGAGGGAGAGAGAGAGGGAGAGAGAGAGAGGGGGGAGGGAGAGGGAGGGAGAGGGAGAGGGAGAGAGAGAGAGGGAGGGAGAGAGGGAGGAAGAGAGGAG
>CM047522.1:27680765-27720765 GCA_026122265.1 Ammodytes dubius | reverse complement strand
ACGTTAACGCGCGTTCAGAAAGAGGATGTCACGGAACTCAGTCCGTTTAGCTTTTCAAAATAAGACTTTCAAAGTAAAAGTACAGAAAAAAAAAATTACGGGGATTCATTTCTCTGCGTGAGAAATTGGAGGTGTGGCGTGTGAGCGTGTGAACTGGTTGATATGCGTGTGTCTCACGGCCAAAGCGTGAGACTTGGTCACTCTGATATATCTCTCTCACTTTCTCTCTCTATTTCCATCCCTCTCTCTCTCTCTCCCTCTCTCTATCTCTCTCTCTCTCTCTCTCTCTCTCTCTCTCTCTCTCTCTCTCTCACTCTGTCTGTCTCTCTCTCTCTCCCCTCCTTTCAACAAAATTTCCCTAGCGCCCTTACAATTTTGTATCTTTGGTTTTTCCCACATTTATTATACATGGTAAATTGTCACAAATTTAGCCTATTGCAAAATTGCATTGTTGCTATTGACATTTATCTAGTAAATTTAGATATAAAAAAAGTCCTATGTTTTGAGAAGCCCTTGAACGCCTCAGCATCATTTTTAGAGGTTCTGATTTGTTTAGACAGGTGTCAATCATATCTGTTATTGTGGATTAACCTGTCGGATTGTCGGAGGGGCGGGGATGAGAAAAAAACAAACGCTGGAAGAAGCGGAAGGGACGTCACGTTACATCGGAGAGAACTGTCTGTTAACTTTATTCATTCATTCATTTAGCCTACCGGTTTATTTTTCGACCCGGGCGGTTTGCATGAGTGTTTGTTTATTTTGTTGAAAGTGTAACTGAGCATAAGAAAGAGAGTGTGTGTGTGTGTGTGTGTGTGAGTGACTGAGTGAGTGAGTGAGTGAGTGCGTGCGTGCGTGCGTGGTGTGTGTGTGTGTGTGTGTGTGTGTGTGTGTGTGTGCGTGTGTGTGATCCTTTTGGACGTGTGAGTTTCGCTATGGGGCTGACTGACGCAAGCTGAAGACACGGTGACAAGATTGTTAGCTAGCGGCTAGCATCAACCAACGGCTGCTAAACAGGAGAGGCAAGGTTATTTTCTTTTTTTTTCTTTTTAAATTTTAATTATTTCTGTGGCTGGACCTTGCCACGTGCTGATGAAGAGGAGTCGGACCAAACATCTTAATGGATCCCTGGTCGCCATTGCTGTGTCTCTTTCCCCTGGTTCCTGAGTGAGTATTTTGAACTTTACTTTACAAAAGGTTTTTGTATGAGCGCCAACAAAATTCGGCCATGACTTATACCAGTAACTGAGCCTCTAAAAATCGCCAGTATTATTATTAAACAGGCCCATATCATCAGCATCGTTCTAACTGTGTTATTTTTTGGAATTAGACGCCTAAAACTAAGCATTCGAAAAGAGTCGGGCATTTTGATTTCTGTATGAGTGGCAACATTTGCGCCCTCACTTTTACTGAACATCTAAAAATCCTGGGTATTTTTTATTAGCCTATTATTATTATTAAGGCCGAAATCCTCAGAATTGTTCTAACTGTTTTACGTGTCAATTTAGATTCCTAAAAATAAGCAAAACATCTGAAAAGATCAATCAATGCAGTTTATTTCTGCAAGAAAATTCGACACAAATGATCACTCAGAGCTTTCTGTATGGGCAGAGATCGTTGTTTTAAGTGTGTCTTTATAAGGTGTCTTGTTAAACGTTAGTGTAGGCTACTGTAGGGGCGGCTGTGCTGAAGTGTGTAGGGCGGTCGGCCACTGCGTCACAGGGTCGGTGGTTCGATCCCCCGTCTCCCCGCCACATGCCGAAGTGTCCTTGGGCAAGACATTGAACCCCAAATTGCTCCCGGTAGTTAGCTTGCACCCTGCGTGGTAGCTGCTGCTGCTATCAGTGTATGAATGTGTGTGTGAATGGGTGAATGTGTGTGTGAATGGGTGAATGTGTACAAAACAATGTAAAGCGCGTCGGGCTGCCGGTACATGAACACAGCGAAGCGGAGACGAACCAAACGGACCGAACGCTCACCGGTTGGAATCTATCCGTTAGCGAAGCACCTCAGAGACCGACATCCAGATTCATTCAAATAATTCAAGGTGAGCGAGTTTCAGTTCATGTTAATGTTACATTGACTACAAAAGCGCTATAAATGGTAAATGGATTTATATAGCGCTTTATCTCCGTTTTTCACAGACCCAAAGCGCTTTACATTGTTTTGTACACATTCACCCAGTCACACACACATTCATACACCGATAGCAGCAGCTACCACGCAGGGTAGGCTTAGCACTAGGGTGCTAAGTTAACTAAGCTAACTATCGGGAGCAATTCGGGGTTCAGTGTCTTGCCCAGGGACACTTCGACATGTGGCGGGGAGACGGGGGATCGAACCTCCGACCCTGCACTCCAGAGGCGAACTCCCTACCCACTTCGCCACTACCGCCCCCAAAATAGAAATATAGAAATCCTATCAATTATTATTAATTATTATTATTATTAATATATCCGGTGTTATTCTCATTGTGAAATACACTTTACCATTGTTTTTGTTAAGGACAGCTGGCATTGCTGTGTAGCCAAGTAGTAATGTTGCAGTGGTTAAATGCTACCGTGTTTAGGCTAACGTTATCTAACCGTATGCTGCTGTCCTCTTGTGTCTGTGTCATCTGTCATTAAAAAAAACGTTAGACTTTTTAACAAATATTTAAGGACCAACGTTCTGTCATCACAATGTCAGTAAATGTAAACTGCTGCTTGCAATCTGTGTGTGTGTGTGTGTGTATGAGTGTGAGAGTACATTGTGTGTGTGTGTGTGTGAGTGTGTGTGTGTGTGTGTGTGTGTGTGAGTGTGAGAGTACATTGTGTGTGTGTGTGTGTGTGTGTGTGTACCTGATAACTGAAATCTCCTACTTTTCCTTTTATACAGTTTCAACCAGAAGATAATGTCAACAAGAAGAGACAGGAGAAAAGTCAGCATGGAGAATCCTGCATTTCACCGGTATTGGACTATTACATTTCTGGTAACGTGACATCCCTTTCACTTTTTCCATTCTTCCTAGAACTCCTTTTCAGGCATATCAATGGAATATATGTAATATGCTTTTTAATTTTCTTATTTGTGAAATATTTTGAACATCCTTTTTGTGATTAATATGACTGAAATACATCTAATCAATTCAATTCAATCCAGAGGGCATTCCATAAAATAATTTTACCAACATATAATTGAGTGACAGGGCTGTAAAGTATGTGTACATCCTTCAAGAGTGTGAGTCTGGTGTTGTAGCTGTGGCAAGGCATGAGACCTGACAGTGTACCCTACCATTGTCTTCTGGGGCCGCCCCCCAAAATGGCACCTCCCGCCCCCCTAAAATTCTTTATTTATTTAAAAAAATATATATATAGCGGATGGTGTAAAGAAGATAAAAGGATGAGTGAGAGATCTGCCTTTTCAGTAGAACAAAAGATCTACTTGGTTTTTATTCAGTAAGCTCAGCAAAATACACAAATACAAAAACTCCAAACAAGAGTAAATAAAGCAAAATAGTTAATCAAATAAAAACTAATCCCTGATCAGTTTACATTGCAAAGTAAAAGCTTGTATGAATACATTAATGCCCACACAAATATTTTTTGTTTTTAAAATATGTCAAAAAAAGAAAAGGAAACATTTATTGGATTAAAACACATTGGTTATATAAAACAGACAGATTAAGTGATTTCTTACATTAAACAGATACAGGCTTTGCAAAATATCCCAAATTATCCAAATTTCTTTAAAAAAATGCACGATAAAACGTTTAACTTGCAGCTGCCTAAGTAGCAGATATAACATTTCGTCAGACAATTTGGCCCTTCTCAAGTGTATGTTATCTAAGCAGCCTCGGATCGAACGTCCAGATTTTTTTCTCTTGAAAGTAAGATGAAGACCAGGGGCCTCAGATGCATGTAATAATTTGCTAAATTCATAAAATGATTTTATCTAACGTAATATATAGTTTTGATTAATATTTTTGGCCTTAACTTTGTACAAAACTACTTTTTACACACAGCCTAAAATATAGACTTGCTCTCCTGCTGGCCACTCACGGACACACCTCCCGACATATTTGATATTATTATAAAGTAGAACTATAAGATTCAATTTAAAGATATAACCAAAACCTGTATAGACCTACTTGATAAGTAAATCAACCTACATCATTACTGCATGCCATAGACAGCAGTAGCCTATATTCGCAAAAATAGGTAGGCACATATAATTGATTAAATATATTGGGTGCCATGCATTTCACAAGGATATGTGTTTTTTTCTGATGACAGAGCTTTATTTCGTGGTGTTGCCATTGCGTGTCGCTGATTCCCCGAGTCCGGAAAACCTTGCGGAAGCTCTACGCATGGTCAAAAGTTGGCGAGGGAATACGCACACTTCTCCGCAAATAATTATTTTATAAATACCACCGTTTTGCCACCGCACATTTGACCGCACATTTCTGCCGTCTACGCAAGGTTTTTGTGCGCAGCGAGCTTTATAAATGAGGCCCCAGGGGCCTCATTTATAAATCATTCCCAAAACATTGCTTACACACAACCATGAATGTGCTGCGCAATTCTTTTTTGAGATTTATAATTTATCCAGCCAGCAGCACCATGATGAATAAATAACAGATGCCCTCACATTCCAGCTAGCAAAATACATGCCCTTTCAACACCATAAGCAAAGGTTAATAAAATAATGTTTTAAAATAATTCTCACTTATATATTTACAATTTACTTTTTTTTCAGTTTAAGTCAAAAGTCATGGTGTTAAAAGATACACTAGTGTTAAAAGTTAAAAATGCATGATGTTCTTAAATCAATGACTAATCGTGATTACAATATCAATCAAAATAATCATGATTAAGATTTTGGCCATAATCTAGCCCAACCTTGCAATTGTCATGGTTTAGATTAATTATAAACAATCACTTTATTAAACAGGTAATCAGTTTAACATTTTGACTTCATATTTACAGGTTCTTTATTTTGATTTTGTCTGAGAGTCAGTGAGCTCCATGGAAAGGAAGTGATTGACAGGCTGACTGAAATGCTCTTTATCTGGACAGAAACTCCCCTCTCCTAACCCCACACCGCTCTTAAAATCCACAGACGTTCACCTTTAATGTTGCACATAGTCTCTACCCCAACAAAGTCGATCGCATACTGACCCCCCGAAGCCCCATTCTGAGCCAGGAAATGAATGTCAAATCAAATGTCAAATTATTTAAATGGTAACCAAATGGGCCATCATGTGTGTTATGCCCCGGTCTAGGGGAACCCAGAGACACAACACAAATACTAAAATGCCCACTCTCCGATCCCCAAACCACCACGCACAGACTTTACGAAAGTAAAATATATATTAATTTTATTCCAACTGAACAGTAATGAAAGGAAACAACCAAAGCTTCAGGGTGAGTTACTGCCAAAAAGACCTAACCTAAAACAAAAAGCGAGCGAAACCCTAACCTTAACGTGGAATAAACAAATGAGACAAACTCTGGAAAATAAATGGCAACTCACCCCTACCGGACACAACTGAATATAATAATTAACACATAGTAAATAACAAAGGAAGTGGTTCGGGAGTCCGCGAGCTGCTGCTGTCAATCATGCCCCCGGCTGAGTGAATCCGGCGGAGCCTGTGAATGCCCGGAGGCTGATAGAGAGCCAATCAGCTTCCGCCACTTAGGAGCCAATCACTCGCACCTGCACCTACATAGAAAAGCTCATTCACCTGCAGAGGTCTCACTCCCACACCCACTCACGAACCAAAAGGAAAACAGCAAAGAGTATAAACAAAACTAACCATATACGACCAGGGTCGTAACAATGTGTCAGGCTGGAGCTTGGGAGAGAGAGAGAGAGAGAGAGAGAGAGAGAAGAGAGAGAGAGAGAGAGAGAGAGAGAGAGAGAGAGAAAAAAAAACAGTATTAATACATTGTCATCCAGTCATGGCTTAAGTGTGAACTGAATCAAGCAGACTTACCTCTTGTTCTAGTTTTAGGTTTTCCAGGTCCAGTTTCCTTGACATCTTGCGTTTAATCTCCCTATCCAGCTCCACATTCTGCCGTTTAATCTCCATATCCAGCTCCATTTTCTGCAGCTCCATCTCGTTGACTTTCATTTTTACATTGGCCAGCTCTATTTGCTTTTTGAGATGAGTCGCATGCAACTCCCCGACATTATGTGAATTGATAAGAGCTGACCACTGAGCAGGAGACAATTCATCTGTGGAGAGACTTCTTGAACTCAGGGACTGTTGGATCTCCTCCACTAGAGAACTATCATTCAGTTCATTCAGACAGTGGAACAGATTGATGCTTCTCTCTGGAGAGATATAATCACTGAACTTGTCCTTGATGTACTCAACTGTTTTCTTGTTGGTGTCTGAGCTACTTCCTGTGTGTGTTAGCAGACCTCTGAGGAGATTCTGATTGGTCTTCAGTGAAAGACCCAGGAGGAAGCGGAGGAACAAGTCCAGGTGTCCATTTGGACTCTGTAAGGCTTTGTCCACAGCACTCTGGTGGAGATGTGTCAGTTTAGGTTTTGCTCTGAAGTCTTTGGACAGCCAGGATGTTTTTTCTTCTGCCATCAGATTGACTCCAGTGGTGATGAACGTCAGATGGACATGAAGAGCAGCCAGAAACTCCTGAACGCTCAGATGGACGAAGCAGAACACCTTGTCCTGGTACAGCCCACTCTCCTCTCTAAAGATCTGTGTGAACACTCCTGAGACCAATGAGGCCTCTGAGATATCGATGCCACACTCTGTCAGGTCGGATTCATAGAAGATCAGGTTTCCTTTCTGCAGCTGCTCAAAAGCAAGTTTTCCCAGAGACTTGATCATCTTCCTGCTCTCTGGAGTCCAGTGTGGATCTGTCTCAGCTCCTCCATCATACTTGGTGTTCTTCCGTTTGGTCTGAACCACCAGGAGGTGGATGTACATTTCAGTCAGGGGGGTCTTGGGCAGCTCTCCTCCCTCTCCGGTCTTCAACACATCCTCCAGAACTGTAGCAGTTATCCAGCAGAAGATTGGGATGTGGCACATGATGTGGAGGCTTCGTGATTTCTTGATGTGGGAGATGATTCTGCTTGCTTGCTCCTCATCTCTGAATCTCTTCCTGAAGTACTCCTCTTTCTGTGGGTCAGTGAACCCTCTGATCTCTGTCACCATGCCCGCAATCTCAGGAGGGATCTGATTGGCTGCTGCAGGTTGTGTGGTTATCCAGAGGCGAGCAGAGGGAAGCAATTTCCCCCTGATGAGGTTTGTCAGCAGCACATCCACTGAGGTGGACTCTGTCACATCAGTCAGGATCTCATTGTTGTGGAAGTCCAGAGGAAGTCGACACTCATCCAGACCATCAAAGATGAACACAACCGGGAACTCTTCAAAGCTGCAGATTCCTGCTGCTTTGGTTTCAGGGAAGAAATGATGAACAAGTTCCACCAAGCTGAACCTTTTCTCTTTCAGCACATTCAGCTCTCTGAAAGTGAATGGAAATACAAACTGTATGTCCTGGTTGGTTTTGTCTTCAGCCCAGTCCAGAGTGAACTTCTGTGTTAAGACTGTTTTCCCAATGCCAGCCACTCCCTTTGTCATCACTGTTCTGCTTGGTTCATCTCTTCCAGGTTGGACTTTAAAGATGTCTTCTTGTCTGATGGTTGTTTCTGGTCTGTGTGGGTTCCTGGATGCTGTTTCAATCTGTCTGACCTCATGTTCAGCATTGACCTCTCCAGTCCCTCCCTCTGTGATGTAGAGCTCTGTGTAGATCTGATTCAGAAGGGTTTGGTTTCCTGCTTTAGCGATCCCCTCAAACACACACCGGAACTTCTTCTGCAGGCTAGACTTGAGTTCAAGGCGGCAAACTTCATCTTTAGGTCCTAAAAGAACAAATAGGAAATGTGATTAATGAGTTCACTTTGGCACACTGCAACTCTGCATGTAATCGGCTAATAAACTTTTTGGGGGATCCCGAAATTAATATCCAATCACGAGAGAACGCTACAAACCGACACCCGTCTCACTCATGGTCTCACTGCCGGTGCACGCCAGAGCGACAGATGGGTGAATGTGTATGCGCCTACAATGGCGGAGCAGGTTAAAATCCTTCCCAATGTCTGTTTTGATGGTTTTTATCATGTTTTTATCACACTTATGGATCTGAGATGATGCTAGATAACTCGCTGCTTGAAGACTGCAGTGCATTAATGTGGTGACGTAGGGACAAGGGAGGGGACTGCTAACTGCAGTAACTGACAGGAAGTTAGCTAAAAGAACTATTCCGCTTACAGCACCTTTTTAAGGTATTTTGTTTTTCGCTGCTTATTCATCCACAATGTTTTCTGAGATTCACTATATCTTGCAAAGTTGATTCTCAAACCATAACTTAACCAATTAAATAGTTTTAAGGATGCTGTAATAAATGTGGCTTTAAACGGAACAAATTTCAATCAAAAATACATTTCCTGCTGAAATTTAAATAAAAATATAGTTATTTTCTTTGATAGATTAAAAGGTTTCACCCTCGCATTATTAATATTAATACTGTTCATGAGGTCATTTCTATGTTATAAGTAGGAAAACAGATGCCATTATAATACTAATATTTAAAAACTCCAATTTCAGGTTTAAAAATCCAGTATGTGAAGTTGTATATATCAGAGTATTGTATAAATATAAATAATGTACATTATGATAATTAAGAACAGTTGAATAAGGGGTGGGAATACATAAGCTTCGGCTTCCTCTCACTCATTTTCGAACAAAGACACATATTTATTTTATAAATATTGTTTATGACACTTTATAATTATTGTTTTTTGTGTTATATGTATTTGTATGATGTCATAGTTGCTTTGTTATTTTTTATTTTATTTTTTGTTCGAAATAAAGACGGAATGAAATGAATGAAATAGTAAGAGTAAACTCAATGACATTTCTTTTTGCTCATTTTATAAATGTTCAGGGCTCAACGCTAAGGTTTTGCCCGGTCGGGCATGTGGGTCTGAATTCTACCTGCCCGAAGTAAATTTTTACTGGCCCCTGCACAAAACATTTTTTTATTAGTGGTGTTAAAATAATTGTTATATTTGCTCTTTATTTACAATGTATAAACTCACCATGGACAATGTTATAGATGAGTTAAAGCAGCTACGCGTAACATTTAAATATCTTTAAAACAGCCTCATGGTTCCTCTGATAGTCATAAATTACCTTTAACAGCTAACGAGACCATCAGTGCAAAGAAAGACGTTTTTATATATTTTTTATTACCGCTTTTGGTCTGGTCGCACACCCAGTCCGATTTTCGGTTTGCTCGTGCAGGCTCTATGTAGGGCTGCACCTAACGATTATTTTGATAATCGATTAATCTGTCGATTATTTTCTCGATTAATCGATTATTAATCGATTAGTGTTTTGGTCTGTAAAATGTCAGAAAATTGTGAAAAATGTTGATCAATTTTCCAAGGCCCATGTTGACGTCCTCAAATGTATTGTTATGTCCAAAACACACAGATATTTCAGTTTACTGTCGCAGATTTCAGTGTGGTGCAGCAACGCGATTTGAGAAGCCTATCCCTCCAGGTGAGGGAAGGGGAGCGGGAGCCTTGTTTGAGACAGTTATTTGTCGTCACAATGACTGATAACGGGGCTGAAACATCAAAGAAAAAAAAAAGAGAATGCAATGAAGAAAAGCTAAAAGGGAGAGTGATATAGGCTACGGGCGGGAGGAGGACGTTGCCAAGCAACGTATACACAATTTCACGGGAGCGAACTAGACTGCAGTGTTTACTCCTACATGGATGAGCGGTACTAACACAACGTTTGCTTGCTTCACCATCATCAGATAACCATTATTCATCTGAAATAGTCATTATTTACAACAAAACACATCGTCGTGATGTGACGTGACAACAACACACCTCATCGTGATCCATACCAACTGCCGTCTCTCGTTCATTCTTTCAGCTCCGTGAGAGTAGTTAGTGACACTGCTGCATCAACTCATTGCAATCAGGTGTGTGTGGCACTGACTGGCATTAGTTGATGCGGTGTCACTAACCACTGTCACGGAGCCGAAAATAGTTTGTGCCCTCACAGTTTCAACACACGGACATGCACTATATTGCGCGGCGCCCTAACCATTTGACACTCGCACGCCCGGCACGAGCTAGAAAACAGCTTTACGACAGCGGGCGTCGTAAAAATACTACCGATTTGGTCCAAAGGGGCCGCCAACGGACAATGTTACTCGTAGTGACTTTAAAGGTCACATATTATGCAAAACGCACTTTTTAAATGTGTTGGAACATAACTATGGGTCCATGGTGTGCCTAGGGACT
This sequence comes from Ammodytes dubius, assembly GCA_026122265.1. Classification (NCBI taxonomy): domain Eukaryota; kingdom Metazoa; phylum Chordata; class Actinopteri; order Uranoscopiformes; family Ammodytidae; genus Ammodytes; species Ammodytes dubius. Next base: position 27,710,430 of record CM047522.1, on the reverse strand, counting down.
GCCAAAGTTTAAAAAAAATAAAATCTCTCCTTTCCTCACCCTCCCCCTTTCTGAAAACCTCTCCAATATACTCCAGTCAGAATTCTCGCCGACTGTAACGTCACAGTCGGCACAGCCACTTCCCCATATTTTCTTTATATGTCCATGCTTCCCCCCACATTAGTAACCAGAAACGTCCACCGTGCAGTAGTCTATGATAACCCCACCCCCCCATTTCTTATTGGTCCACAGCCCCGAGATCCGATAGAAAATTTTCAGAGCGACAGGCATGTTGTTTTCCCGCTAAGCGACAAGATGCCCTTAGTACAGCCTGAATGTTACATACACCAACACAGAATGCTTTTGCTCATACTCCACTAATTTATCTTAACCACAGCAGTCTATTAATGCCTCGTTTTTAATAACACAATGGATAGGAAGCTACTTGTGCTTTTTTTTAAACGGTGAAACTAAAAGAATTGTTTTTATTGGTATTTTTGCCTGCCTGGTGTATTGCTATTAGCTTTGGGACAAGCTACCAGCTTTTGCTCATAACACGCTGTTTATATTCCCCACAGCAGTCTGAAAATGCCTTGTTTTTAGCAAGACAAAGCATAGGAAGGTAATAGAGTCGAAGTCTAACTTTGAAGTTCATTTTTTCACTGATTTTAGTGATATTTTTAGCCGTTAGCTTCCGAGCTAGCTTTGCAGTAGCCTCCATCTTTTGCAGCATTTTTATTGTGAACATGCCGTTTCCATTAGCGTGTGGCTGTCAGTGCATCTGTATGAACATAGTCTTTCATGTAGACAAGGATCGGTCATGTCAAACTGTTCAAAGTGCGGCTGAGCTCCTGCGTTACTAGCACTAGACATGGTTCTTCTCAGGGTAAACCTAACCGTGGTAACATTTAGTACAGGCACCGCACGGCAAGCTATGGACCTATGGGCAGACGCCAATGGCTTCGCTTCCAGACAGGGGCGGGGGGAGCTCATAGATTGTATATTTACGAGGGGAGCTGCAGCTCGGTTTCAAAAATAGGCCATCGTGAGATTAGCTGAAAATCAGGGTATAGAGGCATACTACAATAAATTATCTGAACGGTTTTTTCATCAAACAACTAAAGAAAAACGTATTAGGGACCACTAAGACCATATAATATTGACAGAAAAGTGTATAATATGAGACCTTTAAAGGGTCATACTGAAAGTGGAAGGCCATTATTAAAATATTATTTGAGTTGGAACAGTTGTAATTTTTTAGTTTCTGAACCTACAATTACTGCAAATGAGACGTGTTTTATGCAAACAAAAATCATGTAAAGAACTTTAACAGCACTTTTTTTTTTTTACCTTATTCTTTTTACAACAGCAATTCTTTAAAGAAAATTCTGCAAGACATTTTCATAGGCCTACAACAATCTGTTTTAAAGGTTTTTTGATTTTATGTTATTCAAAATCTCAAAATGTGTCTTTTCCAGTAGCCCACTTTCAAGCTTCCACTGCCTCCTGGTATGTGAAGTCAGACACCTCTGGCCCATTTATTGAGATGTACATGCAGGCTGTAAAGATGTTCCTCTGCTAACTGTTGCTGATGTTTGTGTTGACCTTCACACATTAACTGATAGTAGGCTACTAGCAGCAGAGCTAACGTTAGCTTCCTCGCTACTAACTAGACTCTTGTTGGGTGCATTTAAAAAACGACGATATTTTCGCTGCTTTTCAGAACGTTGGGGTCGACTAATTTACTCGTTGAATTTTGGACTTTCTGTCACACCAAGGTAACGCATGTAGTTCTCTTCTCTATATCTCTGACTGTGTGTACGGTGTTGTGCCGAGATGTGTGTGTGTGTGTGTGTGTGTGTGTGTGTGTGTGTGTGTGTGTGTGTGTCGGTGTATGTGTGTCGGTGGAGGAGCGCCGCCCCCTCCCCTTCACAAAACGGAGCAGAGGAGAGACGCAATGCAGCAAACACTACTACGCTTCATAAATTAGATAAATAACATAAGCGTTTATTTAATAATTAGCACCAGTTCTAAATGAAAATAGACCGTATTTGGCGCTATAAAAATAAATAAATATATATATATATATATATATATATATTATTTTTTAGCAATAATTTCAGCAAGACTCCCGGTTGCTCGTTCGGGCAAGTGGGTTGTCATAGTTACTGGCCCTACGCAGGGACGTTGGAACTATTTTCTTAGGGGGGGTGCTGTACATTGGCCGAGGTACAGCGCTATCAGACAAAGCAGTAGGCTACTGGTAAAATTAGCAATCTACTATAACCATGATAAAATAGCCAATTTATATTTAAAATAATTTGATTAGAATTAAGCTATTAAAACAAACTATAAAACCAAATAACATTTAAGAATTTTCCAAAGTATCCTTATAGCCTTTAAAAAAAAATCATGAATTTGAAGGACGTAGGTTTTGATTAAACATTGGGTTGTGACAATTTATAAGTGGAGGTCTGGGGGTACTCCCCCATAATTTTTTGAGCATTAAATGCTTAATTTCCTGCATTCTGGTGAATTTTTATTCACCAATTTGTTCCTTTTCTGCATACATTTGTATTCTTGAGCCCCGGCGCTGTGATCGGTGAATGATAACTGGGGCAGTGCACGTCACGTTGTCGAGGGGAAGGCTTCTGCGATCTCCGTTAGTTTCAGTTTACAGCCGACAAAGTTACAATTACAACGACCGCATAGACAGCGCATGGACAGCGTTTTAATGAAGCCTCTCATTCTTATTATCATAAGGGCGTTGAAGCAAATGATGAAATCTAAACATTACGGCGGCCCTGCTGGTGCGTAAAAGGACAGCGCAGTTGGCAATCTCTCCTCAGCAGTGCAAGCCACAGCAAAAGTCCATCGCACAGCCGATTCCTGCCTCTGATACGTTGACTCACAACATAATGACTCAAGGCTTTGCATTGGCTTTGGCGATTTCCTGTGTCTCTTTTTTCTCTCCACACAAAGCGTTCTCTCTCCCATTGCACACACGCATGCCCCGGCCACTTCTGAGAGCACAGCCAGTGTTGGTTCCACCCGAAAAAATAAAATATACACAACTTGGACACAGGCCCTAAAGCTGAATGACCGCTCTGGTAACGGGCATTACTGGACGCCGAATACTAGACCCCGAATATAAGACGACCGACTTTTTTACGACCTTATGAAGTGTTAATATGTTCGCCTTTACTTGATGCATGCGCGCTCACCGGCCGGCGGGGACACAATTCTTATCAGCGGTAACTTGGCACGATACCGGCACACACCTTGGAGGAGCAGGCGCGCAGGTGAACGTTGCATCCTGTCTAGGGCTGCAGCTATCGAATATTTTAGTAATCGATTATTCTACCGATTATTCCATCGATTAATCGAGTAATCGGATAAAACATACATTGCTTAATTGAAAAGTAATTATAAATAAACATGAGAAAATAACATATGTCATTTAACCAACAACCAATGAACAACCAATTTGTTTCCTTTTTTGAAAAATCAACATTTTTTTATTTCAAAAAGGCATGGAGTAGCAAACCATATTTTCTACCAAAAGTACCAATTTAGTTACTTTCCCATTGTTTATTAGTCTGTACTTGTACCATGAGAAATAACAATGTTGACAGATAAATTAAGTGAATTTATGTGCCATACATTCTTGGGTTTAAGTAAGCATTTACTTCACTTTCAGAACTACAAGTTTTTACCTTTGCAATTCAGGAACAACATAAGCTTGGAAACTTGGAACAAGCCCATGCATAGTTTCAGACATTCTGGCTTTAAAAACAAATCCTGAGATGGGGTTCTCTGCATAAATGTGTCCATCCGAGACTGTGATGGTTTACTGAAAAAATATAAATAAAATAAAAATGACTATGGAACAATATGATAATAGAGTAAGTTCATTCACATTAAACTGCTATTTAGATATTGTATCCATGAATTCAAGACACACACGTCTGCTTCAGCACCGTATTGTCAACTAGAAGTGACCAGCTATAGTTCAGCTTAAGCTATCGTGTATTTATTTCTGAACAGCGCTGTCTTTTTGAAAATAAAAACTTTGTGGTGACGTGACGTTAGTCTTGGGGGCATAATTATTAGCCGCCACATTTAATTAACTAGCTATACTTATAACGTTAGTCATAATAAACAACAACTTAGCCTCCATCTGCACTAATGTAGCGTAAACTATAGCAGCATTGATTTTAAAATTACTTGTCTCAGGTCGGCGGTCTGCCGATTGGAATGGGTGTTTTCTGTTCATATGCTGCAGCATGGAAGTCATGCTGTTATGGTACGCCAGCTCGGTCTTGCAGTGGACACACACCACGGTCTTCTCATTAATGTTCAACGTGAAATGATCCCAAACCTTGGACATTCTCTGTCGCTTTCTCCTGCCCGTTTGGCTTTCCTCACTATTTTCGCTCACATCTTCCATTTTAGCACACGCTAATGTTAGCCCCTAAACAAGTCAAAACATGCCGCGTCTGTCGGTCCGTTCTGAAGGTGACGTATGCGCCGGTTGTGTCGCACTGGTTTTCTTTAAGAAACCAGAAAATATTCACATTTGAGAAGCTGAAATCAGAGAATTTGGAAAAAATGTATTAAAAAATTACTCAAAACGATTCATCGATTATCAAAATAGTTGTCGATTATTTTAATAATCGATTAATCATCGATTCTTCGATTAATCGTTGCAGCTCTAATCCTGTCAGCGCGTCTCTCTCTCTTTCTCTTTCTCTCTCCACCCTGTGGTAGGGCGCTTAGCAGACTGGATTTTTAATGATAACCTAATGCTCATTAGTGTGCGCCCCTCAGCACTCTCACCTACCGAAGTGCGCATGGGAAGGCGGGGCACAACCGTAATCTCGTCCTGGGCACGGTGAAGAAATGCGACGGGCATATAAATAATCTATAGCCTATATAGTATATAGCCTATAAACTATATATATTATAGTGTATATATTTATGCTCTGTCAAGTTGATGTGAGGGAGCTGGAGATGGGAAAGAGGACATAGGCTATGAGATTGTTTACAGAGCAATCGCGGGAGCACAGGGCAAAGTGTAGGGGGGGCGGAGAGGGGGTGCAGGCGGTGGTGAGGGGGGGTGCGGCCGCACTCCCCGCACCCCTACTTCCAACGTCCCTGGCCCTACGTGGCGTTTTACTTGCCCCAGGACGTCGGGCAATCCTTATTGTCGAGCCCTGATGTTATATATTACAAAATCTTTCACTCCAAAACATGTGGGATGGATGTTCTTTGTTAATAACTGTAATATACTAATACTTATCTCTGAATACAAAAGATGATTGCTGTGCTGTTATTTACGCTCAGCTGAGGTTGAAATAGTGGATGGTGGTGCGGGAAAGTGCTTTCTTATCCCTATAAATATATTGATCTGGGAAAATTACCCTTTGCTGGAAACTCACCTGCTGTATGATGTGCTGAGGTGATTAGCGCTGTATGGACAGAGTCAGGATCATCACTGGCACCTGAGGCAGTATCAGGGGCTGGTGGTGTTGGTTGTTCTCCAGCTCCAATACAACTGGAAGGTTCTTCTGTGGAAGTTTCATATAGTATGAGAAAAGAGCGTTAAGCTAGCCATGTTCCACTCTCTGAGCTTGTTTAGTGTAATATAAAATAGAAATGTACAACTGTACACCAAATGAATATAAGTATCAAACTTAGCCTTTCTTTAACTTCACAGTTTGCTTATGCATTTGGACGGCTCTGACCGTATTTGTCTATGGTTCTAAATCTGTCTAGATTACCATTCTGTCGTCTTACATTTAAAATCCTTGTATTACTGTTTTACTATTGATCCTGACGACATCAAAATGGGGTTCTACCAGGGCGCCGTACAAGCTAGAACCACCACTGGTCAGGACAGTGTACCTGCTACAGAGGTGCCGTCTCATTTACAAAGGAAATGTGTAAAATATTTTTGATATTTGGAATGCAAACTATATATATATATATATATATATATATATATATATATATATATATATATATATATATATAATTAAATGTTATACAGTATATTACACAATCTATCACTCCAAAACATGCAGGATGGATGTTCTTTGTAATAACTTTGATTATACTAATAATACATATCTTTGAATGCAAAAGATGATTGATGTTATTTACCCTCAGCTGAGGTTGAAATGGTGGATGGTGGTGCAGGAAAGTGCTTTCTCGCTGTAAAAGAAGAATGGACCTATTATTATTAATAAAAATAAAAGCTCCCTATGGTGAATATCATGTAAAAAGTTATGTAAGTATCTGTATACAACAACAAAAAAGATCTCACAAAAAGCCTGGGTTTTCCATATAAATACTGATCTGGGAAAATTACTCTAGGCTGAAATTTCACCTGCTGTATGATGTGCGGAGGTGATGAGCGCTGAATGAACAGTGGCAGGAACATCCCTGGCATCTGAGGAAGTATCAGGGGCTGGTGATGTTGGTTGTGTTTCAGCTCCAATACTCCAGGAAGGTTCTCCTGTAAAAGTTTCAAATATTCATTCCATATTCAACTTCACAGTTTGCTTATGCATTTGGGCAGCTTTAACCTTAAATGTCTATGGTTCTAAATCTTTCTAGATTACGATGCTGTTGTCTTACATTTAAAATCCTTGTATTGCTGTTTTACTATTGATCCTGACAACATCAAAATGGGGTTCTACCAGGGCGCTGTACAAGCTAGAACCACCACTGGTCAGGACAGTGTACCTGCTAAAAACTGACAATGAGAAAGTAAAGAGCCTCAATTTTCAGAGCATGTGGTTTTGGCCTGCTGAGCAAATTAATTTGACACATAATGAGAAGGGCATGGCACCTATGACAAAAACATTACGCCCCCATTCTGCACTTTGCTGCGGGCTTCGAGACATCAGGATGGTACCTCTCATATCAAGCCAGGAACACCCAGATACATAAGCATTACATAATTATAGTATACCCAGGGGTTGCCCAGACCCAGAGACTCAATTTTGGGCCAGATAATATCAACCTGTTTGGTGCAAAGGCATACTGTAGATTAGGGGTTCTCAACCTTCTGCAAGCTGGCCCCCCCCAAAGCTGGGTCATTGCAGTTGGGCCCCCCCCACCGCCCCTGACAACACCCCCCCCCCCCCCACATCACCCTACACAGATAGATGGATGGATGGATGGATGGATAGATAGATAGATAGATAGATAGATAGATAGATAGATAGATAGATAATCTATTATTGTTATTATCACAAGGGCTAGGCCAGTGGCGCACCTTTGAGTTGAACATTGGGTTTATGGTTGGGGTCCGGAAATTTCTTATATTTTAACATTAAATGCATCATTCTGGTGCACTTTAAAAGCTAATTATGAGATTGTATCAATGAGACACTGAGGAAATAGTAGCCTAAATAGAAACATTTAGAATAGATACAAATGTGTGATTAATTGCGACTTAACTATGACATTTATGTAATTAATCGCGATTAAATATTTTAATCGTTTGACAGCACTACTATTTATTTATTAATTTATCTGAGGAGCCATCCCACTTCAACCCCTGGAATAGTAATCATCTGCATTTTGGACAGAAGCTTGCAGGTAGGCGATTTTAATGTGAGATCTGAGCCTGCTTTGCCTTGCAAAGATCCTCAATTCTTGGCGCAATGTTTGATAAACATTATTATTATTATTATTATTTTTTTTATTTTTTTTTATTAAACTTGGATTTATATAGCGCTTTTCAAGGTAGGGGAGAACGGGGTAAGTAGGCACACTTTTTACTCTCGTGAGAATTGCTCATCACCAAAACATCTGTCAATAGCCATTCCTACATTAAATTGAAGCTTAAGGTGTTGGCTTGAAATGTGTGTCTCTCTTTTTTTCCAACTTATTGTAATGAAGAAGTAATTTACCATCAAAGACACTCTGACACATTGTGACAACCAACCCCATCAAGGGGTCGGTTGTCACACACTATGGGGTTGTTTGTCACAATGTTATCTTAATGGGAAAAATCTTAAAAAAAAGGCAATGAGGCCGAACCAAATTTGAAAGTTTAATTGCATTGTCAAGTTGACAAATAGGCCTACATAACTTACTGTAGCCTTGGCAGCTGGTCTAGTTTGGGATGCACTGGGTTGTTTTGATTTTGTTGCCCTTTTTTCTTTTGCTTGCTAGCTGCCTTTTCCTGCTCTATTCTTTCCTTCTCTGGGGTGTCAGTGAGGATACAGCTTGACAATTTCTTTCGTTATTGGGTTCCTTTTCTGGCTGCAGCCTTGAGATAACATGTGACAACCAACCCCCCAAAAAAATTTGACGACCAACCCCAACCTGAATTTCTTGCTAGCATCAAGGCCAACAACCATCTGACAACTAATTAGCTTGCTAACAACAATCTAAACTATAGCTTACCCTTCACACTTTCTGAGGGTAACAAGTGTTTTGTTATAAACCCATTGTGTAAAAGCCTAGAAGAAAAATACTGAGAAGCAAAATATTTTGAATTTGACATGAAAAACACAACACATCCTCTCACCTGAAATGCAGCTGTCTTCCTCCAAGGAAGTCTATGTATGTGACCTCTGATCCCAATTCTGGACCTTTTTTATATCAACATTTCAGAGCTAGCGCGCTCTGGTGGCGAGATATAACGAATGTGACATCCAACCCATGTGACAAATTACCCCGTTCTCCCCTACTCAAAGCGCTTTACAGGGTTCCAGGTTCAATACGTTCACACACAGTCATACCGGTGGTGGTAAACTACGATAGTAGCCACAGTTGCCCTGGGGCAGACTGACAGAAGCGAGGCTGCCATTCAGCGCCATCGGCCCCTCCGACCACCACCTCAAACATACAGCAGTCATACACATTCACACGAGGCAAGGTGGGTGAAGTGTCTTGCCCAAGGACACAACAACCATGACACTGATGGCAGAGCGGGGATCGAACCGCCAACCCTAGGATCATTGGCCAACCCGCTTAACCACCTGAGCCACAGTCGCCCGGCCACTAGCCTCAAATCATCCTCGATTTGTGCACGATTGCGGTATTTTGTTCTGAGTGCAGTCATTTTTGAGAATCCTGCCTCACACAGGTATGTCGACGCGAAAGGGAGGAGAATCTTCAAGGCTATGTCACCAAGTTGAGGGTATTCCTGCATCAATGCTGCCCAGAATGACGAGAGAGGGCAGGAGGTAAAAAGTTCCTTCAGCCTACTGTCACTCTTCAGCTCAATAAGCTGCTCCTGCATATCAATCGACAGCTCATTTGAAGTGCACACAAAGGGATCTCGAACCCACGCAAAAGAGCGATTTGTCGCTAGTCGCTTTTGACAAAAAAAAAAGTCGCCTGGAGCATTTGGAAAGTGGCCAGATTTAGCTCAAAATGCTACCTGCGATTAATGTGCTCTGCAGCCTGGACGTGGAGTTGTGTGTGTCTCCTCTCTGCTCTGACTGCAGGCTGAGACTGCTGCGGGAGGCTACTGAGAGACTAATCGCCTGTAAGTGCTCTTGGACGGGCAGGGGCTCACGGCAGCACCCGCTGCTCGTTGAGCACAGTAGAGTCAGGGCTCAACGCTAAGGTTGTTTTTCACTTGCCCACACAAGTGGGTCTGAATTCTACCTGCCCGAAGTCAATTTTTACTGGCCCCTATACAATTTATTTTTCTATTAGTCGTGTTCAAATAATTGTTATATTTGCTTTTTATTGACAATGTATAAACACATCATGGACAGTATTATAGATGAGTTAAGGGTCATACTGAAAGTAGAGGCTATTATTCAAATATTATTTGAGTTGGAACATTTGTAATTTTTTTGTTTCTAAACCTACAATAACTGCAAATAAGACATGTTTTATGCAAACAAAAATCATGTAAAGAACTTTAACAGCACTTATTTTTATTTGTTTTACCTTATTCCTTTTACAACAGCAATTCTTTAAAACTTCTTTCTGCAAATTTTTTTTTAGACCTACAACAATCTGTTTTAATTTTTTTTTTCTAGTCCTACTATAGGCTATTATTTTAATGTGTGTATGAGTGATTTTGATTTGATTCAAAATCTCAAAATTTGGCTTAGGACAGGCTGTTTTGAACACTTTTCCAGTAGCTTACTTTTAAGCTTCCACTGCCTCATGGTATGTGAAGTCAGACACCTCTGGCCCATTTATTGAGATCTATGCAGGCTGTAAAGATGTTCCTCTGATAACTGTTGATGTTTGTGTTGAACTGCACATTAACTGGTAGTAGGCTACTAGCAGCAGAGCTAACGTTAGCATCCTCGCTACTAGATTCACGTTGGGTGCATAATGCATTTAAAAAACGCGATATTTTCGCTGCTTTTCAGACGGTCGGGGTCGACTTCACTCCATTTATAATGTACTCGTTGGCTTTTGGACTTTCTGTCACACCAACCTACTACGTGTAGTTCTCTTCTCTACCTCTCTAACTGAGTGTGTGTGCTCACCGGTGTTGTGCCGAGTCTGCGTGTGTATGCGTGTGTATCGGCAGTGGAGCCCCGCCCCCCTTCACAAAACGGAGCAGAGAGGAGAGGAGAGATGCAACGGAGCAGACACTATACACGCACAAAAATGAGCGTTAATGTAATAATTAGCACCAGTTAAATATGAAAATAGACCATAGATATATTACTTGTATTTGGCGATTCAAAAAAATAAAATAAGAAATATGATTTTCTTTTTATTATTCAAGATTTTTTATTTTTTTATTTTTTTTAAGATTTTTTATTTTTCCCATCCCGCAGCGTAGCCTCCGCGCGCCCCACCGGTTGAGAACCACTGCTGTAGATAACTTCCCTCAGTAGCATAGAGGTGCCGTCTCATATTCAGAGGAAATGTGCCACATGCCAGTGCTCAGGCTGATTAGCTTCCACACATTGACCCTGTGTCTCTGACCATGATTGTCCTCCAGATGCAGACAAACTTATTATGCTATGTTAGTTTTGATCTTGATATTTGGAATGCAATATAATTAACTGTCCTTCTATTGTATCTGTTATAAATGTCATGTGAATGACCTTATCTGTCTAAAAGTGATATGTCATGCATGAATGTGTAATGTATGAGCTTTGTCTTTTTAAGCACATACCTGTAGCTGCTGATATGGCGTTTGATAACTTGCCCACTAGATCTCTCCGACCAATATCTTGGAACACCGTTTTGACCACTTCAAAAGTTTTTTCACAGTAGTTTTGCATCAACAGATTCACTATGAGGTTCCTGTCTGCAAACTCCAGGTCAGAATATGCAATTGCTGAGAAGCCATCTGGCACGCCATCCGGCGGCAGGTGCCACTTGAAGTCCTCAAATTGCTTTTTGCTTAACTTTTTCAAAAATCGGAGGAGGAGCTTTTTGTCTTGAAAGTCCTTCTGAGGTGTTGCCATCCGTCCTCCCTGCCAAAATCAAATAGATATCAATACAAATATTAACCTTTAAAGAACAATTACTTGTCCGATCTAAAAATGCTTTTATAATGGTTGTAGCTGAAATTGGTTGATTAGTTTTGATACACACTAAAGTAATATGCTGTGAATGAAGTATTTTGAGTATTGCAAATGGAATATTATGGTATTTACAATTCTACTGTAAATGTCTGTTGTCTCCTTTAACTGATACAGAATGGCAAATAAATCATGAATTTAGACTTTTACAGAATTCAAATGTAATGCTTTTATTTTGAAATGCCAGGCAAGCTAAAATAATTTATTATTTTTGTCCATGTCCATGTCCATGAAACCAATTGATATCAAAACTATCCTTTATAGGCCATGTATATGTTAAATGTAAGACAAATAGATGATAATAACTAATGTTTTTGTATTTATAAAAAAAACTCCAATGTTGGGGTCTGCTTCAAAAATCAAGTGACGTGACGTACGGAAGTTATCTTTTTTGGGTCATTATGTGCAACAGAAGTATGATCTCTGTTCTGCTAATTGGTAAGGTCATTTTAATTCTCGGTTTTAATTACGGGATCACACAGCAGAAATGAGAACTCCCCAACATTTGACACCTGAGACAAACACTGTTTTACGATATAATATTCATCAATGATTACTGATCTGAGGTCTGAACGCTGGCAGTTATCAGTGTTTAAGCTGAGTAGAAGCAGTTTTCTCTCCTTTAAGATTGGTCAGTGAGTTTTTATTGACACACTGACACACCTCTGAGGAAAGTCCAATTTATGAACATAAAGTCTATGAGGAACCATTCACTTGATCTCAGTTTACAACAAACTCAAATAGTACCTGAAAGACACTAACAGTAATAGTGCATTCTCATATAATATTAGTTAAGAAACATTAAGAATATTCTGTATATAAATGCAAAAACTATACGGTACTTTTCAAATATCAGCCAATCACCATTAGGACTAATTTTTCCAGTACAGTGACACAAGGTAACATACTTAAAATGATCCTGTTCATTAAACATTTATACATTTCTCACCTGCTGAATTCACATCAGGTAGAGTTGTCGCAGAAATGCTGTCAGACGCAATCTGCAAAAAAAAGAAATTCGAGATCCATCTGTGATGAGAGAAATACATATAGTGTGATGAGAGAAATATCATATTGTATTTATCTTGCATAATACTATACTGAAATACTAGTTTGCATCCCCCCTCCCCCCCTACACACACAAGTCAAATACTTATTCCACAACCTCTCAGACAGGTTACACCTTGTTTATTGTCATTCAAAACAAATAAAAAAATGGAGGGGAGATTCTTATACTGAACGGCTTGATCATAAAAAGGAGACATTAGATAACACTGCATAAACACACTGATATGTAACTAGGACTTTATGGCTGAACCTGGTTGAAGTATTTTCTACACTTTGAACTAGTTTATATAAAACAGCATATTAATATTAATATGTAATAAAAGTATGACATCAGCACAAAATGGTGGATCGTGGTTAATGGCTGCTGGTTCACCTCCTTCGTCTCAGTGAAACTCAGAGTTGTGAGTTTGGACAGACACAGATCTTTGCTGTTTCTAGTGAAGCTAAGTGGCTAAGCTAACGACAGCTGCTGTTATAAACAGTTAAGAGTTGTTTATTTACCTTTTTAGTCGGAGCGTTAGAGGAGGAAACAAACTGCGCAACAGCTTTCACATAACGAGGAAGTCAACTTAAAGCAGGAAATACACAAGTATTTCACAACATGTGATATAATAGCCCCAGGAAATGATCCAATAGTATTATCAGACTTGTACAGATGCTGTTAACTGAACCGATACCAACAGTGATCAACAGTCTTCAATACAACTATTCAGGCTGCATACAAATCTGGATTTACTGTACTATGTAATACATTGTCTAATTTAAGGTTTCAGTGGAACAAAAGTCCTATGCTTTTTAATTTCTGTAATATTTGTAATCTGTTCGAACATTTTTTACAGTGTCTGTTCTAGTTGTATGGTTGTAAATCATTTTTAAGTTTTGAAGGGTTTATAACTTAAATTCTATTTTGACAGTGTTGAACATTTCTTCCATATATTGTTGACAGAAACCCTGTCAGTCAGCTGGTGTACTTCTGCTAACTGTCCACCAGATGGAGCCACCTTACCATCTTATGAGCTAAACAGACTCAACACAGTAATGCTGGGCTTACACTAGAGGACTTTTTAAAGACTTTGAAAAGACTGAAGACTGAAACCCTCTTACATCTAAAGACAATCAACTCACACCTGAAGACAACTAGTCATTAGTTTTCAGTCACAGAGTGAGATTTTGAAAAGACAGGGGTCTCATATTGCAAGACTACAACTAGATTCCTTTTGAGATTAATATAATTTCCGCAAACGCGATTGTGATTATTTAATTAAAAACAAGTTAATTCAATATTCCGAGCGGGGGACTTCCTTTAGTTATTTGACCAGCTTTATTTGCTGATCTCATACCCCAATAACTTTAACTCCTAACCCTGTATTTGACGGTAGAGTGTTCAGGTTGCGCGGCTGTCAGCCTGGTTCTCCACCGAGGCTTCTATGAAAAAGTATCCGAAATAAGTGCCTCACCAGGCGGACACAGGTCGCGACTAATGCCGCTCCTCCTGTGTCGTGCTTGGTGCATGCGAGAGTGTGACAGTGTTTACGTCATTTCGCTTGAGCCAACCCCCTAAGACTAGCGATAATATCAAACATGTTTGATAATCAAGACGGGAAGAAGACTGGCTGAAATCGGGTCGGAAGACCACCATACACCAAAGGACTGAGATAACGTGCGCGCGCCACAACTCCAGCACGACTCCCGTGATTTCAGTCCGACATTGGAAGATTGTCTGCGACTGTCAAATCGCGTGAAAAGTCGTGTAGTGTAAGCCCAGCATTAGGTGAGATGGAAGAGCATTACAATGGATCAAGATCAAAACCAAATTGATTGACAACCTGTATGCCTTTTTAGTGACTTTCTTCCAAATACATTTTTTTTGTATTGCAATTGAATAATCTTTATGTACAAATACGCCCTGAATTTAAAACAATCACCAAGCCACACCTCAGACACAGTGACTAGTTTACCAGTTTACCATAAATTGTGACTAGTTTTGTCCGAAATGATTGAGCGTTGAGTCCATAACTCAGAAAGTTTTGTCTTTGAAGAATTTGTAGACCAAGATCAGATATGTCCGTGACATTTGTGCATACAGGTTGTTGACGTACTGTATTTGTTTTTATCCAGCACACCATTTATACTTTGTATTAATCATAACATTGAAATTATTTCTGCAGGTGTTGATGATGCCAAACATTGTGAGCATGAGACTTGATAAGCACAACATTTGCCCAGTTTCATGATTCATTCAAAACAAATACAAAAATTGACTGCTGTTTCTTTTACTTAACGGCATGATAACATAAAGGAGACATACAGTATAGTGTTTTTTTGCGGTAACTGGTTGAAATTTTTTGTCACTTTGACCTAGTTTATATCATATTATATAATAAAGGAACAATATCAGCCCCCCTTTGTTAATGGCTACTGGTTCACCTCTTTTGCCTCAAGTTTCCAGAGAGGCGCGGCCTCCTGAGTTGTTTTGCCCCAACAAGCTCAGCAGTAAGACAGCGCAGAGTATCTGCAGCCTGAGAGGCAGGGTACGAAATCAGCGGGGTTCAGGGCAAAATGCCATTTAAAAAATCTGAAATTGCCCTTGAAATTCTTGACGGGGACTTTTAATGCCCCCATAACACTTTTTTGGGGTGATTTCAACAGTTGGCCTAGGTCTGGAAAAGTTTTAATTTTGATTTGGAGAATCCTGATAGAGGAGGAATTTCACAATATGTGATAAAATGGCCCTGGAAATGAACCAAAAATATAATTTTTAGACTTGTATCGATGAGGCTGTTAATGTCAAAATGTGCCCTGAATTTAAAATAATCACCAAGCCACACCTCTTAATTAAACTTTTACCAACAAAATACAAATCAAGATTTATTCATGCTTTAGGGAATTAACTGTCATATAAAATAAATTGTGTCTAGTTTACCAGTAGCACGGAACAGAACCAGAGCCGTTGCTCTAAATAGAATGTAATGGCCATGAGTCATTCAAAACAAAATGGACTGGTGTTTCTTATACTGCATGATTACATAAAGGAGACATACGGTATAGCAAACTGTCAGATAAGATTACTACATCAACACACTGATATGTAACAGGACTTTATGGCTGAACCTGGTTGAAGTATTTTCTACACTTTGAACTAGTTTATATAAAACAGCATATTAATATTAATATGTAATAAAAGTATGACATCAGCACAAAATGGAGGATCGTGGTTAATGGCTGCTGGTTCACCTCCTTCGTCTCAGTGAAACTCAGAGTTGTGAGTTTGGACAAACACAGATCTTTGCTGTTTCTAGTGAAGCTAAGTGGCTAAGCTAACGACAGCTGCTGTAACAAAAAAAAAAAACAGTTAAAAGTTTTTTCTTTACCTTTTTAGTCGGAGCGTTAGAGGAGAAAACAAACTGCGCAACAGCTTTCACACAAAGAGGAAGTCAACTTAAAGCAGGAAATACACAAGTATTACACAACATGTGATATAATGGCCCCAGGAAATGATCCAAACGTATTGTCAGACTTGTACAGATGCTGTTAACCGAACCGATACCAACAGTGATCAACAGTCTTCAATACAACTATTCAGGCTTCATACAAATCTGGATTTACTGTACTATGTAATACATTGTCTAATTTAAGGTTTCAGTGGAACAAAGGTCCTATGCGTTTTAATTTCTGTAATATTTGTAATCTGTTCGAACATTTTTTACAGTGTCTGTTCTAGTTGTATGGTTGTAAATTATTTTTAAGTTTTGAAGGGTTTAAAACTTACCTTCACTGGGAGACAAGACGCTGCTTGTTCCATCCTGCTCAGTCCTGGTGTGTGTGTGATCTGAGGACACCGTCACACCCTCATAACTTCACAGTCAAAGTCTAACAACAGCGTCTGAGTCACGTGATAACCAGCCTAACCCTTTATGTTGGAAAAAAAAAAACACCAAGTAGGCCTCTCAGAAATGTTTCTATTACCTTACTACATCATGCTCTAGTGTTTGAGTGAGGTTCCGAGACCAAATTCTACTTTGAATACATTTTCCATTTTGCCTTTAGACAGTTTCGAACATTTCTTTTATATATTGTTGATAGAAATCCATTCAATCAGCTGGTGTACTTCTGCTAACTGTCCACTAGATAGAGCCACCTTACCATCTTATGAGCTAAACAGACTCAGCACAGTAAGGTGAGATGGAAGAGCATTAAAATGGATCGTGATCAAAACCAAATTGATTGACAACCTGTATGCCTTTTAGTGACTTTCTTCCAAATACTTTTTTTTTGTATGGCAATTGAATCATTTTAATGTCCAAATCTGCCCTGAATTTAAAACAATCACCAAGCCACACCTCAGTGAAACAACACTGAAGTACTTTACTCACTGTTTCATGTTTGTTTAATGATTGTCTAACTGAAATTGGTTTTGTTGGTTCATGTATGACCTGTGAAGAACAAATTGGCACTTTCTAGTTTCCACACCCCCCTTGAACTCTCTCTTTAAATTTATTTTCAATTTTCTGTTCATGTACTTGTTGACTATCGGTCTTGTGCCCTTATTTAGCATAGAAGGAGTTTACCACAGTTTTTACCTCATATTTTGCTGGCATGTGACTGTTGGTATTATATTTAGTTATACTTTCATAACAAATTTACTGCATTGTTAATTTGATTAATTCTATCTATCTATCTATCTATCTATCTATCTATCTATCTATCTATCTATCTATCTATCTATCTATCTATCTATCTATCTATCTATCTATCTATCTATCTATCTATCTATCTATCTATCTATCTATCTATCTATCTATCTATCTATCTATCTATCTATCTATCTATCTATCTATCTATCTATCTATCTATCTATCTATCTATCTATCTATCTATTGCACATACTTCTCAGTCCATTTGTAAAAAAAAAAAAATATTTGATACGCTTTGACATACCTTTGTTAAAAAGGGTATATTAATATATAAATGGTAAATGCAAGGTATTATAATGATTCAAGACACCCGTTTGAAAATCATCATTTATATATTATTATATTCATTATATGTGTATACATAGCAAAGTCTGAAGAGGATCAAACTCCAGCAAAACTTGTAGTTTATATAACAAACTTCCAGTATTTAGGCTTGTGGCCTTCATCGAGAATATATTTCTCTTCAATCTTTTCTATTTCACAATGACGGTTGGAAGTGGGTGAAATGCAAGAAATATCAGGTCTACCTCAGTATGCAATGCAAAGTATATATACTTTGCATATAATATTTTTAGTTTTCCTAATATTCAGAAAAATAGAAAAGGAAAAAGTTATTGGACACATTTGGTTAGGGGGTTGCTCATGGTGTAGAGGTTAAAGCCTATAGAGTCCCAGTCCTCAGAAGCAGCAGACCACATGCAGACATTCTCTGCTTGTCATTCCCCTCTCTGCCCCATTTTCTCTCCAAACTGTCTAATAAAGCCTAAATGCCCCTAAATAATCACGAAAAAAAAATTAGTTTAGTTAAACAGACATTAAAAATAAACAGGCATTGCAAAATATCACAATTTATCCACATTTCTTCAATAAAATGCATGATAATACCTTTCAAAACATGCATACATATGTATATCCACCTAAAGACGTTTGTCAGTGGCTTTGATCAATGGCAGTCGCCTCAGCTCAAAGTAAATAGTGGCACATACAACTTTTCGCCTGACAATTTGGCCTCCCTCAGGTGTGTATGTTATCTAAGCAGCTTCAGGTTAAATGTCCAGAATTTTTTATCTTGAAAGTAAGATGAAGACCAGAGCTGACCAGTGAGCAGGAGACAGTCTATCCTTTAGAGTTCTCTCTAATGATCGTTCAGTTCATTCAGACACTGGATCAGATTCTTGGTTTTCTCTGGAGATATATTTTCGCTGATCTTCTTCTTGATGTACTCAGCTGTTTTCTTGTTGGTGTCTGAGCTACTTCCTGTGTGTGTCAGCAGATCACTGAGGAGCTTCTGATTGGTCGGCAGTGAAAGACCCAGGAGGAAGCGGAGGAACATGTCCAGGTGTCCATTTGGACTCTGTAAGGCCTTGTCCACAGCACTCTGGTAGAACTGTGTCTCTGCAGATTCACTGGAAGATGTTTGTTCTTCTGCCATCAGATTGACTCCAGAGTTGATGAATGTCAGATGGACATGAAGAGCAGCCATGAACTCTTGAATGACAATATGGACGAAGCATAACGCATTTTCCCGTACCGTATTGTACAGTCCTGTCTTGGATGTAAAGATCTGTGGGACCGATAAAGCATAACACGAGCCTGTTCTGATGCTGAGGCCGCACTCTGCCATCTCTGATTGACGGAAGATCAGGTTTCCTTTCTGCAGCTGCTCAAAAGCCAGTTTTCCCAGAGACTCGATCATCTTCCTGCTTCTTTGCATCGAGTGTGGATCTGTTACGGCTCTACCAGGATACTTGTTTTCGGTAAATTCGTACCAAACTATCAAGAGGTGGATGTACATCTCAGTGTGCGTCTTGGGCAGCTCTCCCTCATCTCTGGTATTCAACAGAGCCTCCAGGACAGTAGCAGTGATCCAGCAGAAGATTGGGATGTGGCACATGATGTGGAGGCTTTGTGATGTCTTGATGTGGGAGATGATTCTGCTGGCCTGCTCCCCATGTATGAATCTCTTCCTGAAGTATTCCTCTGTCTGTAAGGGACTGAACCCTCTGACCTCTGTCACCATGCCGACACAGTCAGGAGGGATCTGGTTGGCTGCTGCAGGTCGTGTGGTTATCCAGAGGCGAGCAGAGGGAAGCAGTTTCCCCCTGATGAGGTTTGTCAGCAGCACATCCACTGAGGTGGACTCTGTAACATCGGTCAGGATCTCATTGTTGTGGAAGTCCAGAGGAAGTCGACACTCATCCAGACCGTCAAAGATGAACACAACCGGGAACTCTTCAAAGCTGCAGATTCCTGCTGCTTTTGTTTCAGTGAAGAAGTGATGAACAAGTTCCACCAAGCTGAACTTTTTCTCTTTCAGCACATTCAGCTCTCTGAAAGTGAATGGAAATATGAACTGTATGTCCTGGTTGGTTTTGTCTTCAGCCCAGTCCAGAGTGAACTTCTGTGTTAAGACTGTTTTCCCAATGCCAGCCACTCCCTTTGTCATCACTGTTCTGCTTGGTTCATCTCTTCCAGGTCGGGCTTTAAAGATGTTGTGAAGCCCAATTGTTGTTTTTTCCGGGTTCCTGGATGCTGTCTCTATCTGTCTGACCTCATGTTCATCATTGACCTCTCTAGTCCCTCCCTCTGTGATGTAGAGCTCTGTGTAGATCTGATTCAGAAGGGTTGGGTTTCCTGCTTTGTCCTCAAACACACACTGGAACTTCTTCTTCAGGTTAGACTTTAGTTCACGTTGACACTTGGAAAACGTCTCTGAATGAATATAAGAAGAGATGATACACATGAGTAGGGGTGTACAGGTGTAACCACTGAAACATTAATAAACACAATTAGTATCCTTTTTTTTATGTTTTAAGTTTGACTATGTTAAGCTAGTCTGCACAATATCCCTGCGTTCCAATCCCCATACTTCCCTACTATTTAGTATGCCAGAAAAAGATTTAGGATGTCCCAATACATGCACGTGAATTTTAGTATGCTGAAAATACATAAATGCCACACTAACTCCAATAGCATTTTGCAGTATTCGTCCTTATTCTTGACATTACTCGACATAAAAAAAAAAAAAACTTCCTTGTCTGATTTTTTTCTCTCTCCTGTGGCCCTAAAAATATTCTGTACTTTAGTATATAGTGTAGTAAAAAGACTAAAACTCTTCTGTACTTTAGTATGTAGTGTAGAAAAAAGAAAAAGTATGTGATTTGGAACGCAGGTCACGTTTTCCCAGGTGTGTGTGTGTGTGTGTGTGTGTGTGTGTGTGTGTGTGTGTGTGTGTGTGTGTGTGTGTGTGTGTGTGTGTGTGTGTGTGTGTGTGTGTGTGTGTGTGTGTGTGTGTGTGTGTGTGTGTGTGTGTGTGTGTGTGTGTGTGTGTGTGTGTGTGTGTGTGAATTTGATAGAAATGTTGTAAGTAGTTTATAATTATAAAACCAAAATGTTTATTCTACTCAAACATAGTAATAGAGACACTGAACATTCGGAGTGGTCTCTTCATTTTTTTTTTCCAGAGCTGTATAGACGGAGTGAGAGTGATTTGGTTTATCATCAAAATAAAAAATAAATAAAAAAAGAAGCACATACCTGCACGTCCCGATGTGGCCTTCAATAATTTCTCCACAAGATCGTTCTTCCTCATATATGTCAACACCGTCGTGGCCACACTGACAGTGTATTCTTTGTAGGTTTGCACCATCAGATCCACTGTAGCCTTCCTGTCCTTATTCTCCAGTTCACATACTTGGATTGGTGGGAAGCCATCTGGCATGACGTCAGGCTGCAGATACCACTGGAACTCCCCAAATTCCTCGTCTTTCAAATCTTTAAATATTTCCAAGAGGACCCTCTTATGTTTTGCCATCTTATCCTACCTTGATGAACATAGAGCAAATTACAAGCACATTAACATTTAAACACAGACAAGAGCACATAAGCACAGACAAAGGAGTATAAACGCAAACAAAAACATAAGCAGATACAAAGACAAACTTGCTCTGCATTCCAATCTCCGTACTTCCCTACTATTTAGTACGCCAGAAAATGATTTAGGATGTCCCAATACATGCACGTCGATTGTAGTATGCTGAAAATACCTAGATGCCCCACTAACTCCAATAGCATGTTGGAGTAGTCATCTTTATTGTTGACATTTCTTGACATAATGAAAAAAAAAATCTTCCTCATCTAATTTTTTTCCCCTCTCGTGGCCCTAAAACTCTTCTGTACTTTAGTTTTTAGTGTAGTAAAGAGAAGTATGTGATTCGGAACGCAGGGACACTTTCCCAGATTATGGCAGCCTATTTGATCCGTCAATAGCCCGTTTTTTTTTGTTATATATATATATATAGCTCAACTTGACTCGACTCAACTCGCACTTCTGGCATCTTGGCTTCCGGAGTCGTCTTTCTGCCCCTTTGTATGACGCCCCACGTGCGTTTAGCTACCGACAGCTGCTGTGAACAAGAAAAACAGTTCAGATTGTTCTCTTACCTTCTGCTGGAGCTTAAGAGGAGGAAGTGAACAGCACAACACTAAATCAACTTCAGGAAATACACGGAGAGGCGTGGCATCCTGAGTTGTGTTGCAGGCTTCCGGTCAGGCTGCACACAGTTAGACAGGGCAGGAAAGACTGAAATATTTGTTTCTCTTAATTTCTTTTAGCACTTTTTTTCTTTAGCACTTTGGGATTCTTGTAATATAAAGTGCATTACAAATAAAATGTATTATTATTATTATTATTATTATTATTATTATTATTATTATTATTATTATTATTATTATTATTATTATTATTATTATTATTATTATTATTATTATTATTATTATTATTATTATTATTATTTTTTTTATTACACTTGTAATAGTGATGCTTTTAACCACACAGTGATGTATTCAATACAACCATCCAGGCTTCAAGTTAATCTGGATGGAAAGTGAGAAAGTATTCACACTATTTCACGAGTTGTATGGTTGCAATTTTTTTTTAAACTTTTGAATCGGAAAGGGAGAGGAGAGGCTACTCATTCCTTCCTGCTCAATTCTGGTGTGTGTGTGTGTGTGTGTGTGTGATAAGAGGACGCCGTCACACCCTCATTACTTCACAGTACAAGTCTAAAAATAAAGAGAAGTCACATGAAAACCAGCCTAAACGGTCTACCCATTATGTTAAAAGTTTGAAAAAATAATAAGTAGGCGGCCTCCCAGAAATGTTTCTATTACGTAACTTACTGTCCTGAAACGGTCTAATGTGATTGGCCTCTGCCTCTGTGTTGGAGTTGTGCATGTATTTGGGGTTTGATGGAGGTTCTGAGACCAAATTATACTTTGAATACATTTTCCATTCTGCTTTTAGAAAGTGTTGCACATTTCTTCTACAGCTCTGGAAAAAAATTAAGTGACCGCTCCAAATATTCAGTGTCTCTCGTTTTACTATTTATAGGCATATGTTTGAGTAAAATGAACATTTTGGTTTTATACTATAAACCACTGACAACATTTCTTCCAAATTCACAATAAGAATATTGTCATGAAGAGATTTCCATTAAGTAATGTAGAGATGAAGATTTAAGTAAAATCCAGACTTGCCCAATTTTTCCGTAGCTGTATTTATTGTTGATAGAAACCCAGTCAGTCAGTGTTGTACTTCTACTGACTGGCCACTAGATGGTGCCACGTTAACATCTAATGAGTGGACAGAGCCACCCAGCACAGTAAGGAGCGATGGAAGAGCAGCAGCTTGGATCAAGGACCAAGATTTAGGTTGCGTTCCGAATCGCATACTTTCTACTATATAGTATGTAGAAAAAAGATTTAGGATGTCCTGATTCTTGTGGCCAGATTTAGGATGGTTAGAAGTACCCGGATGTCCTACTTCATCCGGCCAAGATTGTCAGTGTTGAAAACTGCATCCTATTTGGGCGATTCTGACCCACAATCCAGTGCGCACGTGAAGTGACGTCACATCGACGAAGCCTCCATATGAAAACAAACGGGGATGCGACGGATATAAAAGCAAGAGGCAAGATCAAGGTGCAATGTTATGATGAAATAAGATCGTAAAAGTATGTCCCAATAGTATGCCTACTGCATCCTAACTAGATTATTTTTATCGTCCAATGTAGTATGTAGAATAGAAAAAAGAAAGAGTATGAGATTCGGAACGCAACCTTATTGTTAAAACTCAATAGGGGTCATCCAGTCCTTTTTTTTTTTTTTTTTTAAACCTTTTTTTATACAGGTAAATCCCATTGAGACTGGATAATCTTTTTTAAGGGAGACCTGTTCCCATTCCCACACATAAGAATTTTGGGTTCAGTGACTTGCTCAGGGATCTTTTTTCTACCAAACTAAATAGCAGAAAGTACGGAGATTGGAAGGCAGCCTCAGTGTTGGTAAAATGTCAATGTCACACGACAGACAGGTAGTGGATGGTTAGAAGATATTCGCTGATTTTGAGAAAAAAAATTTCTAGATTAGAATGAGATTACCTTGAATTTAAAACGCTTTCAAATACATTTTAAACATACATCAACATTTAACAGTCATACACATTTGAGCTTCAATCACAACAATTAGACGGTATTTACGAGTTTTGTTTTTAATATGTTTATAGCGTCTGTAACAAAATAAATATCCTGCAATAAAACAATCAACATTCTCACATATATGATGCATAACATTTTAAAAAGGACAGGTGTTCAGAACATCATACAAAAGATAATTATATTTTAGTAATTCTTTACAGATATTTGGGTTTGTGGTTTCGCCATATGAAACCTAGAGTTTTGCACCATAACATTGGATTTAGTACATATACTGTATTTACATTAATAATAATATGATGTAATATTATGTCTCTAGTTCACTTTGGATCAACACTCTTCATTGCTTCACTCAAACAATGAGTTTTCCTCTTAGTGGCCCAAAACATAATTTAAACATGGATAGTATACAAAATGGATGTAGCATCCGGGCTGACCGCAGTTCTTTCAACTGCATCCAATCCATGCGCCTCGGCATCTTGTCAGAGTTTGCCTCATTTCCTCGTACCAAAAAGGGCACTGATTTGACTTTGGGGGGAGAAGGCCTTAAATAGGTTTAATAATGCTGTGAAAACGGCATATTTAACATTGCAGTCAAGGAAAAATTCTCTCTTCTGCAACCTGCCCCTAGTGGCCACCGGCAGCTACTGCAATGTCTGTCACTTCCGCTTTGGATGCTGTTAGAACTCACTGTGGTTGGGGCTTGAATTTAAAGGTGCTCTGAGCAACTTTCAGTTTGTGTTAATTCTAGCGCCCCCCTTTGGACAAAAGCGGTAGTGTTTTTACCACGCCAGCTGTTGTTCCTGGGTGAGCGTATACCCATGACAAAGGCATTAAGAAAAACTATATTAAAAAATAGCATTCTTTGCACCCTGGTTTGCTGTTACGTGTAATTCATGATCATCAGTGGAAAAAATTTGACTGTTTCAGAAATATTCAAAAGTTCCTCGTAGCCTAACCCAAACATCTGGAGAAACAGTCTCATTTGGAAGGGAACGAAAACTGGCAGAGAAAAGTACAATAAGGAGAAAGTTTCACAAATATATTTAGTAGAAGTATTTCCAA
This sequence comes from Ammodytes dubius, assembly GCA_026122265.1. NCBI lineage: Eukaryota > Metazoa > Chordata > Actinopteri > Uranoscopiformes > Ammodytidae > Ammodytes > Ammodytes dubius. The sequence goes on along the minus strand of CM047522.1, from coordinate 27,685,596 downwards.
CTCTCATGGCAGTGCAGCTCAAAACAAGATCACTGCTACGAAAAAACAAGTGTTAGGTTTTCTTTAGTCCACAGTCACACAGCTGTGTTTTGTGGAATTAAGGAGTAAAAATACCAAAAGAAAAAGGTAGAAAAATGTCCAGGTTTCTGTCTGTCTGTCTGGTGTCTCAGTGATACAAATCATCTGAGGTCATCCGCGAAAAACAGGTTCAACTTCTGCAGCTGTGAGTGTGTCCATCAGCCAGGTATTAGAGTGGTCATAACTTTAGCAACCTTTTTCCCTAATACTCCTCCGTTAGTAAATGTACATTGTACACACACACACACACACACACACACATACACACACACACATACACACGCAGACGCAGACGCACGCTTGTACGCACGCACGCACGCACGCCCGCACACACGCAAGCAAGCACGCACGCACGCACGCACGCACAGAAAAAAAACAGACACACACACACACACACACACACACACTGTACAGGTCCAAATACTCCTCCATTAATAAATGTACATTATACACACACACACTCTACATGTCCATATTTTGTGTATTTCTGATGTGTAAAAGACGTCTAGCGCTCTCAGGTCTGATGGTTGAGTTCATGTCGGATCCGTTTTTCCCAGAATGCACCTCTGTACCGCTGCAACCGTTTGTCAGTCTTCCTCTTCACGGAAGCGTTTTCCCCTCTGAGGAAACAAACAAACAAGATATAATACCCTGTGTGTGTGTGTGTGTGTGTGTGTGTGTGTGTGTGTGTGTGTGTGTGTGTGTGTGTGTGTGTGTGTGTGTGTGTGTGTGTGTGTGTGTGTGTGTGTGTGTGTGTGTGTGTGTGTGTGTGTGTGTGTGTGGTGTGTGTGTGTGTGTGTGTGTGTGTGTGTGTGTGTGTACTTGTACAGGCATCTATGTGAGGACCAAATTAGGCTTTTAATCATCAGAGTGAGGACATTTTGCCCGCTCCTCACTTCTTCAAAGGGCTGTTTGAGGGTTAACACTAGGTTTTAAGGACAAGCCTTTTAAGGCCAGGACACACCGGCCAGATAATCGCCGTCGTAGTGTCGATAGGGGGTCGGGACACGAATCTGTTTGGTGTGTGCCGTGACGTCGGTGTGTGTGAGAGAGCATGTGTGTGTGTGTGTGTGTGTTTAGGTGTGTTTGTGTGCACATGTGTATCTCTGTGTGAGCGTGTGTGTGTGTGTGTGTGTGTGTGTGTGCTCACTCTGTTTGCGTGCGGCCGTAGCAGAAGCTCACACACCGAGCGTCCGTAGCGTCTGTGCAGACGCAGCGTCCGACGTCTCGTCTCAGTCGCACAGAACCGAATCCATACGGAACCACGTGACTGAGAGACAGAATACACACAGGGTTAGTTTTATATATTTAATTTTGCGTTCTTAAAGGTGCAGTGTGTAATATGACATCATCAAGAAAGTTCTACAAAGTTCTACAATGCAACGCTCCCTTGGTAACCCCACCCCTTTAGAATAATAACAGAAGCTACAGTGGCCTTCAAGGACAAGAACAATTCTACATTTTAAACAATGCACCTGATGACATTCCAACTATGACACTTTCAAGATGGCGGCACTAGGCCTTGGTCCAAAATATGCAGAAACATGGACATAAGGGAAAAAAATTATAATTCAAAAAATAATTTTCAGCTATTATGCACTGAATTAAATGTACTTATGGATATTATAATTACTTTCTACAAAATCTGCTAGGAAATAAAACCCAAAATTCTACACACTGCAGGTTTAAAGGCATACTAGGAAATTCTGGAGAACGCTTGTTGTCAAAATCAGTGAATATCTCCTCACTATCTGTAACCTGTCCATACTGTGCCGTAGTGTGCAATGAAAAAAAGATCTGGTGTTCATACTGAGCATAGGCTCTGTAAACTGGTATGTAAACAAAGGGACCGGGCCTGTTTTCCTTACATACCAGTTGGAATGATTTAGGATTAGGGTCCAGTTAGGTAATTGTTAGTTTTCAAAATATCTTTTCTATACATGTAATTCTTAGAATGGAAGATTTCGATTTTTATCATTAATAATAATTAAATTCTATTTATTTTTTGAGGAACCTGGGACCAAACGTAAGACTAGAATATGTTTTTAAACCAAACTGTGGGCCCTGCTGCTGTAAACAACAGTGAAACAGTAACTTTTCAGGAAGCTTTCTAACTTCAAACAGTGTTCCAGGGATCACATTTTCCCTGTGAGGAAAGTTTGTTTATTCAGTTATGAGAATATACCTTAGAAAATGTTCTCTGACACACACAAAGTTACACACTGCACCTTTATATAAAAATGTAAAAAATTCAAATTGACAACACATCTGGCGGCCGGTGATAAAACGTGACCCTTTCATCTGGTAGAACTCGTCAAATCCTCCAGCTAAAACAAAAACATCTCCCACTTTCAATGGTGTTTTTTTTACTGTGTTTGGCTTTATATCCACCGCTCTGTCTTTGACACGTTACTGTATTTACTCTTTCCATACGGGGAGGAATAAATCTAGAAGGTTTGAAGTTTTGGCTCCATGAGTTACAGCTCCCAACTCCTGTTTCCTTTCTACTCCTGTTGGAAAAGCATTATTTTGATTCCTGATGCAAAAAGAAAAAACTGCATCCAAACGTTAGTTAAAGGAATACTTCACCCAAACGGAACCGGCGTTCTATCATTAATAATGATAGAACGCCAGCTTATAATAATATCTTCTATTATAATATAATGAATGAGCTTTTTCTTCCATCAGTCTTCCCTCAGTCTTCCCTTGGCCCAGCTGTCCTGTTAATCCTAACCCTACATTTTACCATGTGTGATGTGACACTAGTAAAATAGGGTTGGACAGTGAGACCATAAAACACTCTTTCTGCCTTTTCTCAGGCTAGGATGAACCGATTTCTAAAATATTTGCAGATTTATACTACATAGGATCTCAGAGTTCAATACACCTTCATATTTCCACCGGTGAAGTAGAACTTTAAGCAAACAACTTAAGATATTGCATTGACACTCATTATTTATGTACACTCACTGGCCACTTTATTAGGTACACCAGTTCAATTTTCTCAAACCAGTCTGCCCATCCTCTTCTGACCTCTGACTTCAACAAGGCATTTTTGACCACACTACTGCCGCTCACTGGATATTTTTCCTTTTTTGGGCCATTCTCTGTAAACCCTAGAGATGGTTGTGAGGGAAAATCCCAGTAGATCAGCAGTTTTTGAAATACTCAGACCAGCCCTTCTGGCACCATCAACCATACCACGTTCAAAGTCACTTAAACCCCCTTTCTCTCTTCCCCATTCTGATGCTCGGTTTGAACTTCAGCACATTGTCTTGACCACGTCTACATGTCTAAATGCATTGAATTGCTGCCATGTGATTGGATGATGAGCTATTTGTTTTTACTAGCCATTTAACAGGTGTACCTAATAAAGTGGCCGGTGAGTGTATGTTCTTCTATTTTGCAAATTTTTTCTGACGAAGGCACATCTAAAAACATATTTGGTTCTTATTAATCTCTGCTGAGCCTGGGGGGGAAAGAAAGTCACGCTTTTATCATATCTTCCATTTTTACTTTTTGCATTTCCCTGTGTGCTGTCAGAATACCCCTGAAAAAAGGCTGAACTATCCCTTTTAAAGCATTCCCTGTGTGTGTGTGTGTGTGTGTGTGTGTGTGTGTGTGTGTGTGTGTGTGTGTGTGTGTGTGTGTGTGTGTGTGTGTGTGTGTGTGTGTGTGTGTGTGTGTGTGTGTGTGTGTGTGTGTGTGTGTGTGTGTGTGTGTGTGTGTGTGTGTGTGTGGTGTGTGTGTGTGAGCGCCATGGTGTTGACTTCAAATCTCAAACACAATCTTTTTTAAATCAAGAATAAAATAGGAATTTCTTAACCATCATCAGGAGGCGACCATTCGGCTCATTAGGGCCTCGCAGAGACATACACAGGTTGCGTTCCGAATCTCATACTTTCTACTATATAGTATGGTAGAAAAAAGATTTAGGATGTCCCGATTCTTGTGGCCAGATTTAGGATGGTTAGAAGTACCCGGATGTCCTACTTCATGTGGCCAAGATTGTTAGTGTTGAAAAGTGCATCCTATCTGGGCAATTCTGACCCACAATCCAGTGCGCACGTGAAGTGACGTCACATCGACGAAGCCTCCATATGAAAGCAAACGGGGATGCGACGGATATAAAAGCAAGAGGCAAGATCAAGGCGCAATGTTATGATGGAATAAGAGAGTAAAGTATGTCCCAATAGTATGCCTACTGCATCCTAACTAGATTCTTTTTATCGTCGGATGTAGTATGTAGAATAGAAAAAAGAAAGAGTATGAGATTCGGAACGCAACCACAGTAACCGCCAGGTGTTACTTCTGGTTTCAATTATTTCAGTTCAAAGATTCTGACTTCTGACACTTTTTTCACTCAGTCTGGTTCTGGTCCAAACGGTATTTTTCAGTTCTGTACTAAACTTTTATAAAATAAATATTTACGAGGTCAAAAGCTCAGCAGCAAACTCTCTGCTCAAGATTTATCACATAGCGGCTTTTTCTGGGTCTGTTGTTGCTATTTGGCAGCTGACTGCGAGTGCAATATCAGATCATACATTTTGAGTGGGATTAAAAATACAAATGTGAATTTACAATCAGACAGGTTTGTACTGTCAGTGAAAAGGGCTTAAATTATCCACGAGGAACTTTGAAATATTTCTGAAACCTGAACATTTTTCTACCTTTTACTCCTTAATTCCACAAAACACAGCTGTGTGTTAGCCTACTAGGAACTTTCTAAATATTTCTGAAACAGTCTAATTTT